>CM030358.1:436148874-436552256 GCA_017893485.1 Hemerocallis citrina | reverse complement strand
TAATTTATGTGTATAAGATGCTTTGAAAGTAGTCAATCCATATATAAATGCAATTAGTAATTGTGTACATTTCATCGCTCTGAGTGGTATTATTCTTCAACAATTTAAAGAATTGTGTAATCTTAAGGGAGTACATTTTAGAAAATTTCCTAGAGATGTTAAACATCGATGGAATTCTACTTCCGACTTATGAAATGTTGTTACTCAATACAAAGCGCTTATAAATGATTTTTATCTTGCAAAAAATATGGAAAACTTTGAAATGATTCCCGAATCATGGTATTTTGCAAAGAGTTTGTTAAAAGTTTTATTAAAAGTGCAACTATGAAGTTTTCAAAATCTTATGATTCCACTTATAGTAGTATTTTTACTTCAATAATTACTATGATGCAAACTTTTCAAGAACTGTCTTCCGATTCTTACATTAGCCATATTGTTAAAACCGTTTGTGATAAACTTTTGAAGTATTTTATTCCCCCTCCTATGTTATATTGTATTGCTACTGTAATGGATCCTCGTATCAAATTAGCGGGTACGAAGAGTTTGATTAAAATATTTTTTAGTTTACGTCAAGAAGACTCTCAATATAAATGTAATGAATATTTAGCTATATTTGAGTCGACATTGAATAACTTGCATTTTTTATGATAGAAGTTATGCATCTAGTGGTAGAACACGCCAAACTAGTATATCAACTTCTTCTTCTTTTAGAGGTAAGGTAAGAGTACATTAGAAGATGTGAATGCTAATTTATTTGCTCGTATTTAATCCAAAAAACCCAGGACCAATGCACCTAATGAATTAAACTGGTTTAATTCACAAGATAGTGAGAGTTCTAGTTCTAAGATTGAAGTGTTACAATGTTGGAAAGAATATGAAACTATATTTTCAATTCTTTCACATATGGCTAGAGACCTACTAACCTCTCTCGTATCTACAGTTGCATCAGAAAGTATTTTTTCTTCATGTCGCAATGTTTTAACATATTACAAGAATCACTTGAAGCCGGATTCATTCGAGATGCTCGTGTGCACCGAACATTGGATGAAAGCTGAAGATAGGACTCAAGGATTAGCCATAGACACCTCAACAAGTGGAAGCAACTTACCTTAAGATCAACAAGCTGAGTAGGGAATTTAGGGGGATGGGATCCTAGGTTTAGGTTAAGTAGAGGTGCACGAGAGTAGTCCAATGCTCTCTCTTCAATCTAACTCTAGGCTATCTCGAACTCTAGATTATCTTCTTAAATATGTAATTCAATAAATTTGTATGATTTTTTTAGTTTTTATTACATGTATTTGTATGTAATTTGATTGTTGTAAAAACTTATTCAGGTTAAAATGAATAATATCTACAATTTTGTTTCATTCTTAAATATGTTCTACATTTATCCTTTTTTTTACTTCCAAGTGTCGAACGAAAAAAAACTAAAAAAAAAACTAAAAACTAAAAAACAAAAAAAACAAAAAATGAAATTAACTAGGCAAACCCGGCCCGACCCTAATCGGTTTAGACCCGTAAGGGTTCGCGGGTCGGATCGGGTCGACATTTTGGAATTCGAACCTGGCCATGCTCGACCCAGGTATTCACTCAACCTTGCCTGGGCCCACTCATTACCCGGGTGGACCCACCGGGTTGGGGCCCGAACCGGTCCGCTCGGTCCGAATACCAACCCTAATTTCGTCCTAACCCCCCCCCCCCCCCCCCCCCCCCCCCCCCCCCCCCCCCCCCCCCCCCCCACCAAAAAATAATAATAATAATAATAATTCTCCTAAAAAAGAAAGGGCATTTCGGTCAATTCATTCCCCTCCTGTTGTGGGGATCAGATGCTCGTCACTCACTCCCACCGTATAAACCGCGATCCACCATTATTCTCTCCCCCTAAAAACCAAACAAGAAACGGTCCTAGTCCTTTCTCTCTCCTCCTCCAAATCTCCCCTCTTTCTCTTTCTAGAATCCATCCATCCACCCTCGATCGATCGCCATGGCGGGTCAGCTCACCGATGACCAGATCTCCGAGTTCAAGGAGGCCTTCAGCCTCTTCGACAAGGACGGCGACGGTGAAGATTCATTACCTGTTTCATTCCGTTGGTTCTAGGGTTTCGTATGTGTTTCTTGATTTAGATATGCGGTTGTAGTTAGGGTAGGGTTTCGGTCTGGTTGATTTGGCTGTTGGATTGATAAAGATTCAATTTTTATGAAGAAAATGTGGTTAAAAGTAGATTTTGTGGTGTAGGTGAAGTTTGATGGTTAAGATTGTTAATTTGGATGATTCATGTGAGAAGTTGTTTGCTGCTAGAAGTTGCTTGATATGATATGTTTTGATACATGTGCTTGTAATGACAATTAATGATGTATGGTAAGTTATGATGATTGGCTAGTTATGATGGTTGGAGTTTTGTGGAGTTATCCTACCTAACTGCAGTTATCATGACTTTGAGTGCGCCTTTTTGGAGTTAAGATAACTACAGTTGTCTCACCTAAAAATGGCTGTAGAGATAATTGGAGGTATATAGACTCCACACGTAATTTTGTCTTATTTGTGAGTTGCCGAGCACTTGGTTGAAAGATAACCAAAGTTATTTTATAAGTTGGGAGTATGGATATGATAAGGTGGTTACTACCAAAGTTATTTTTTAAGTTGGGAGGTATAGATATGTAAGGTGATAACCAAAGTTAGCATAGTTGTATCTTTGCTTAAAAATTTACTGTGGATGTCTTAACTTTGTTTCAAATAGGTTATGAAGATTGGGGGTTTATTGGTTTCAGTTCTTCTTAGAAAATGATAGTTGACTTGTGAACATCATGCAGTTATCATGAAATTGAGCATGTTTCCATTCTCTTTTTTGGCTTATTCTTCTAACCACATTATCAGTTACGAAAATGGTATACAATTTGAGGTTAAATGTGGTCAGGAACTCATATACTTCACCCTTTTTTAACGAACTAGCACATGAACTTGAGTTGCTTGACCATTAACTATAAACTTTCCTATTGAAGTAGATCACATTTTTTTTTCTTGGAATAGGTAGTTGCTTTAAAGGTGTTTTTTATGCAATTAGTTCAAGCATAACTAGATGGTCGAGAATTTTACATTACATTAACCGTTTGACTTTCTCACTTAACACCACTTTCCACTTCATTGGCTAAAATCATAAATATAGTTAGTTGTATAAATATAGCAAGAATTCTTATTGATATAGATGAAAAAATTTCTGTGCAACATAATCAAATTGCAAATGTGGACTCTATGAAAAAATCAACATCATAGCCTCACACTGACTGAGCCTCGCAGTAACTGAATCAGTTTCAGCTCTGATTGATTTTCCTTTGGCATTCGGCTGTGGCCGGCTTTATTTAGATATTGAAAGATATTTCTCTCATTTTCAACTCGGAAGAGTTAAAATTCTGTGTGATAAAATTCCTATTTGTATATGGTAAAATATTCTTGGAAACTTTTCATTTTTGGTTTACACCGATGTTTAAATTAGTGAAATTATCAAATCTGATAATCCTTGTCTTTTTTTTTCTACATTTTTCCTTGGAAAACAATCTTCATACATCTATTTATGTTTGCTGTATTACAAATTTTAGTTCAATTTTGATCTTGATCCTCTTTAAAATTTCGTGTCTTGGTAGTCTACTAGTCTCGATCAATTTGTTGGAATTTCAGTCTATCCCTTTATATAATTTGAAAATTTTAAAGCATCAGATGGGTTAGTTTATAAACTAATTTACTGGATACGTGACGTTCATAGCTTGGATGTGTGACTGGTAGCTTTCAGTACATTATATTTCTTATTTTCACAGTTGCCACATAACTAAAAAGAAATCGAAGATAAGCTGCATCAACTGGGACATGAGGGAATATAACACATATTTTCACATTTCGGGGATCATATATAGATAAGAATAACTCAACTCAAATTGTATTTTCTGTCCATGTCCGAACATCATCAGCCACAACAATCTTATGGAAACTACGAACACCCTTTTTGTTATTAGAACTGCTTGGTTATGTTTCAATGCAGATCTACTAATGCCTGCTGAGGACTAATATCTAGTATCATATAATTTCTTGTAAATGATTAGAAGATCTGACCTCTCAAACTCATTGTTACTACCAATTAAAGAAGGCTACTGATTGAAGTTTGCAGAGTGTTGTATCAGTGTTATTCAAATACATGTTATTCTGTTCTCCATCCTGCAAATAACTAATTTCAACTATGTTCCCTGGCAGCTAATTTAGAAACTGTGAACTCTTGAATTTCTCTTGTTAGTTGTTACCAACTAGAACAGGGCTGCTGTAGAAGCTTGCATAGTGTCGTATTGTTTCAATTAACATAGTGTTCTGTCTGGTTTCCTTAAAGTCAGCTACATGCTATTGTTACTGCATCTTATTGCTGCAAGTTTGATGATATTTGCTTTTGTTATTTTACTTGACATTAAAGTAGATTTGATGTTAATGAGACATACTAGACAATCATGGAACCTGTTAGGAAATTGCATGCAACTGAACATGTCAGATTTTTACCAAACATATATTGCATCTAACTTACAGTTGTTTTCACACTTACATGGAAATGGTTACAGGTTGTATCACAACCAAAGAACTGGGAACTGTGATGCGGTCACTTGGCCAGAACCCTACAGAGGCTGAACTGCAGGACATGATCAATGAGGTCGATGCTGACGGCAACGGCACCATTGACTTTCCCGAGTTCCTCAACCTCATGGCACGAAAAATGAAGGACACTGATTCTGAGGAGGAGCTCAAGGAGGCCTTCCGGGTGTTTGACAAGGACCAGAATGGCTTCATCTCTGCTGCTGAGCTTCGCCATGTCATGACCAACCTTGGCGAGAAGCTCACCGACGAGGAGGTTGATGAAATGATCCGTGAAGCTGATGTCGATGGTGATGGCCAGATCAACTATGAGGAGTTCGTCAAAGTCATGATGGCCAAGTGAGGAATTCAATCGATCCCTCTCATAAATCTGGTCTTTATTTTTACTAAAGAAAAAAAAGCCAGAAAAGAAGACTTCGCTGGCAGTTAATTAGTAGTATCTAAGGTTTTTGAAAACTCCCAATGCTTGTAGGTAGAGTTTCATCTGGTTAGCCTCTAGCTGTCGGAAAAGAACACAAAGTAATGGTATTGTTTGTTTGTGGTTTGTGGTGGTCGGTGTGCTTCTATGTTTGGTATTTTTCACTTTGTTTTCTCTCGTTTGGCTTATCGGATATTTTTTTTTCTGTGTAGTAGAGTTCATTGTCTTTTGTACCTGTTTCTTTGTTTTCCTTTAGCTTTTTTCTCTTTTCTTGTACATTTCTGATTATTTTTAACTGGTGCTTTGTTTTGTTTATGCTTTTGATTGTCGACTAGGTGTTACTGGTTTGTCATGTGGGTGAGTCTCGATGGCTTTTAGGTTTTTCATGTCTGTGCTTCCAGGCAGTGGTGTTAGTCAGTTTCTCTCGTATATTTCAGTTGGTTTTATAGGAAGATATCTTGTAACGATAAGGGTATTATTGAAGCATGCATGGTTGAGGTATGGACATGTTTGAAGAGGTTCTAAAACTCGTCAGGGTTATATCAGCTTAGAAAGCCATGGTTTGGTCGCTAGTTAAGGTACATGACTTGTCCTGAACCTGAGAGAATCACTTCCATTTCCGTACATATGATGCAGGTCTACATCAGGCCTCGGATCTGTACTTTAGGCTTCTGGTTCATGCCCAATGCTTTTCTGCTGCTATGTACATTCATAGACTAGGAATCAGAAACACACTTAAGGGATCCAGTTGTTAAGGTAGCATTTGGTGTACTACACGAGAGTAGGTCATCTGTGATGATAAAGAATTGCGACTAGTGTCTTAAATGTAAACACTGTCACAGAAAACTTGTGGTTGAAAATTTTGTCGATGAAGTGAAAAGGCAGCTGAACTGGGTTGTATACATTTGTCATGGTTAGTGCAAAACTTAATCGATTTATTGAAGTCAGAACCAACTATACAAGTCTTGAATGTAAAGAATAAGTGTCTATTCGGAGTGGCTAGAACAAAGTTTCGGAATGGCCATCCTCACAAATTCTACCATTATGGAGACTGATGGATACTTGCAATATTTATATGTGCAGAAAACGGCAGAAGATGATGGACGAGAGAAGGGGTGGAGGAGGAGGAAGAGATATCGGCAAGTCCAGCCCTCGCAAGAAAGAGCGAGGCTCCCACCGCCACCACTGCACCATCCTCTGAATCCGAAAGCATCTAGAATTGCTGAAATACGCAGTGCATACATTCACGTAATAATTTGCGTAATCTCAGCTGATATAATATGACTCATTAATACTATAGTAAATAACAGTGGGTCAAAAACATCATCTTCATGAATTGAAAGTTGGGAAAGAAACAGATTCATGTCATTGTATCCATGACCAACCAAATGATGACTTGATCCTAGTTCTTACCTGATTAGCCTCGTCGCTTAAGTCAAATGTCATATATTTCTTTAAGGAACTGGATGTTGATGCAATTTGATATTTGTTACTCAAGAGATACACTCTATAATCTCGCTTGAAAGCTATGTAGCAGCAGCAGTCAAAAAGAAATCTAATACAATTTTTTTATGGGAATACAGTAGTCACTGCTTTAAGATTTGTGCTAAATTATCAAGGTATTGATGAATTGTAGGATCATATATATGTATATATTGAACTCTCGAGTACTAGACACACGTCTGATTTTGTTGAGGTTGTAAGAAAACTGACGAGGAAGATCATTTTGGGTTGTATGGTTGGTCAGATGAAGAAAAAAGTTGACTAAATTTGCACTGCGCATGTCTTGTAATCCAGTTGGAGTTTCTCTCATCTTTGTTGCTGTCCAAAGGGAATCGATTAAAGGAAATTAAGATGTGTTCTTTGTACTAGTGAGTTGACATTCGCACATCATTTCTTTGCTTGTGTAATCTTACGCAGAGGAAGAAGTTTTAAACTTTCAAGACAAGATAAATTGGCGTTATGCATGGTACTTTTAATAATATTACACATCTCCTTTTGCATGCAAACAGGAGAAGCACATGTTATTCACACGCCCAAGGTCCAGCGCATACACCTTCTCCCACCGTTGTACAGGAAGCCAAACCGTTTGAAGGTTTTTTTCTTTTTTCTTTTTTGTTTTTTTTGTTTTTGCTTGCATACAAAGGACCTGCAATTTTACCTAAATTCTTTATAAATGGTCTTGCATAATTGACTAATGCTAAAAATTGTTGGAGCTGTTTTAATTCTTCTAATTTGTCTGTAAAATCTAAAACTTTTTGGGTAATATGGGGTTGTAATTAAATTTTTCCATTCCCAATAGTGACTCCTAAAAATTCGATCTGTAGTTTATACAGCTGCATCTTTGTCTTACTAATTATGATACCGTGATTAATAAATTCTGAAATAATAATATGTAAATGACCTGTGTGTTCTTGCCTTGTTTTACTAAAAACAATATTAAGAATCTGATAACTTCACCTTTATACACCTTTACTCTTTCCTTTAATTTTGGTATTAGAGATTAACAATAGATCCTCCAGAATTTGACTCTTGTTTCCACCCTCGTTTAGTTACTACCTCAGACAAACAGATCCTTAGCTGTAATTTTGAAAAATCAGACGAAATAAAGCATTTATTTCATAGCAAAGATCCAGTTCAGAATACACTCATAAACTTAGTCATAAATTTAAAAAGGAGTCTAGAAACAAGAGATACCGAAGAACAAAAATTTAGAGATAGCTTACTGTCATTCCTAAAAGAGAAAAACCAGATTTTAAAAGATATTTCTGATAAGCTAGATTATAAAAAAGACCAGAATAATTCAAGGTAACAACATTCTCCACGCAGTGAAGAGAATCCTCGATTCATTGAGATAATAAATTAAGTACACAATGTCGTAATAAATAATAAATTAAAATTAAAAGAAATAAAAAGAATTGTTCTTAATTTATGCAAAAGGCCTATTTATAAGCTTTAGATTATACAAAGACTTTTCAAGCTGGTCCCGAAGGATATAGTAACTATAACGCAGAATCCATTTCAGAAAGAACTACTATTAAACAAAATAATACTATTATTAGGCTTATCCTTAAAATCCACGAAAGAATCGAAGTGGCAGAACAAAAACTAGTAAACAGAATTGAAGAAGTTGAACAAAAACTACAGAAGTTAGAAATATCAAATTTCCAGGATAACCTTAGTATGATTACTGATAAACTAGGATCAGTAAGACTAGAACCAACAGGAAAAGAAAGTGTTACAAGAAAACCAGTAGTATTTACTTTTCCTGCTAGACCTTTAGAAAGAAAGAATTATTAAAACCATGAATAGGACACAAACAGAAGTTCAACCATTTGTAGGATCCTCTAGAACAATTAGGCCCGATCAAGGATCTACCAGTAGGACTAGACCATTTATCAATAGACAACTTTCCAGATGGTCAAGCAATTATGATATCCAACTTGGAGAACTTATAGATCCTGAACAGGATTATGAAAGATTCCAAAAGGAAGGACTAAATATCCTAAACCCTAAAATTCTTTACCAGACCGAGCGATTTGAATTTAGGCCTGCACTTTTTAGACATAATAGAGAACAAGCACTAAGTTGTCTGGAAAACCAGACATGTAGTTTACCTTTAGTAAGTCATGAAGCTGGACATGGACTTAGAACTTCACGGTATAAATTAATGCATTTAGGTTTAATAGTCATAGGCATTAAGGTACTTATGAGAAAAAACTTAGGCTGCAAAGCTATAATCACATTATATGATAATAGATGGAATGATATTGCAAGAGGTATGATAGCCAGTATAGAAGTCGATATGAATAGCAATTCAGGAATATTTTATTGTAGCGCACACTTTATGATGACTCTTCAAGATTTTACAAGATATATCCATATCGGAATTCAGACAAAAGGATATGAAGAAGTCCACAACGGAGATAACCTATTAGTACATATAGCATTTTTAGGAAGAACTACAACCAATTCGAAGGTAAAATATAAAGTAAACGTAACAGAAATAGTTGATTTATTAAGCAGCAAAGGAATAAAAATGGTAAAACCAACGTATGATTCCCAAAGACTAGCATGATTAGAATGGAATTTAGAAAACTTCATAAACCCAGTAAAAACTCTTGTACCTCAAGATTCATTAGTTTACCAAGAAAAAGGTAGAACTAGCATATGTTTTACAGATTATGTCCCACAAGTCCACAGAAACATACAAGAATTAGAAATGGATGTAGAATCTGACTTGGGACATATAGAATGCCTTGAAACATTAGTATCAGAAATTGATAAGATTCTTTATCCTACAGAATTAGGCATAGAAAGATTATCAACCAAAGAATTATTAGAACTATAAGATATGCATTATATAAATGGCTCTATAAAAGAACATGAATATTTATACTATGGTATAGAACAAAATATTAGAATAGGAATCATACAAGAAGAAATAGATAATATATCACAAATCTCAGAGATGTCATATCAGAAGAATCTAACAGAAACAGGAGAATCTGAAGTCACTTCTCTCTATAGAGGAACACCAAATTATAATCTGTCAGGAGTTATAATTGGTCATAGTGGTTATAAAAGTGGCAATACCCTTAGAACTAGAGTAGATGATTACAAAGAATCCGATAATAAATATAAAACTAAGGGATGAAGACAACCTTTAGAACAACCAATTATGTTTCAAGCTAGAGGGGAAGCTCAGATTTTAAACCTTGCTGCCCACGATCCACAAGCTTGGTCAAATATATTAGATGTATGGAAATATACAATGATAGGAGACTATTATAAAACATCTTTAAATTTAGAAACAGAAGAGATGTATAAGTATTTAGAAACTTTCTTAGGTGAAAGTGTAAGAGCCTTATGGAAAGCCTTTAAAGTATCATATGTAGAAGATTATAATACAATGCTAATGCTAGGCCCCAATCCCTATAATTTTGTAAATAAAATACAAGCATGAGTCACGGGAGAAGATCCGAATACAGGAACGATAGGATTACAAAAAGATGCTATCAGGACTCTAGAATAATTAAGTCTACAAATGGAAGTATATAAAGAAATTTCTTAATGATTATTTTTATTATACTTGTATTTCAGGGAATGCTTTTAACCAAGATTTAGGAGACAAATTATTTAGAAAACTCCCCGGTGCTTTAGGAGTAGAAATAGCAGAAAAATGGAAAAATTGGCCAGAAGTAATGAAAGCCGGACCATATCACCCGTGGTCAATAGGACAAAGAATACAACATGTTATTAATGTATTAAAGGACAAATGTACAGAAATACAAATTCAGAAACAATTAAAATTTTCAGATTATGGGTTTTGCAAAGAAATATAAACTCCCCAGACATATGGTATAGGAGAAAGAAAACCCGGAACTTATAAAGAACATAGAAGATGTACAAAAGAAAACACAAAGTATCGAAAGAAAAAATATTTTTTAAGAAAGTCAAATAGACGAAAACCATATCTAGACCCTCAGAAACATGTTAGAAAGTTTAAGCCAAATAGATTGTATAAAAATAAACTAGAATGTTATACATATGGTAGCTCAGAGCATTTGAGTAGGACTTGTCCTACAAGAATAAATCGACGTGATAAAAATAGCATACTTATAGATTGCACACATGAAGATTTGATCAATATTGTAGCGCCCCGAATTTCTAGATGAATAGCATAGAAAATACGTGGCACATTCCCAGTGATCCACTTCAATATAACAATAAACACAACCAAACACCACTAGAATTTTCAACATTTATTACAACAAACCTTTACATATCACAACAGAAGACTAAACAACTCAAAATTTACTCAACAGGTCTTTACAAATTAACACTGAACACTTAATAGTTCATTTATCCCAAAAGCTGACTCATGCATCCAAACTCCAACTCTAAGCGATAACCTGCAACCAGTGAGACTAGAGTTGAACCCTAACCCCCAAACTAAAGGGGTCAGCCATAAATGGTGTGAGTGGCATAAAAATCAAACAACAATATAAATGTACTCAAATCATAGCATTCAACCAATGATAACCAAAGGGGTAAAGTGTGAAATGGCAAGAAATGTAAATAACAAGTGATATCCAAAACCAAAAGTCAAGTGTGGGAAAACAGGAAGTCCAAATGCATAAAAGTGATTCAAGAAAAACATCATGACTACATGCTGACAACGATGACTACTAAGAGATGAAGATAAACTATGATAATTTGCCCATGCTTGATCATTCAGGAGATAGATCCCACATCTAAACACAGTCTCATCATCACAAGAATACCACAAAAGCGTCGCCTCGACCTTGATAATTCAGGAGTTCAATCCCACATCTCAAGATAATTACTTGGATAATTCAGGAGATATACCTCACATCTCAGGTTAACTACCTGGATAATTCAGGAGATAAATCCCACATCTCAAGTTAACTACTTGGATAATTCAGGAGATTAAGTCTCACATCTAAAGCCTTACTGAGGTGCATAACTCATGTTCCCATTCGTCATGACTTTACTAATGCCTGTCCTTATTAATTTGGGTTACTGAACAAAATCTCCTAGAGTAGTGTACCCCACCGGACTAAAAATATGATTAACTGAAAATTCGCCTCAATGGGCCTCAACAAATAACTCAACACCGGTATTCTAGGGTCACGTACCTCTAGAGACTCAAAACAAATATCTGAACAAAAATCCCACTAACCGAGTGGCTCAACTGAATATCTCCAAAATCATATTCTTAAAGAATATCTCAAAAACAATTTACTGAACTGAATAACTTAAATTCCAATACTGAACTGAATATCCAACAATCAAATACGAAGATCCTTCAGGACCAGTCAACTGCATATCAGATCAGTCGACTGTCCAGAGGACATAATCCAACATTTCTCAAAAATAAACTAAGGCATGATCAGTCGACTCACCAAGGAGTCAGTCGACTGCCCCGAGACAAAAACAAATAATTCTCAGCAAAAATATTCTAAGTATATCAGTCGACTGAGAGGGGTCATAGGTCGACTGTCCCGAACAAATCTCAAAGACTAAAAATACACAATAGGCTCGTACCAGTCGACTGCTTTATAGTCCAGTCGACTGTCGGCTACAGGTTTCCAACAATAGGTCTGAACACAAATCAAACTGGGGTTTTCTAAAGATTCACTGAACATAAAATCAATTGTATCCAGGCTAATAGACAACTCTCAATAATCACCATCATGGATACATTACTCAATCAATCAATTTCTCAAATCTCATATTCTCATGATCTAAACTCTAAATTCTCCCATTAGGGCTTCTTCTCAACAAATGCCTTTCACATCTTAATCAGAATCTGGTTTACAATCACAAGATCCAGATGTTTATCATCTGATCACAACATTATCAATTCCTAATATGTCTCCCAACAATACGATCTCATCAATCAAACTTTTCCTCAACAAATCTTAATATTTCTCATGCATGATCCAAATATCAAATAAGAGTTCTCATCCTCCATATCAAATTAAAGATCCATATCATACATACAATGCATCTAACAAAATAATGGCATAATGATCACAAATAAGCATAACAAAAGGTCTCACGTCATTCATCAATCAAACAAACAAAGCAAAGCAAAACAAAACAAACAAAACAATCCACTCACCTTGTTTTGAAGAAAAATCCACAAAAGCTCTTCTCCTTGCTAGATCCAAAAGTTTCTTCTTGCTCCTCAAACAAAATCTCAAAATCTGAATATTCTCTCAATGACGGCTGGGAATAAAAAATCCCTTATATATGCCGGATAAAAATATTAGGGTTTTACCATTCTTTGCAAAACAATCCTTTCAAGAACACAACTTTCATATATATCCATTATTCTTGTAAATTCAATAAAACTCCTTTAAATTAGGATCTAATAGAAAATTTACTTTTAAACTTCAGCCAATACTGCTCAAAAACGTCCAGAATACCCATTTTGCCTTTCAACCCTTGAAAAGTGTCAATTTTGCAAATAAGTCCTTCTTTTCTCAAAAATTGCAAATAGTATCAATTAATTCCAGAAAAATCTGGAAAAATACTAAATAAATCCCAAATAATAAATAATGATTTTTCATAAAGAAATCTAAATTTTCAAACTTCTAAAAGTCATTTGCACGTGTTTCGCACGTGTACAAAAGATAAATTTCTTAGAAAATATTAATTAAATCTCCAAAAAATCATTTAAATTCATTTTCAAATAATTAAAATAATATTTGAAAATATGGGGTTCTACAAATATTGATAAAATAGAATCTGATTCTTGATCGATTTACTCGATAGTTACCATAGAAGACTTTGATGAAGAAAACGAGACTCAAAAAGATAAACAGCCAAATGAGTTAATTGAAGATTTTGCACCATTTCCCGATATACCAGAAATAGACTTCTCCGATTTAGACATGATGAATATAGAGTCTACCAGTAAGGGGCAAAGAGCTCCAACATTATTATCTACCTCACGCATATTAGAAACTTGTAAACTCGACTGGCAAACCCGAACAGGTATGGACAACATGCCATGTTTATTTTGTAAAGGATACCCTAGTAAGATGAATAGAACAAAATGTTCCAAATGTTATCAAGAATGATGCATGAAATGCATAGAGAAGAACTACAATATAACCTATAGTCCTTCAATAACCAAACCAATAGTAAAAACTGATGAAGTAATAATCCTAAGAAAAATAATAGAAAATTTATAAGATACACAGAAAATTCTATATGCAAAGGTAGAAATAATAGACGAAAGGTTAGATAAAGGAAAAATGGTAGTAGACCAAAATGAACCAAGAATAGATCACATCAGATTGATTTAATCCAGATATGCAATAAGGATAGATTAAGAGCTCTAAAAGTTAGATGTGTGATAAGAATGATGACCTATGAAGTAAAATGTCTAGCATTAATAGATACAGGGTGTACGAACTATGTTATCAATAAAGATATAATCCCAAAACAATACATAGTAAAAGCCCCGAAACCTGCAGTGGCCCAACAAATGGATGGAAAAGTATTCACGTATGATGACCTTTTAATTCCAAATAGTAAAATTAGGTTTGAAACCAACTGTGGAGAGAGTATAGAATATACATTACCTAAAGAATCCACATGGGTTAGACAACTTGACCTAAGCAATGATTTGATTTTGGGATTAAGTTTCTTATTAAAAGATAACGGCAGTATGCTTATAATTAAAGACTACTTACAGTTGCAGAAACATACAATTTTTACACTAGTATATACACATAATGAACCAACCATGACAAGAGAACTAGAAAATCCCAAGGAAGAGAAAGAATGCACTTGTCCTCATGAAAGACAATGTGAGTTACATAACGCAATTCTCAATGACGAGTATAACATGGATAAAGAGTCTGAGATAGAAGTCCATACAGATTTTATGAATTTAGAACATCTTTATTACACATTAATAAGTGAACAGGATATTGAGCAATTAGTTTCGAAAATAGAAAAATTAGGAATAATGGGTAAAGAAATACTAAAGTATTGGAATAAATATAAGGTGGTGTGTAAACTAGATATTATAATCCTGAATATAAAGTTAGAACAGCAAAGATAAATGCTACAAACCCAGATATAGATGATTTTAAAATGCATATTACAGAACTACTAAAATTAGGCGTTATTAGAAGGTCTGAAAGTCCTCATAGATCTGCTGCTTTTATTATTAGAAAACATAGTGAAATAGTTAGAGGAAAAAGTCGAATGGTAATTAATTATAAAAGACTAAATGACAATACCAAGGATGCATCATATGATATTCCATACAAAACCAGATTAATAAATCATATACAAGGGTGTAACATTTTTAGTAAATTTGATTTAAAATCCGGATTTTGGCAAATTAAGATGCATCCTGAAAGTATATAATGGACAACATTTACATGTCCCGAAGGACATGTTGAATGGCTTGTCATGCCTTTTGGCCTTAAGAATGCACCATCTGTTTTCCAAAGAAAGATGGATGAAATATTCTTAAAACACAAAAAATTTGTTGTTTTTTACATAGATAATATTCTAGTTTTTAGTAAAACAAGGCAAGAACACAGATGTCATTTACAGGTTATTATTTCAGAATTTATTAATCATGGTATCATAATTAGTAAGACAAAGATGCAGTTGTATAAACCACAGATCGAATTTGTAGGAGCCATTATTGGACATGGAAAAATTAAATTACAATCCCATATTGCCCAAAAAGCTTTAGATTTTCCAAACAAATTAGAAGAATTAAAATAGCTCCAACAATTTTTAGGATTAGTCAATTATGCAAGACCATTTATAAAGGATTTAGGCAAAATTGCAGGTCCTTTATATGCAAAAACTTCTCAGATAGGACAAAGATATTTTAACCAAGAAGACGTCAAATTAGTCCAACAAATTAAGAGCCTGCTTAAAGAACTCACAGAATTAGTCTTACCATTAGATTCAGACTATCTAATTATAGAATCAGACGGTTGTCATACAGGCTGGGGGCAAATTTGATTGCTAAACCAAATAAGTATTCCGATAAAAGTTTAGAAAGAATTTGTCGCTATGCTAGTGGTAAATATAAAAAAAAGGATAACATTAGCAGTATTGATGCAGAATTATTAGCTATCTCTTATGCTTTAGATAGTTTTGAACTATTTATTATTTCAAAGAAAGAAATAACTGTTAGAACAGACTGTGAATCCATCGTTTCCTTTCATTCAAAAATGGATTTAGAACCTCAACGCAGCTCTAGACGGCGTTGGCTTAATTTTCTAGATAAATGCCTTCACCTTAGCACCAGATTACATTTGAACACATCAAAGGCAGTACTAACATCTTACCCGATACTCTTAGCCGCCTGCTCCATCAGCATGCTCTAGTAAGCATGGGAGACACCCTCACCAACATAGACACATCTTTTGACCTACTCAATGTGGATGTGCATCCACAAACGTATAATGTAACTCAAGATGACCTAGTCTTAACAGAAATAATTGCTTTTTGAGAACATTGCACAGAGAATGAATTCATTTATGTAATTAATAAAATAAAAAATGTAGCAACTCTTCATGAGCTGTTAGAATATTGGTGGGTTAAATAATCACATGCCACAATTATATCCCACAGATTAAAAGAAATTCGGGAAGAAATGTATGCTCAAATAATTATGCAAAAGGCAAAAAATCTTGCCAACCTCGGAGAACTATCTACATCAGAAGCTTTTCTCAAAATGAGTATAGAACGGAATGAAGAGGTAAATAATGATATGGTACATCCTAATATTAGCAATTTTCCTAATCCCTTCCTAGATTATACAGATATAAACTTTACTTTATTCCACTTTCTGCAACTATGTTCTATAGAAGCATTTTATATAAGTATTAACTGCATCTATGACAAGCATTTTTTTATGCAAATTAGCTGAACATTTTGATCCTTATGAATATAGTTATGAAAACCTAGTTAGGAGACAATTAATTGATACACGAATTTCTTATATCTTGTAAACACCACAAAATTATGTTCTAATGAATACTTTTTATGACAATATGCAGATGTTGAGACCACCACCACAACCAGGTATACATCTAGATAACATGTTTCCACCACAGAACAGTCAGCAGACCGGTGATAACAGACTCTCCCAAGAACGGATGAGATTTGGAAATCAAGAACTTTTTGTTTTTTTTCAAATGGCAATCCTCCTTTCAGAACATATTCTCATATTTCTACGTCCAAAGAACAACAATGCATCCTAGACAATTTATGGATTGCATTTAATAGAAAAGATCAAAAATATTTCTTAGCAGCCATGAATTCTTTATCAGATGTATTTTGTCAGAACCAAAGAGGATACAAGTTTTATGCAGTTCTACAAGGTAATTTAGTAGGCGTTTTTCATACCTGGATAAAAGTTGCAGATAGTATTAAGAATTTCAAAAATCCAGTTGTTGCCGCTAATTTTGGTGTGGGACAAACAGATAGTATTTGTGAGTTCTTGGAAAACCTGAATAGCAAACACCTAACCTGTTCCGCCGGAGCTTGACCGTTGACTCCCGCCGTTCACCTGCAAGGAAGTGCGAGACACCGGGGTTGATCCCGGCGACGCACCCTCCGACGCTCAAGTCAGTAACCAGAAATGATTATAAAAGAGCGTTTTACTAGCAAAAGATTGATTACCTCTTAATGGAGATGGGTGTGGGGTATTTATAGTCGCCGTTAGGATCAGATAAGGAATGTGATTCCTGTGATCTGATAAGGCATAAAATCCTCGTAATCAGATTAGGAATGTAATCCCTTATTCCCGGTGAAAAGATAGATGTGAATCAGAGCCGTTGATTAGGATTAATCAGAAACCCTAATTCTATCTTTTCTGGACTGGGTGTGTTTCGGGTTGGGACCCGTACCCAGTTGAGGTGGATCCGTTCGTGGGTTATTGGGTCGTGAAGAAAGACCCAGTTCCCATTTCAGACCCGTTAGTAGGTGAAATTACCGTTTTACCCCTGAGCTTTAAGATTCGTGTCCGATGTGAACGGTCCCAATTTAATCCTATTTTTAGCCATATCACGAGCTCCCCACTCCCGAAGACTGAGTTTGATCAGCCTTTGAGGAGTAGTTTTACTGTTTTAATGGCGTACGGGATTTTATCGGTGTTCTTAAGGGAGTTTGGAATCTTGCTCGGGGTGTAACAGTGTTATCATGGGCTTGTAAAATGCCTAAAAATATTCTCAGAATTTTCTGAATTTTTTCTCATTTTTTTGAATTTTTTATTCATTTTCCGAATTAAATAATTAATTATCAAAAATATTAATTAATTATTCTAATTTAATAATTATTTTTTCAGAATTTAAAAATAATTTTTCTGAATTAATAATTATTTTTAGAATTTTTAATTAATTTTTTTCGATTTTTTAATATTTTTTTCGGATTTTTTAAATAAAAAAAACAATTAAATAAATAAAGAAATAATTTAAATATTACCTGGACACGTGGCGCATTTCTGACCGTCCATCATGATCAGATGAGTGCGCATCGTGAGGCAGATCACGATCGAGACACGTGGCGCGTTTCTGGCCGTCCATCATGATCAGATCTGTGCGCATCGTGAGGCAGATCATGATCTGGACACATGGCGCATTTCTGGCCGTATATCATGATCAGATCTACGCGCATCGTGAGGCAGATCTCGATCGGGACACGTGGCGCGTTTCTGGCCGTCCATCATGATCAGATCTGCGCGCATCGTGAGGCAGATCATGATCGGGACACGTGGCGCGTTCCTGAGCGTCGATCGTGTCGCGATGCGAATTTTGAGACGACCGGACGGATCGTGTTGGTCGGTCACTTTTTTTCTCAATTTACAGCATCGGCACCTCGGCTCCTCGGTTCGGCACGCCCGACCCTTGGAGTCGACGCCACGTGGCGATGCCACGTGGCACACTTTTTTTTTTTTCCCGCTCGGCTTCTACTTCCCGCTGCTTCTTCTCTTCTTCTACTCTTCGTCTCGTCCCGTTTTACTTCCTCATCTTCGAAGAACCTCGGCGAGAGAGAGGGTCTCAGCGACGGGGACAGCTTGCGATCGAGGAGACGAGCTCGGCGACGGAACATAGCTCGGTTGAGGATGACGAGCTCGTTCGTGGTGAGCTCGGAGCTCGTTGGGAGAGTTCGTCTTCGGCTGTGGAGTTCGGCGGAGGAGACTGAGCTCGACGGTGGGTTGGCATTTTGACGAGCTCGGTGCTTCGGCGCTCGGTGAAGAGAAGAGGCGAGCTCGGAGTTGAAGGAGTTGTCGGTTCGATGGGTTCGACGAGGAGCATGGCGGAGCTCGGCTGTCGAAGGAGGAGAGCTCGATTGGAGCTCGGTGATGGCGAGGCGGAGCTCGATGTAGGGGATGCTTGCGGAGTAGGGAGTTCGTTAGAGCCATGGTGATGGGTTCTTGAGCTCGACGAAGGTGGTTCGTGCTCGGAGCTCGGCGACTCCGTGGAGAGGAGGTCGGCTCGGTAGCGACGATGGAGAGGAGTTTCAGCTGTGGAGGCGACGGTGTTCGTCGAGGAAGGGCTCGAAGACGAGCTTCAGCTGCTCATGTGAGCTCGGCAACGAAGGTGGCAAGCCCGGCGATGGGTCGTGCTCGTCGTCGTCGGAAGGGGCTGGACGAGGAGTTGGGTTCGGAGCTTCATGAAGGAGCTCGACGTCGTGGCGAAGGTGGCGAAGCTCGAAGCTCGGCCGAGGAGTTGGGTTCGGCTAGTGAGCTCGGCGGTGTGAGGAAGAGGAGTTTGGGTTTTTGGAGCTCGGGGAAGAAGACGTAGAGCTCGACGAGGCGGTGAGCTCGGTGTTGAAGGAGCTCGACAGGCGGTGAGCTCGGTGTTGAAGGAGCTCGACGTCGTGGAGGTTGACGACGGGGTGGCTTGAGCGTGGAGGTGAGCTGCGAGCTCGGCGGCGAAGCTTCGTCGAGGAAGCTAGAGACGGGGCAGAGCTCGCCGAGGAATTGGACAAGGTCGTCAATGGAGATGAGCGAGCTTGAGTTTTTCTTCTTCAGTCTGGTTTTGGCGGGAAATTGGAAGGGAAGAAGAAGGAAGGGTTCGGGTTGGAACCCTAATGGGTCCGACCCGACCTTTTTAATTTTTTTTTTGTTTCTCTCTCTCCTTCCTTGTTGCTCGGCTAATGCATCTGGTTCGGCAGATCCGAGCATGGATTTTGAGGAGAATTTTTTCCCACTTTGCTGTTCGGTAGGTCGGTAGCTCGGATTTGAGATCCGAGCTACGTGGCTCAATCTAGACGGTTGATCACGATCGTGGCGCGAATCACGAGACAAGAGGCACGAGTTTCGAGAAAACGTTATCTTGTCGTTTTGTGGAGACGTGGCGAGATCTGAGCCGTTCATCATGTTCTAGCACGCTTTTTGATGCGATCCGACGGTGAGATGGGGTCGGCCGAATTTTTCTCCATATACGAGGGTCGGTACCTCGGCACCTCGGATCGGCACCTCGGATCCTTGAGATGATGCCACGTGGCATGCCCCCTTTTTTTTGTTTTTTTTTTGTTTTTTTTGTTTTTCTCTCTCCTGTTGCTCGGCAAATGAATCTGGTTCGGCAGATCCGAGCACGGATTTTGAGGAGAATTTTTTGCCATCCTGCAGTTCGGTAGTTCGGTAGCTCGGATTTGAGATCCGAGCTACGTGGCTCAATCTGGACGGTTGATCACGATCGTGGCGCGAATCACGAGACAAGAGGCACGAGTTTCGAGAAAACGTTATCTTGTCGTTTTGTGGTGATGTGGCGCAATCTGATCCGTCCATCTTGCTTGAGTGCGAATTTGGAGATGATCTAATGGTGAGATCGGGTCGGCAGAATTTTTCTCCATATACGAGGGTCGGTACCTCGGCCGCTCGGCTCGGTGACTCCGTAGTTCACCCTCTGCCCGTATTAGCTCGGAGAAGAGGAGAAGAGGAAGGGGAGGAGAGGCATTTGGGTTCTCTCCTCTGCCTTGTTCTCTCGCACAGTGGAGAAGAGGAGAAGAGAAAGGGGAGAAAAGGCAATTGGGTTCTCTCTTCTGCCTTGTTCTTCCGCACAGTGGAGAAGAGGAGAAGTGGAAGGGGAGGAGAGGCATTTGGGTTCTCTCCTCTGCCTTGTTCTTCCGCACAGTGGAGAAGAGGAGAAGAGGAAGGGGAGGAGAGGCAATTGGGTTCTCTCTTCTGCCTTGTTCTTCCGCACAGTGGAGAAGAGGAGAAGTGGAAGGGGAGGAGAGGCATTTGGGTTCTCTCCTCTGCCTTGTTCTTCCACACAGTGGAGAAGAGGAGAAGAGGAAGGGGAGGAGAGGCAATTGGGTTCTCTCCTCTACCTTGCTCTTCCGCACAGTGGAGAAGCGGTGCTGGGAAGATCCTCGTAAGAGCCATGGGAAGACCGATTCTTTGAAGTGAGTGCAAGGAGCAAGTCTAGGGGAGAGTTGTGCTCCGATCTCGTCGAGAAGAGCTATTTGAGAGACAAGTTTGAGGAGGAACTCTAGGAGAGAGTTGCTCTCCGATCTTGTGGAGAAGAGCTCCGCTTTGGAGGCGAGCGGAGCGAAGAGCTTGACTTGTAGAAGAGCCATCTGGAAGAGGAGTTTGAGGAGCAACTCTAGGAGAGAGTTTTAGCTCCGAATTCGTTAGGAAGAGCTCCGCTTTGGAGGCGAGCGGAGTGAAGAGCTCGGCTCTGGGAGAGCCATCTGGACGGTTGATCACGATCGTGGCGCGAATCACGAGACAAGAGGCACGAGTTTCGAGAAAATGTTATCTTGTCGTTTTGTGGCGACGTGGTGCGATCTGATCCGTCCATCATTCTTGGGTGCAAATTTTGAGATGATCTAACGGCAAAACCGGATCGGCAGAATTTTTCTCCATATGTGGAGGTCGGTACCTCGGCACCTCGGATTGGAGACTCAGTGGTTCACCCTCTGCCCGTAGTAGCTCGGTGTAGTGGAGCTCGGAGCTCGGAGTTCGGACGACTCGAGCGTGAGGAGAAGCTCGGTGAGTTGATGAAGGGGATGAGTCGGCATATGGAAGAGGTGATGCTCTGCTTGGTTTTTGGAGATTTTTGAAGAGGAGCTCCACTCCTAGGGGTGGAGAAGAGGTGCTAGGAAGATCCTCGTAAGAGCCATGGGAAGACCCATTCTTTGAAGTGAGCGCAAGGAGCAACTCTAAGAGAGTTTTAGCTCCGATCTCGTCGAGAAGAGCTATTTGAGAGACAAGTTTGAGGAGGAACTCTGGGAGAGAGTTGCGCTCCGATCTCGTCGAGAAGAGCTATTTGAGAGACAAGTTTGAGGAGGAACTTTAGGAGAGAGTTGCGCTCCGATCTCGTCGAGAAGGGCTATTTGAGAGACAAGTTTGAGGAGGAACTCTAGGAGAAAGTTGTGCTCCGAACTTGTGGAGAAGAGCTCCGCTTTGGAAGTGAGCGGAGTGAAGAGCTCGGCTCTAGGAGAGCCATCTGGACGAGGAGTTTGAGGAGCAACTCTAGGAGAGAGTTTTAGCTCCGAACTCGCTGAGAAGAGCTCCGCTTTGGAGGCGAGCGGAGCGAAGAGCTCGACTTGTAGAAGAGCCGTCTGGAAGGGGAGTTTGAGGAGCAACTCTAGGAGAGAGTTTTAGCTCCGAACTCGTTGAGAAGAGCTCCGCTTTGGAGGCGAGCGGAGTGAAGAGCTCAACTTGTAGAAGCGCCGTCTGGAAGAGGAGTTTGAGGAGCAACTCTAGGAGAGAGTTTTTGGCTCCGAACTCGTTGAGAAGAGCTCCGCTTTGGAGGCGAGCGGAGTGAAGAGCTCGACTTGTAGAAGAGCCATCTGGACGGTTGATCACGATCGTGGCGCGAATCACGAGGCAAGAGGCACGAGTTTCGAGAAAATGTTATCTTGTCGTTTTGTGGTGGCGTGGCGTGATCTGATCCGTCCATCATGTTCTAGCGCGTTTTTTGAGATGATCCAATGGTAGGATGGCTCGGCAGCATTTTTTTCCATATGTGAGGGTCGGTACCTCGGCACCTCGGATCGGCAGCCCAGTAGTTCACCCTCTACCCGTAGTAGCTCGGTACCTCAAGAGGATGGGTCGGAGCTCTGCTTCTCGGCTCGGGAGGATGGGTCGGCATAGGGGAGAGGTGAAGGGCTCTGAAGCTCTGCCTCTATTCTGTTTGGTTTTGGAGATTTTTGAAGAGGAGCTCAACCCCTAGGAGAAGAGGTGCTAGGAAGAGGTGCTGGGAAGACCCATTCTCTGAAGTGAGTGCAAGGAGCAACTCTAGGGGAGAGTTGTGAGCTCCGAACTCGTTATTTAAGTGAGGGAATCAACGGTTGTGGGAGCAATTCCGAATGGCGAACCACTTCTAGCTCGCTTAACAGCGAACTTGCGAAGTGGAATCGAGCCAAGTGTTGGACTCCGGAACCATCGTTAGAAAAGTTCAACGGCTGTGGGAGCAATTCCGAATGGCAAACAACTTCTAACCTGCTTAAGAGCAAGTTATTCGAAGCAGAATCGAACCAAGTGTTGGACTCCAGAACCATCGTTAGAGTTATTCAACGGTTGTGGGAGCAATTCCGAATGGCGAACCACTTCTAACCCGCTTAAGAGCAAGTTATTCGAAGCAGAATCGAACCAAGTGTTGGACTCCGGAACCATCGGTAGAGTTGTTCAACGGTTGTGGGAGCAATTCCAAATGGTGAACCACTTCTAACCCGCTTAAGAGCAAGTTATTCGAAGCAGAATCGAACCAAGTGTTGGACTTCGGAACCATCGTTAGAGTTTAGTGAGTTGCGGGAGGAGCCATGTAGAAGAAGCTAGACTCCGAAATCACCATTTAACGAGTCGTGACTCGGAGAGATTGAGATGAAGCAAGAGCAACAATTTCCAATGAAAAAATGTAAAGTTTATTGAAATAAACTAAGTGGCTGCTTCAATAGGGCGAGCCATTATTACATGCTATTGGCCGGGTTACAAGCATCGGCCTTATTGAAAATCAAAATCCTACTTCTACGATAAGGTGAAGACCTCTTGGGAGGAGCTGGGAGGTTCTGAGTCTTGAAGCTCGCCGGGCCCTTCGGTTCGTTTGTTGGCTCCTCAGAGGGGAAGCTCGGCCCCGTCTTTTTGGATGAACTTGGTCAGGTATCCCCGCTGTACGAGTTCTTCGATTTCCTCCTTGAGAGCCCGACAATCATCCGTGTCGTGGCCGTGGTCCCTGTGAAAGCAGCACCACTTATCTTTGTCCCTCTTCTTGCCAGGGGTATTCATTCTAGGGGGAGCGCGGAGTATTCCTTCCTTGTCCACCTCCATAAGGACTTCTGATATATTAGCAATGAGGGGGGTGAACTTCTCAAACCGAGGAGTCGGGCGGCGCTGGCCATTGCCGTCCTTCTGAAGCTTCTTAGCCTCTTCTTCTTCGGTCAGCTTTCGTTTCGTCCCTGAGGTAGACCCTCCGAAGCTCGGAAGGTAGGCGGCCTCTTCGGCACGAATGTACTTGTCACACCTGAGAAGGAGGTCGGCAAAGTTCTGTGGAGGCTTCTTAGCAAGAGAGGAGCGGAGGCTGGAATTGAAGACGTTGGATTGGAAGGCGACTGTTGCGACGGATTGGTCGAGGGAGGCCATGGACCTGACCTCCGCAGTGAACCTCTTCACATAGTCTCTTAATTTCTCACATTTCTCCTGTCTGAGTTGGAGGAGCGAGATGCTGGTCTTCTCCGTGCGTCTGCTGCTCACGAAGTGGGTGATGAAGAGTGTTTCGAACTGCTCGAAGGAGAATATGGAAGACGGTGCGAGGCGGGAGTACCATTCCCGAGCCGAGCCTTTAAGAGTGGCAGGGAATGTCTTACACAGTAGGGCATCGGAAGCCTGGTGGATGAGCATGAGGGTTTTGAAGCTCTCGACATGGTCGACGGGATCTGAATCCCCTGAGTAGGTTTCGAACTGCGGGGGCTTGAAACCCCACGGGATGGGAGCCTCCATGATGGTCCGGGAGAAGGGGGTCGGCTCGGACGGATGGCCTTACCCCTTTCTTCTTCGTCTCGGTCGATCCGGCCGATGCGCCTCTCCACTTCGTGGAGATGGTGGTAGAGGGCATCGTCCCTCCGACTGTAGTCGAATGAGCCTCCGGACTCGTGTTCGTAGGAGGGGGAGCAAGGACTGTGGCGATGGTAACCCTGGGATCGGCGAGGGCTAGGAGTATGCTGCCGGTGGTGAGGACTCTGGACCCGCAGGGGTGTAGGATCCCGTTGGGCATTGTAGTTATGAGGACGGAGGTTGAGAGCCTGTTGTACCATTGCTTGGAATTGTTGGAACTCGGCACGGGTGATGGGTGCCTCATCGTTCCTGGGGTGTTGCCGATCGGCGGGGGAAAGATGTCTTCTTCTGTAGTGCTCGGGGGATTCCTTCCTTCCCCTTCGGACATGGGACCTTTTGTAGTCTCGGCGGTGTGGGGATCGCTCACCCGGACGTTGCTGGCGGGAGGCTCCCTCTCGGGACCGCTTCTCGTCCAGACGGTGGCGTAAGCCCTCTACCTTCTGCCGGTTTTGAGGATTGTGAGAGGCCATGGAATCCGTAGAGGCTTTGTGTATGGAGACGTGGTCTAGGTGGAGAGGTTGCTTCATGCGGGAGCCCCCCGCACCGGCATTCTGAGGACCGGTGGGACCCTTGGGGGGTTCCTGATTATGAAGAGGAGGCTGATCTTGTTGAAGAGGGTCCTCCACTTGAGGCGGGGGTTGTCCCTGCTGCGGAGCGGGTTGGACGGGGACTACCTCTTGCTGATCGGCAGGGTTGGGCCCGCGGTTGGACCCTCTGGACCTGACTTTTCTGGGAGGCATGGCTGGAGAAGAGCTAGTCGACAAGAAGAGGAGGAGGCTATTCGTATGGTTTTCCCACAGACGGCGCCAATCTGTTGCCGCTAATTTCGGTGTGGGGGCAAACAGATAGTATTTGTGAGTTCTTGGAAAACCTGAATAGCAAACACCTAACCTGTTCCGCCGGAGCTTGACCGTTGACTCCCGCCGTTCACCTGCAAGGAAGTGCGAGACACCGGGGTTGATCCCGGCGACGCACCCTCCGACGCTCAAGTCAGTAACCAGAAATGATTATAAAAGAGCGTTTTACTAGCAAAAGATTGATTACCTCTTAATGGAGATGGGTGTGGGGTATTTATAGTCGCCGTTAGGATCAGATAAGGAATGTGATTCCTGTGATCTGATAAGGCATAAAATCCTCGTAATCAGATTAGGAATGTAATCCCTTATTCCCGGTGAAAAGATAGATGTGAATCAGAGCCGTTGATTAGGATTAATCAGAAACCCTAATTCTATCTTTTCTGGACTGGGAGTGTTTCGGGTTGGGACCCGTACCCAGTTGAGGTGGATCCGTTCGTGGGTTATTGGGTCGTGAAGAAAGACCCAGTTCCCATTTCAGACCCGTTAGTAGGTGAAATTACCGTTTTACCCCTGAGCTTTAAGATTCGTGTCCGATGTGAACGGTCCCGATTTAATCCTATTTTTAGCCATATCACCAGTCTATAAAGGTTTCTATAATCTGTCAAAAGCATTAGATGCAGCTAGAAGCTACTTAGGAGACCTAACTACTTTGTTTCTCCCTCCTTAAGATCCATGCAGGAAACCCCCATGGAATATTCTATTACAAAGGACATGCAAGGGAGAATCCTATTTTGGGATCATTGCGAGGCAATGTCAAGGACGGTAAGAACACTAAATGAAAATAATAACTGTTCATTTTTTGAAAAACAAAAATTGCAGGAAAAGATCGCATGCTTAGAAAAACCATTGTTCCAGACCAAATTTCCACCTAAAAATCCACCACAGACTGCTCCCCCGGTCTATAATAAGTGGGATGAGAAGGGTTTGCATTTCCCTCTAAATGCAGAAAGATGTACTATTGAGCCTATAAATTCAATAGCTAGTCTGGCTCAAATAGCAACCAGTAAAGATACATCAAGTTTGTTTATGGCTGAGGTTTTGCCAAAAAACCTTCACAGGGATATCATTGGGTCCACAATACCAATGGCTAGTCTGGAACAAACGACTACCGGTAAAGACATACCAAATCCATTGATGGCTGTGACTTTGCCAAAAAGTCAAGACAGGGGCAAAGCCCCTATGGACAATCAAGATATTACGGAACCAAACAAGTATGACCAAATTCTACAAGTCCTCCAACAGATTGAAGACTTCCAGAAACAACCAGAAAGGATACTGATCCAACCAAGACACAAGAAGAGCAAAAGAAGAGAATCAATCCGGACTATGATTGCAACACAGGTGGTAGAAGCGGTAAAGACAGTTGTCTCAAAGAAAAGGAGACAATGACAGAAAGTGAAAAAAAGATTCTTGAAGACAAAACCACATCTATCCCAAATAGACAACATGTCAGACACAGGGATTAATGGCGACAACAATCTCATGACTCCAATGTCTTTAGATTTGGTGGCCCTACATAATTTGGACACCTAGACTCCACTCAGGACGACTCCACTCAGAATATTACTGCATAAATTAGACACCTACCTAGTTTCCACGTAGAAGAATTATTACCTCCACTCAGAAAGGCATGGCCAACAGATAGCCACGTATAAAGATAATTCCACTAAAAAAAAGCGACTAGAAAAGTGCAGATTCTCCTTCAAGTGTTTGACATGTCAAAAGGCTACAAATGATACCAGACTCCCTCTCCTCTTCTGAAAACCCCCTATAAATACCACCCATCTCCTCCTCCAAAAATATCATCCAATCCCTTACCCCGCTTCAAAAACTCCCCTTGTACTCCAATGTTCTTCCTCACCACCGCATTGTAAAATAGTGTATGTACTGTAAGGAACAAGCTCCTCAAACTTGAACTCAATGTAAGTTTTTTCTTAAGTCGTTAAGGGGATTTCCCGAAAGGGAAACCTCTTTACTATGTATCCACTATGTTCCCCAATTAAATAAACTTTTGTATTATATGACTAGCTTGTAACTTCGTTTTGCACATAAATTGTTGGTTGTGATCCCTTTTGTGCTAAGTATATCATAATAGCATAGCTAGGCCTTATTAACTAGGAGTGACCCTGTAGGCAAAGAAAGTCGACTATTGAGAAAAGACTGTGAGTATGCTATAAGGGAAATTTTGTTAGGCTTGCCTGAGAAGTTAAACAGGACCTAGCTCACCTTGATATATCTCAGTGTTTTAAATAAAATTTAAAAAAATAAAAAATAAATAAATACCGTAGCTACAGTAGAACGTGAACATAAGAATACATAATTTAAAGAATGAATACCCGGAAGGGATAGGTTTAAAATTGATAATTTGTATTTTCTTGGTAGCAATATTAAAAATCTGATAATTTCACTTTTATACACCTTTGCTCTTTCCTTTAATTTTTATCTATTGTTAAGCTCTGATAGCAATTTTTTTTTTTTCCTTCCTCTCATAACTGAAAATAAGCCATAGTTTGATGCAAGTAGGGTTTCAACCCCAAACCTCATACTAACTACTAAGAGGCTGTACAACTGTTACTATAGTGACACTTACACTTTGCAAAATAACAAGAACCCGACACCTCTGATGAGAAAATATAAAACAGATGAGCTACGTGAAACCACCATTTTCCAACTCTTGGCAAAATCATGTACTTACTACTGACTAGAATATATGACAAGTAATATTTCCCTGCTTGCATTGAACCATGACTATACCCTACAGGACTGAACCAACCACCTTTTCAGTTCAGTGATGACAACATTGAGAAGGAGACACATCAAAGAACAATGCAAACGAGCATTCACATGATAAACATGGAAATCTAACGAGTTTGATATGCACATTTTTATTAAAGTTCATTAACTGTCATAAAACTCGCAACTAGTCATGCCCCCCATATAGACTACTCTCTAGTCTTGTCTGCAACTCCAACTGCCTGCAAGTACAAAGTTTACACTCACAATCTATGACTCCCGACAAACACAATCAAGAAACAAACAAACAAACAAACAAACAAATGAAGCACATAACAAATGAACCATTTAACGAACTATAAAAATGAATTGAAAATTTTTGGTGGATCTGATTACTGCGACAACATTTACATTTCACACTGTCAGAGGAGGGCGATTTCTGCCGCCGAGCTGCTACTGCATTGACTTATTTGTATTGTCTTCCATGTCTTCAGATTTCCAGACAACATCCTTGAGACCAGTGGAGAGTTTTTTGTAGAACTGCATATATATGAAGAGCAATATTAAAAATGCAGAACGATACTCTCACATAGTCCATTAGTATCATTTATAAATTAAGATTATAAATTAAGAGCATAGTATTAAATCTCAGCCCTGTGTCAGATTGGAAATTTGACAAATAAACTAGATGTGCCCAATAATACCAATAAATGACAGCGGATACCCGATATAGATACCGAGTTTTGAGAGGTAAGAAAGGTTTCATGAAGATCAAGGCAAACAAGCTATGAAACAGATCCATACACATAAATTTGAAGAACTATGAGTTAATTGTTTTTCGATGCATTTTAATACTAATGAGCGTCTTCAGCGTTTTAGGCTTTTGTTAAGTAGCAAGTAGCAAGATGTGATATGTATAGTGATATAACAAATTTTCATGTACCGCTACCATATAGGGCTTATACCAAGTATGCAATTTTGTATTCTCTTAGTTAATATTCGCCACCTATTGAAGGCCTGATACAAGAAACAGAATTTTCTTTAGCTTAACCCTAACAGTATTGATCAGAACCCAATATGCAATTTCTGTTCTTTAATTAATATTGTCTACATTGAAGGCCTAAAACCGATATAGAATTCTGCTTTTTTATTTTTTATTTTTTATTTTTATTTTTTATTTTTTCTTTACTTAAGAAAACATTAATATGTGCATACATAAATAGATTCCACAACAATCCATAAACGACAATGCACACGACACGACAATGGCACATGGATATGCCAATTTAGATACAGGTTCTACATGAAAAGGCTATAATGAACTTGGCTATGCGTGCATGTTAATATTCTTATAACAAGAATTTGCAAGGCTATGAATTTGTAAGACTGAAACACATAAATAACACACAAACTAAAGATTGTACAAAACTGAACATTGAGTAGAGTTTGACAATGTCTAGGTTGCCATTTTTGAGTCAAGAAAACGAGGATGTCTAACTGTACAATACAAATAAATATATAGATCAGATCACATTCCTAATACTATTAGTTTTACAAACAAATATCAGATATTCCTCATAAGGGTTAAAATATTAATAGATCTATCTCATCCTATCTTTCAAGTATTTCTGTTTGTGGTACGTTTCTCTGTCACAAGGTGTAATCTTCTACAAAATTTCTCCAAAAGAAATCAAGAGGATGCAAACCCTAACTTTCCACTATTCATTCTCATTTTATTCTATCAGGCCACTTTGATTAAAGAAGGCAATATCAATTTATCAAATAAATTTTGTGACGGTAAACAAAATACTCAGTAAGTTTATTGAGAATTTTGTTTTATATAATCCTAAAGATAGCTACATTATCTGAGAATCAGTTTGGATTTATGTCTGGGAGGTCAACAATGAAAGCAATTTATGTACTGATTACACTTATGAAAAAATATAGGGAAACTAAGAAAGATCTACATATGGTTTTTATAGACTTAGAAAAAGCATATGATAAAGTCCCTAGAGACACAGTATGATGGGTGTTAAATAATAAAAGAGTAACTATTCGGTATATTAAGGTAATTAGGGATATGTATGAAGGGGCAACGACCACAATTAGAACAATCATAGTGATTTTCCTATCACAGTAGGTTTACACCAAGGTTAGGCTTTAAGCCCCTACCTCTTTACTTTGGTTATGGATGAATTGACACGAGAAATCCAAGATGAGGTGCCTTGGTGTATGTTTTTTGTCGATGACGTCGCCTTAGTAGACGAGACTAGAGCAGGAGCCAATGCTAAATTAGAATTGTTGATAAAAACTTTAAAAGTAAGAGGCTCTAGGATAAGCAGAACTAAAACAGTGCATATGGAGTGTAATTTTAGTGATATTCGGAACACAACTGAGGAAGTAGTGAAGCTTGATGGTCAAGAGATACCTAAGAGAGACCATTTTCGATATTTAGGCTCGATTATACAAAGAGATAGGGAGATTTGTGAAGATGTTATACATAGGATCCAAGCAAGGTGGCTTAAGTGGAGAAGTGTCAGTGGTGTTTTGTGTGACAAACGTACACCTTTGAAGTTAAAGAAAAAAATTTATAGGACGACTGTTAGACCAGCAATGATGTATAGAGCAAAGTGTTGGGCAACAAAGAAACATGTCCAAAAAATGAATGTAGCGGAGATGAGGATGCTAAGTGGATGTGTGGTAAAACAAGGACGGATAGAATTAGAAACGAGCATATACAAGACATACTAAAGGTAGTCCAATCCAAGATAAGTTAAGAGAGAATCGCCTCAGGTAGTTTGGACATGTCACACGTCGACCTAGTAGTGCCCCCGTTAGACAGAGTGATTTGATAAGTATTGAGGGTAAATTTAGGGCTTGAGGAATACCTAAACTAACTTGGGTGAAAACGGTGAGAAAAGATATGATAGCATGTGAACTTAGATTTAGGGCTTGAGGAATACCTAAACTAACTTGGGTGAAAACGGTGAGAAAAGATATGATAGCATGTGAACTTATCGAAAATATTATGCTAAACCGAGCAGAATGGAAAACCAGGATTCATATAGCCGACCCCAACTAGTTGGGAAAAAGGCTTTGCTGTTGTTGTATAATCCTAAAGATAGCTACATCTTACGTGTATAAATCCGACCCCAACTAGTTGGGAAAAAGGCTTTGCTGTTGTTGTATAATCCTAAAGATAGCTACATCTTACATGTATAAATTTGGAATTCAATATGAGTCGGTGCATAGTCGAGCTTAACAAATATATCAGACAAGAAGTCAACAGTTTTCTAGGAAATCATTGCCATTTATAAAAGAGAGTTTTGCTCGTTTCAAATTGATGACCGTACCTTGTGGAACTCCAGAGTGTCCCCTTTAGCTTTTCGTACCTCCACCATATGAAGAGAAGGAGCAACTTGAAAAATCTGAATAAAAATGAATTACGTGTCACCACAAACAAAAATTGGAAACTAGTCCATTAGAAGTTAAAGAAGTGAATTCTTTTTATCTAACCTCGGTAGCTATGTTGAGGTTTCCCTTCCTCCCTGCCTTCAAATTTTCCAGCCTCATCTGAAATGAATTCACAAAAATGCTAGAGTTACAAAAGTAAAGGCAAAGGCATATAACAGTATTAATGTTCATAATGAACCACCTTATAATTTTTCTTCTGGATATCAAATCCAAGTGGCTTTGCAGCTTCTTCAATCTTGTTGATGATTTCTTTGGCAGGACACTTAGATGTGAATCTTGTTTCTCTCTTAAATTCCTACAAATTAGAGGAGAAGCCACCAATTTAGTGAATCTTGTATGACATATTCTACTTTAACCATCTTAGTCCTAACCATTTTGATGAATTAGGTAATTATTTATATTAGAAAGAAACGATTTTGTGCCTTCATAGGCATATTAGACAGGACTATGAGTGTCGAATCAACGCAAATAGACTATACACGTATTCTACTAAAGAATATACATAACTAAAATGTTATGTAACATAACTGAATACTGTTGCTTTCAAAGAATGACCAGTGTGCTTCTATATAACATAAAATTTATAATTTGGTGATCAAAATTTAAAGATAAACATACATATTTTTTAACAACTAAAGGCAAAGAGGAATGAAAAATTCGACATTTTAAATAAAAAATAAACCAAATATGCAGAATAATAAAATTGAGCCTTTCTTAACAATCCTGTGCATGCCAGAGGTTACTGCTGAGTAATATACAAAAGGTAGAAGAAGAATATATATAACCCATGGTAACTTCAGAAACATATATCATATATAAAGAATTGGAATAAACCTGCTCCACATCAAACAAATTTCCAAGATTCAGCCCCTTTGACATTGATATTAGTTCGAATGCATTCATAGCTGCTGGCTGCTCTTCCTTCATCTCCGTCACGTGAGTTTCCTGAAAAATAAGTGTTAATGTGCAAGTTACTAATATCTATCTATTTAAACAACAAATAGAATACACTCCAACAGAACAGAGATTAGCTAAAGCTTACTTCTGAGTCTTTGAACACGGATTCCACATCATCTACACTCATGTCATATTTCTCTTCAAACACAGGGTGCTTGTATCCTTTCTTGAACCATTCATCCTCCAAAATCTCAGGCATAGTTATGCGCTATGAGAAGCGACAATATTGAACAAGTTAAATTATGTTCCATGGTATGCAATTTAAAACCGTCAAAAAAATTACTACGCAAATTACGTCCATTTATGTATGCGCTGATGATGACATTCATTTACTTTGAAATGTAGTTATATTACTAAACTTGGTTAATCTTACAATATTATAATATATAAGCCTCTTATGTTATTTTTCTAACAGGACAATAAACTAATGATATTTATATATGTTTTATACCCTAATACTCATGTACCATTTCTGGATCATAACAAATATGTAGCCGGTACTCTCTATTTATATTGTCTCTCAAGGAACCAGGTTCCCTAAACCTAAGAAGCAAGGACAAAGACATGCTGACATGGACAGTGCGACACAACACACTGACATGGGGACAAGTTTGTAAAACTACACTCAAATAGCTGTCATGTCGGATTCAAGTGTTCAACACTGACTCCAACACGATTGTCTGTGACGTGTGCGACATGACATGACTACCAAACAAAAGCAGGCATGCTGCATAGCTCTAAACCTATTCCATAAAACCAATTCTCATATTTTTAATAAACGCTAAATACTCGCTGCTACTAAATTGTGACTATTTTAACTCACAGTCATAGGGTTCGGATCAAGGATTCTTGTTAGCAATCTCTTGGCACCGAAAGAAAGCCCAGATGGAAATGTAAAATCAGCCGCAGAAATCTGCATGTAAATAGGGGAAAATAATTAGCAAGACTTGAGAAAACAATAAAAGTTATGGATTCCTACTAATGGTTTAACTGCTCACCTTATCATATAGGGCCATAAGATTTTCATCTTCAAAAGGCAAATATCCTGCAAGCAGAACAAAAAGGACGACCCCACATGACCATATATCAGCAGTTGCTCCATCATAGCCTCCATCATCAAGAACCTACCCATAAGAAAAAAAATAATCTATTACATAATTTTTTTTAAAAACAAGGAAATGATTAAAAAATAATAATAATAAGTTATATAACAGCAATTAGCACCTCTGGAGCAACATAATTTGGAGTGCCGCAAGATGTGTGAAGCAATCCATCATCCTGAAGAAAATTAAATCCAAATTATAAGTTATTTAGTATAAAATACAACAGCCAGTTGAAAGAAAATTCAAGAACAATATTATTGAATCTATCATATGTTCTAATAGTATTAGAGAACTAAAGTTTCTTTGGCCTGTGTTTCTTATTTATCAAGTTTATGCATCCAAAAGTATATGACATAAAGAAGATATAAAATATAGTTTGGCAAGCAATCTTCACAACTCAAGTTATAGCAAGTAAAGAACTCACTATTTTTACTACAAACATTTCTCATTAGTTGGATGGAATATAAGATATTTTTACTTTAAATCTTCATGTATCTCAGCCACAATTGTAATCAACCAAACTGCAGTAGTACTACAACAAATCTCACAAATCAAGATCAACCCAATACCTCTTCCAGAATTTTAGTAAAAAAATTTCTGAATTTCATTGGCCTTACGGAATTTAGAAGTCTTAACAATTGCCAAATTCTGAACGAAGAATTTGGGACTGCGAAACTGTCCAACTTTGTGCTTAAACAAGAAAGATTTGTATAGTGTATAGTTATTTTTCTCATTTCTAAGTTTTTACCAATTCGCTTTCCTTTATTGTCTTTTCTTTTTCTAAAATTGTGTAATCTACGAGCTGAAAACAAAGACAGAATTGAATAGAGAAGTCAGCTATGATGTCAGTAAGATCATGAATATAATTCAGCAGTGGGGATTATAAGTGAGAAATATAATCGAGAAATCAAGATCTCGAGGAAAAAAAAAGTTTGCAAGTTATATTCTTACACTGATGTGTTTCCATAAGCATTTAACCGAATGATCGAATGTTTATTAAGAGAGTTAAACATGATACTCGTAACCTTTGACCCACTTCTCATTTCTTACTAGATGTATTAACTAAATTGATTTACTGTAATAATCTCCCTAATTGGGATAATAATTGAAATAAAATGCTTTGTATATTTTTCATTACCCTGACTTGTCGAGAGAGTGCACTTAATCCAAAGTCGGAAACTTTCAGGTTTCCAAATTGGTCAAGTAGCAAGTTTTCCGGCTGCACAAACACGAAGAACAAGTAAAGATTATTTTTATTTTTTTCCTAAAAGTGCTGAAAATTATCAGGACATTACGGCATTTAATAAAAAGTTCACCTTCAAGTCACGGTGGTAAACTCCCCTGCTATGGCAATAATCAACAGCATTAATTAGTTGATGAAAATATTTCCGAGCATGACTCTCCCTCATTCGGCCGTCTTTAACCTTTGCAATTGTAAACTTTAAAAAGTTTTACTAACTATAGATCTATTACAAAAAAACACGCACCAAAATGGAAATGGTTCACATACATGAAAAGTTAACACTTCTAAATGGGGCCAACTCATATACAAGCAACTTAAACCTAACACAGAAATCTGAGGGATAAAGACTTACAATTTTGTCGAATAACTCTCCTCCCGTTACAAATTCAAGAACAATGAAGATCTTAGTTTTGCTTCCCATAACCTAAAGCAAAGAAAAGAAAAAAGAAAACTTAGTTTGACAGCAATAACAAATAACTTTAATATAGAAGGCCATCACATGTATACATGCATTTTACTGTCAGATTTACAAAATTTCCCCTTTTAATACAAATTTGTTCTTGTAAAAAAGTGAGTAGTTTACATGAGATAAACTCTGTGTATGTTAGAATTTGAGAACCGATCACAGCTAGGATCTATAGGCAGGAATTGTGGTAGAAAGCAATTAAGGATGGTGAACTCATGTCATGGGAGGTCTTGGCTTGGACCATGGTTTTAAATCTCGGATTCCGGACTCGTCTCGGCAAGGGGTGTTTCATCACGGAACGGAGATATTGGAGGAGATCTCGGAAAAATGTGATCATATCGGATGTTCATTTCCTATACTCAATAAATATTTTTTTGTTACTAAATAAGATATAATATGTCCTACATGTCATTTATCATGTAAAATACGGTATAATGTAACTAACAACATGAATCATTTAAATCTTGGTATAATTTAACAATAATATAGAAGAGAATGTAATAAAGTATAAAACAAAATTGAATTTGCATTGATTATTAAAAATGTATTAGTTAATAAACTTACTTTACTTTGCATATATACAAATAATAGCGATACGAAATCCTCACATTATTTTAGCAGGTCCTATATTGAAAGACATGCAAAAAGTAAAACAAATTTTTTTAATATATTCATAATAACATTTGTATCTATTTCGGCTGATATTTTGTCAATTTCGGTAATATTTCGACCGTGATTTCGGTAATTTCCGCTGAAATCTACACATTTCGGTCCAAAACGATGTAGAGTATAAAATATGTGACTTCGTATCGGCAAGCTAGCCGAAACAAAATTTCGGCCATACTGGAGGAAATTTAAAACAGTGGCTTGGACATTATGAAGATCTATTTTTATCAATTTTTATCGAATGCGGAAATCTCTCTGAACAGACTTACAATTGGTTTCCATGTAAATAAAGTGCAAAGAAGCCATATGGGGCACACCTAAGAAACTATAAAGCAGAACTACTTAATAGAGCATATACATATCTCGGTATTTGGTGGATATGTATTAGATAATCCTTTTTGCAATGTATTGTATAAAGCATCATGATACATTCAAGAAGTTTCTACATAATCGTAAAAATGCATTAGTGAGAGGGTTCAAAATTCTATGTTTTATACATGCATATAATACAAATTTTAATGAAAAGAGGAGTTACTATCAAGTGGATTTATTTGGATATGAAGCAATATTGGAACTGGAAAATATTTAATTTGTGCTATTCTAAAATGCAAAGTTACCGGCACGAAGAAAATTCCAAAACACTACATTGATGTAAGGCCCATGTGTCCTAACAAGTGCCACTGACGTGTTCATAACCATCGGTGCATCATTAGTGTTGGAATTCTGAGTATATGATATAATCATCTACACCTACATTATCGTGTTCGGATGACAAATTCATATTCTGACCTTAAGTATTTCCCTCATATTCAGTATCATTGCATAGTCGTTCAAAAGTGACGAACATTGGCTACGTAAAGGAGAAGGCTTTTTGTCCTTCACGTGTATATAGATGCATATATAGATGCATGTATATCGATTGTTGACTTGTCATATATATATATATATATATATATATATATATATATATATATATATATGCAAGCTGATGTGGTTTGTTATAGATCACACTCAATTCATTTAATTGTTAGGTTGCATAGACTTCTATTTGGTATTCATATTGTGTGGTACACATGTTGGAAACCTAAATCCGATATGACTCGATAATTTAGGGTAGTTTTTCAAAATCTTCTTCCTGTCGGTGTATCGTGTCGCACCATGTATGTGTCCCTGTTTCTTAGTTTAAAGGTGAATGATTTCGCGTAATCATTTTAAACTGTGTTAGGAGTAAAGACATACAAGTTAAACATAATTGTAAACAAATTAAAAATTCACGCATTTTCAAGTAAATGGGCAGGGTGGTTCAAGGATCATGATACTGATAAATCATCAAAGATCCAAATCAAGACATCAAGACTCAGAGAAATCATAGTAGGGAGAAAAGGAAACTACAGTTTTTACATTGATTGGGGCTGCAATCTGTAGAAGTACAAGAGAGAGAGAGAGCTTTTTAAGGGCTGAATTAACAAAAGACTATACTACCCTAATAACATAAGCATAATTACTATAATATCCCACCTCAAACTCACAATGCGGCTGCAATAAGCATCGAGAGTTTGCCAACAAGAAAACAAAAACGGAAAATTGGTGAAAAAAAGTCTGCAATCTGCATGGAAGAAGGACCAAACGATAAAGTAATGGTGTCATGCTTGAGGTGGTGGCAAGTAAAATGACAATCAATCTTGATGTGTTTGGTCCGTTCATGAAAAACTGAGTTGTGAAAAATCTGAATATCACTTTGGTTGTCACAATTCATAGGAGTAGGATGAGAAAGAACAACACACATATCTGTAAGTAATCAATGTAACCAAATAATCTCTGAAGTATTGGATGTCATGGCACGATACTCTGCCTCTGTAGAAGATTGATAAACAACAGTTTGTTTCTTGCTCTTCCAAGAAATAAGAGAATCACCCAAGAAGATACAGAAACTAGTAACATACTTGCGATCTGTGGGATCACGCCCGTGAATAGCATCAAAGTATGCACGCAACTCCAAGGAAGAAGTGGATGATAGCAAGACTCTGAAAGATGGTCCCTCGAAGATACTGTTAGATACGAAGAACAACTGCCCAATGTACGGTGGTAGGAGAAGCAACAAACTGACTAAGAAAATGAACAACATAAGCATGTATGGACGAGTGATGGTGAGGTAGACCAAACTTCCAACAATAGTGCAGTATAAAGTAGGATCTGACAAAGGAGTACCATCAGAAGGAGTGTACTGAACACTCAGCTCACAAGGAGTATCAATAGTTCTAGTATCAGTAAGACGAGCACGCTCAAGAATATCAACAGTGTACTTAGACTGAGAAAGAAGATAACCTTTTGGAGAAAATGCAACTTCAATAGCCAAAAAATACTGTAGAAAACTCAAATCCTTCATTTCAAATTGACGGGCTCATTCTGACTTAATACTGCAATATCATCAACATCATCACCAGTAATAATTATATCATCAACATATAGAGAGAGTAAGATACAACTAATAAGAATACACATAACAAAGAGAGCAGAGTTGTGATTACTGGAAGAAAACCCAAGAGAAGTGATAATGGTATAGAACTTCCAAAACCAAGCTCGAGGTGCATGTTTGAGGCCATACAACGCTATATTAAGTTTATAAACTTCTCCAGGATTATGAGAGACACCAGGCGGGGGAACCATATAAACTTCTTCATGCAAATCACCATTCAAGAAAGCATTCTTAACATCCATTTGCAATATATGTTATTGACAAACGGATGCAACTGCAATAAGAGTACAAACTGTAGTCATCTTTGCAACAGGAGTAAAAGTCTCCTCATAATTCATACCATACTGCTGAGAAAATCCCTTAGCAACCAATCTAGCTTTGTAGTGCTCAACTGATCTATCAGACTTTGTCTTGATTTTATAAACCCAACGAGAACCAACTGTACTTTTACCAGAAGGTAAAGGTACCAAATCCCAAGTGTATGTCTTTTGCAAGGCAGAAAGTTCTTCGTTCCTAGCATGCTGCCAATGGGGGTCAAGAACTGCCTTTTTGTAGGATAAGGGCTCAGAGAGACAATGAATATATGCTAAAAATGAAGAGAAAGAAGTGGAATAACACGAGTAAATAAAATCTGGTGGGTGAGTAGACTTACGAGAACGCTGAGGATAATGAGAAGAGGAATCCACAATCTCATGAAGAGCTTGGACGGCGGCAGGAGGAAGGGGAGTATCACGAATGTCAGACTGCGAAGCACCAGTATCTCCAGAACTAACAATGCAAGTCCTACGAGAATAATGAAGCAGAAAGGGAGCTACACGAGCAAGAGATGAGTCAGAATCAGGAATGAAAGAGACTAGTGGAGAAAGGTTGTCTGTATGGTCAACGAAAGGATCAATATATATGAGATCAAATTTGGTCAAGTTGTGAGTAGTAGCAAGAATAGAGAAGGTATATGTTCAAGAAACACAACATGACGGGACACAGTTTTTACGAAGCTGGATCAAAACAACGATATCCCTTTTTGTCCCTCACCATAACCAAGAAATACAAATGGAAGAACGTGGCAATAATTTCGTACGCTCTACATGTGGATGAAGAACAAAGCAAGTAGAACCAAAAACTCTCAATGAGGAATAGTCAGGAACATGACCATATAATTTTTCAAAAGGTGACAAACTTAAAGTAATGGACGATGGAATCTTATTAATAAGGTTGATTACAGTAAGTACTGCTTCTCCCCAAAACTCACTAGGAGCTAAAGATGACAACATAAGAGAACGGGCAGTTTCAACAATGTGCCTATGTTTTCTTTTAGCAACACCATTTTGCTCAGGAGTCCCTGTACAAGAAGTCTAGTGAATAGTTCCATCTAAAGCAAGCAAATCATAAAATTTGTTGGAAGTATATTCACCACCCAAATCACATCTAAAATACTTGATAACAACACAATGTTGAGTTTTTACAAGGGCTCGAAAATTTTTATTGACATCAAAAAAATCAGAACGGCGTTTCATGAGATAAATCCAACAAAAACGAGTGTGATCATCATTGAAAGAAACATAATTTCGTAACCCCCCTTTTGTAACAACTGGAGAAGGTCCCCACACATCAGAATGGATTAAATCAAATGGTGTAGAAGAGCAAGAACTACTTCGATTAAAAGGCAAGGCAGTGAATTTGGCAAGTTTACAACCACTGCAACCAGAAATGTCATGTGTTTGCAAATTTCCTAAGGATCCTGTAGAAGCTAAGAATTTTAAGCGGGAAGCTGAAACATGACCAAGACGTGAATGCCATAAATAGAAACTAGGGGACGAGGGACACAAACAGAATAAAGACAAATCAACACTAGGAGTTGCAAATATTGGTAACCTCAGCTCATCCAAAACGTATGATCCCCCCTTCTACGACCTGTCCCAATAAGCTTCTGGGACTGCGGATCCTGCACATAACAAAAGGTAGAAAAAAATGTAACTGAGTAACCAGAATCACACAACTGACTAACATCAGATAGAGATAAATGTGGTGTGACAACGGAACCAATTTTTGCTACTGGCATAGGTGTACCATCAGCAGTCATAATAGACGTCATAACAGACAAATGATGTAGGATACAAAGAAACAAAAGATTTTAAATCAAATGACATATGGTGTGAAGCTCCAGAATCCAAAACTCATGTGGAGGAAGTCACACCTGAGGAACTGGAGGGTAGCGGACCTATTAGTGAAGAGACAGACATATCATGTGACTGTGTAGCAAGGAGTTTCTAAATCTGCTCAGAAATGGCTGCAAGTGTAGAATTCAATGATGAGTTTCTAAAATCTGAGAAGTCTGATTGTGGTATGGCTGCTGCTGTGCTAAATTTTTGCTTTTGTTGATGTTGTTGTTGTGCTCGATTCAATAGCTTAGGACATTGAGCCTTCCATTGACCCTTTGCTTGCAAAAATTGCACTTATCCATCTCAACCTTTGAAATTTTGAATGCAAACAAACTTGCAATTTTGCAAATTCTAACAAACTTTCAAATTGCCAATACAAACACCCTTCAAGCTCGCAACTTTTTGCAAATTCTAAAAGGACTCCCAAATTACACAAAATACACACAAAGTGTCCACTTCAATTCAACCATAAATATCCCACTCCAAACCCAGATTAGGGAACCCGAATCTAATCCACCAGATGATGAAAGATTTTAGAAATACCTGATTGGTCAAACCTTTGATTGGGGCAGACCAAATCCCCTTAAACTCATCATTTCTTCTCAACTTTCCTCAACGTCTAATTAAGATCCTCTTAATCACCTTTCAAAACCCAAAACCTTCCTTCTACCCACTACCAAACTCAAAAGACAGAGATCTCTGAATCTCTACCTGCTCTACTTTGAAATTCATGCTAGCCAAAAAAAATGGCACCAGCAATTGCAATCGCCGACCACCAAAACGGCTCCAAGTTGACGATGAATAAGCTGGGGTTTGGAGGACAAGATCTAAGGCGGACGAGTCGGGAGCTGGAGAGGACGAGGTGTTGAACAGTGCGCGGATCGCCGACGTGCTCAACGAGTGTGATGAGGAAAACGGAGTGCACCGACGAGGAGGAAGACGAAGAAGAACAAAGAGGAGTAGAATTAAATCGGCGAGCTCGAAGGAGACGATGGCGGCGAAAGCAATAGCTGCGAAGCAGGTAAGAATCTAACCTCACTCTGATACCATGATAAATCATCAAAGATCCAAATCAAGACATCAAGACTCAAAGAGAAATCATAGTGGGGAGCAAAGGAAACTAGGGGTTTTACATTGATTGGGGCTGCAATCAATAGAAGTACACGAGAGAGCACTTTTTAAGGGCTAAATTAACAAAAGACTATACTACCCTTATAACATAAGCATAATTACTCTAATAGATACCTCACTATCATGCTTATATATAAGTGTGATATATCCTTCTGTCACAATGATTTGTATGCAATTTAGTAGCTTTTTATCATTGTAAATGATCGTTTTTTTTCTCACAATTAAAAAGTCATCTCTTCTATCCGTAGTCCTGCTAGTCTAAGTAATTTGTTTGGGGGTGGCGGTGAAGGAGCGAGGAAGTATACTGCGACTTTACATCCATTAAGAATACAAGATTTCTCCACTAATTATCAAATATTGTAACTCCTTAAGTTGCATCTTACATATATTCATTAGGCATCCATGAAAGCACTTCGACATGATGTGGTAGTAGGGGTGGGAATAGGCCAGGCTACCCGACAGGGGCCTACAGCCTGGCCTATTTAGAGCCTGGCCTGGCCCGGCCTTTTTAACAAAGAGGCCAGGCTAAGGCTTTTTCAATGGCCTATTTAATTAAATAGAGCAGGCTTGGGCTTAATAATAAGCCTTTAAAGCCTATCAGGCCGGCCTGTTTAGGCCCATATTAATATACATATACATATATATTTATATAATTAAATAATACAATAGATAATATATATTTTAAACAAAAATACATTTTTACTAACATAAACCCTAATCTTCATTCCCTATTGCCAGCCGCCGCTTGAAAGAAAACACCCCACTCTTATTTTTCTCTTCCCATTCGTTCATCTGATATCTTCTCTTCTGAGTTCTGACTTCTCCTTCTTCACCATCATCACCGCCGAGCCACCGTCATCGTCCAGCCGAGCCATCGTCCCGCTGCCTTCATCGCAATATTTCGAAGGAAGAGTAGTTCAAGCTTCCGATTTTTGGGTTTCCTCTTGCTCAAGCTTCCGGTGTTTGTTTCCTCTTGTAAACGTTATACAAATTTTATCCTCTTAAAGAGATACTTTGTCCCAAAAAATAAATTTGAAGTATTTGGTCATGTCATGAAATGGTGGTTAATTTTGTAATGTAAGTCACTTAATATGCCTTTGCTGGAGTGGCATTTGTCCACGGCTTTTTCTAGATTTGAATTTGGACCTCGTATATTGAGTAAAGAAATTAAATAATGTAGAACGAACTGACTTTAATATTTGGAGGCACTATTTTGAGGGTTTTCTAGTTTTTGAGTGTGGTATATTTAATATTTTGTTCTATATAGACGGGAATAATATGCATAACCCAATTTTCATAGAGTGTTGGTTCTTGGTATAATCATTTCAGCGACTTAAAAATTCCCTGCTGTGGTAACAATTGTTTAAAGTCTCTATTATCTTTATCTTCCTAGTTATTTTGTAATCAATTAAATCTGATTGAAAAGATTGAGTGGACTGTGAAGAATTTATATCTATTTATAGTGGAGTGTTCTCAGTTTGCTGGAGTGATAATTAGCAATATTTATCAAGAACTTTGATTGCTAGACTCATTGAATTATATGTTCTTTCTAGGCATTTGTATGAAGAGTTACTAAAATAACTGGTGTTCTAAGTTTTTTTGCCTTTCCAAGAAAATTCATAAATGGTTATGTTTTACATGAACAGTGGTTTCGCTGTTAGCTGAAAAATGCTAAGATCAAGGAGTTCTTTCATTTTCTTTTTCTGTTCTTTTTATTTGCCCTTTCCCTCTTCCCTTTTTATTTCGCTATTCTTTGTTCAACTTTTGCATGAACCTAATGTGGCTTTGCAAAACTTAATTTGTTCAGGTGTAATTATGTCTTCTCAACTTGGGAATGAAGAAACACTTTCATCTACTTTGCCTTCTAATGAATCCAGTGGGGCAGTAAATAGTAGAGTTGATATTGAAAATATTGAAGACAATGATGATGGTGGTGGTGGTGTTATTAAGAAGAAAAGACAAAAAACATCAATTGTTTGGAATGATTTTGATGAAGTTGACATCCCCAAAATAGGATTGAAAGCCGTTTGCAAGTATTGTAAAGAAAAGTATGCAACTGGTGGAAAAGGGGCTAGCACTAGCCATCTAAAGCGACATTCGGATGTTTGCTTGCAAAGGAGGTTGCACATGGCTGCATCAAAGAAGCAAGCCACCATTCCATTTAGGCCTTCCACATCTGCTGTTAATCAATTTGTGGTTCCTGGTATCAGGTATTCTAATGAAAAGATAAGGGAATTAATTGCTACTGCAATTATGATACATGAGTACCCTTTTAGCATTGTTGAGGACCAAGAATGGATGTGGGGCTTCCAATATGCCAATTCAGAATTTGAAAAAGTTTCGCGCAAAACAGTGAAATGATTGTTTGGCAATATATGAGGCAGAAAAGAGAAGTTTAAAGGCCTTGCTAAGAAGTGTGAGCAAGATTAGTTTAACTACAGACATGTGGAAATCAAATCACCAAGTAACTGAATACATGGTTATCACTGGTCATTTCATTGATACAAATTGGAAACTTCAAAAGAGAGTTTTAAGCTTTGTGAAAGTGTCTGCTCCTAGACGTGGAATCGATGTGGCAGATGCAATTTTTAAGTGTTTGAAAGCTTGGGGAATTGAGGACAAAGTATTTTCTGTGACTGTTAATAATGCTTCTTACAATGACACTTGCCTAAGAATTCTTAAGGACATCATATCACTTAGTGGTAAGTTAGTCCTTGATGGTGCTTTGTTTCATGTTAGATGTTGTGCGCATATACTAAATTTGTTGGCGCAGGATGGTCTCGGTAAGATCAAGTATCATTCACAATGTTCGTGAAACTATTAAATACATTAATTACAATGATTTAAGGTTGAAGGCCTTTTGTGATGTCTTAGAACAGAAGCACTTGAAAGAAACAAAGCTCATCATTGATTGTCCAACAAGATGGAATTCTACATTTCACATGCTTTCCACTGCATTGAAGTTTCAGATTGCTTTTCCAGCTTATAATGAAAGAGAGCCGCATTATGATTATGCGCCATCAAATGAGGATTGGGAGAAGGTCAAGAAAGTCTGCCAATTTCTAGAGGTATTCAATCTTGCCACTCTTGTCATTTCAGGTAGTGAGTATCCACTGCTAATTTGTATCTTCCTGAAGTTTGGTGAGTGAAACAAGAAATTGATAAAGCAATAGATGATGAAGATGAATTCATGAGAAATATGGCAGCCCAAATGAAATCAAAGTTTGACAAATATTGGAGGCAATGTAATATTTTAATGGCCATTGCTAGTGTTTTGAATCCACGATGCAAATTTTATGTCGTTAACATAAGATTTCCCTTGATATATAAACCTGAAAGCGTGGCTAAAGAGAATGTGGATAAGGTGATGACTTCATTGCAAATGTTGTATGATGAGTATGTCGAATTGGCTAAAGAAGAGACAACCACTAATGCAGCTGGTGAAAAGGATACTGGAGATAGTAATTCCTCATCTTCACATTCTAATGTTGTAGTCACTGGATTTGATCATATCATGAGCATTGTTCGTAAAAAGGAAAGTTGTTCCCCCATTGAAATCAGAGTTACAAACTTACCTCGAGGAGAGTGTTTATATCCCTGATGATAGCTCTAATTCTTTTAGCGCATTGGAGTGGTGGAGAAACAATAGAAATATAAGATCTTATCAAAGATGGCAGCTGATATACTAGCTATTCCAATCTCAACAGTTGCATCAGAGTCCACTTTCAGTGTTGGTGGAAGAGTTATTGATGATTATCATTCTAAACTAAATGAAGAATCTATTGCAGCACTTATTTGTGGTGGGGATTGGCTTCGCAACAAGTATGATTTGAAGGAAAAAAATGTATAAATTTTAATTATTACATTAAGCACTTTGTTATACATTTTAAGATTTGTTATGCATCTAATAATAAAATTGTTTCTTATTTTCAAGGTGTTTGAACAAGAACAGGAGATTATCTTGAAGACTTAATGCTTTGTTTGCAGTTTGTTGCTCTTTATTTTATTATCTCATAGGAGAAAGGATCAATATAATCATTTGTGTTTGGACATTTTATTGTTATTGACTTATTGAATATTGTATCGGCCTGTACTTTTTTATTCAGATGTGTTGGTAGTATTCGTAGAATTGACTTTTATAGTACTCGTAGTATAACGTCTACAATAAAACACAAATAAAATAAAAGTCAATTCTACGAACACTACCAACACATCTGAATAAAAAAGTACAGGCCGATACAATATTCAATAAGTCAATAACAATAAAATGTCCAAACACAAATGATTATATTGATCCTTTCTCCCATGAGATAATAAAACAAAGAGCAACAAACTGCAAACAAAGCATTAAGTCTTCAAGATAATCTCCTGTTCTTGTTCAAACACCTTGAAAATAAGAAACAATTTTATTATTAGATGCATAACAAATCTTAAAATGTATAACAAAGTGCTTAATGTAATAATTAAAATTTATACCTTTTTTTCCTTCAAATCATACTTGTTGCGAAGCCAATCCCCACCACAAATAAGTGCTGCAATAGATTCTTCATTTAGTTTAGAACGATAATCATCAATAACTCTTCCACCAACACTGAAAGTGGACTCTGATGCAACTGTTGAGATTGGAATAGCTAGTATATCAGCTGCCATCTTTGATAAGATCTTATATTTCTATTGTTTCTCCACCACTCCAATGCGCTAAAAGAATTAGAGCTATCATCAGGGATATAAACACTCTCCTCGAGGTAAGTTTGTAACTCTGATTTCAATGGGGGAACAGCTTTCCTTTTTACGAACAATGCTCATGATATGATCAAATCCAGTGACTACAACATTAGAATGTGAAGATGAGGAGTTACTATCTCCAGTATCCTTTTCACCAGCTGCATTAGCGGTTGTCTCTTCTTTAGCCAATTCGACATACTCATCATACAACATTTGCAATGAAGTCATCACCTTATCCACATTCTCTTTAGCCACGCTTTCAAGTTTATATATCAAGGGAAAGCATATGTTAACGACATAAAATTTGCATCGTGGATCCAAAACACTAGCAATGGCCATCAAAATATTACATTGCCCCCAATATTTGTCAAACTTTGATTTCATTTGGGCTGCCATATTTCTCATGAATTCATCTTCATCATCTATTGCTTTATCAATTTCTTGTTTCACTCACCAAACTTCAGGAAGATACAAATTAGCAGTGGATACTCACTACCTGAAATGACAAGAGTGGCAAGATTGAATACCTCTAGAAATTGGCAGACTTTCTTGACCTTCTCCCAATCCTCATTTGATGGCGCATAATCATAATGCGGCTCTCTTTCATTATAAGCTGGAAAAGCAATCTGAAACTTCAATGCAGTGGAAAGCATGTGAAATGTAGAATTCCATCTTGTTGGACAATCAATGATGAGCTTTGTTTCTTTCAAGTGCTTCTGTTCTAAGACATCACAAAAGGCCTTCAACCTTGAATCATTGTAATTAATGTATTTACTAGTTTCACGAACATTGTGAATGATATCCTTGATCTTATCGAGACCATCCTGCACAAACAAATTTAGTATATGCGCACAACATCTAACATGAAACAAAGCACCATCAAGGACTAACTTACCACTAAGTGATATGATGTCCTTAAGAATTCTTAGGCAAGTGTCATTGTAAGAAGCATTATCAGCAGTCACAGAAAATACTTTGTCCTCAATTCCCCAAGCTTTCAAACACTTAAAAATTGCATCGCCACATCGATTCCACGTCTAGGAGCAGGCACTTTCACAAAGCTTAAAACTCTCTTTTGAAGTTTCCAATTTGTATCAATGAAATGGCCAGTGATAACCATGTATTCAGTTATCTGGTGATTTGATTTCCACATGTCTGTAGTTAAACTAATCTTGCTCACACTTCTTAGCAAGGCCTTTAAACTTCTCTTCTCTGCCTCATATATTCCCAAACAATCATTTCTCACTGTTTTGCGCGAAACTTTTTCAAATTCTAAATTGGCATATTAGAAGCCCCACATCCATTCTTGGTCCTCAACAATGCTAAAAGGGTACTCATGTATCATAATTACAGTAGCTATTAATTCCCCCATTTTTTCATTAGAATACCTGATACCAGGAACCACAAATGGATTAACAGCAGACGTGGAAGGCCTAAATGGAATGGTGGCTTGCTTCTTTGATGCAGCCATGTGCAACCTCCTTTGCAAGCAAATATCTGAATGTCTCTTTAGATGGCTAGTGCTAGCCCCTTTTCCACCAGTTGCATACTTTTCTTTACAATACTTGCAAACAGTTTTCAATCCTATTTTGGGGATGTCAACTTCATCAAAATCATTCCAAACAATTGATGTTTTTTGTCTTTTCTTCTTAATAACAACACCACCACCATCATTATTGTCTTCAATATTTTCAATATCAACTCTACTATTTTCTGCCCCACTGGATTATTAGAAGGCAAAGTAGATGAAAGTATTTCTTCATTCCCAAATTGAGAAGACATAATTACACCTGAACAAATTAAGTTTTGCAAAGCCACATTAGGTTCATGCAAAAGTTGAACAAAGAATAGCGAAATAAAAAGGGAAGAGGGAAAGGGCAAATAAAAAGAACAGAAAAAGAAAATGAAAGAACTCCTTGATCTTAGCATTTTTCAGCTAACAGCGAAACCACTGTTCATGTAAAACATAACCATTTATGAATTTTCTTGGAAAGGCAAAAAAACTTAGAACACCAGTTATTTTAGTAACTCTTCATACAAATGCCTAGAAAGAACATATAATTCAATGAGTCTAGCAATCAAAGTTCTTGATAAATATTGCTAATTATCACTCCAGCAAACTGAGAACACTCCACTATAAATAGATATAAATTCTTCACAGTCCACTCAATCTTTTCAATCAGATTTAATTGATTACAAAATAACTAGGAAGATAAAGATAATAGAGACTTTAAACAATTGTTACCACAGCAGGGAATTTTTAAGTCGCTGAAATGATTATACCAAGAACCAACACTCCATGAAAATTGGGTTATGCATATTATTCCCGTCTATATAGAACAAAATATTAAATATACCACACTCAAAAACTAGAAAACCCTCAAAATAGTGCCTCCAAATATTAAAGTCAGTTCGTTCTACATTATTTAATTTCTTTACTCATTATACGAGGTCCAAATTCAAATCTAGAAAAAGCCGTGGACAAATGCCACTCCAGCAAAGGCATATTAAGTGACTTACATTACAATATTAACCACCATTTCATGACATGACCAAATACTTCAAATTTATTTTTTGGGACAAAGTATCTCTTTAAGAGAATAAAATTTGTATAACGTTTACAAGAGGAAACAAACATCGGAAGCTTGAGCAAGAGGAAACCCAAAAATTGGAAGCTTGAACTACTCTACCTTCGAAATATTGCGATGAAGGCGGCGGGACGATGGCTCCGCTGGACGATGACGGTGGCTCGGCGGTGATGATGGTGAAGAAGGAGAAGTCAGAACTCAGAAGAGAAGATGTCAAGATGAACGAATGGGAAGAGAAAAATAAGAGTGGGGTGTTTTCTTTCAAGCGGCGGCTGGCAATAGGGAATGAAGATTAGGGTTTATGTTAGTAAAAATGTATTTTTGTTTAAAATATATATTATCTATTGTATTATTTAATTATATAAATATATATATATGTATATGTATATTAATATGGGCCTAAACAGGCCGGCCTGATAGGCTTTAAAGGCTTATTATTAAGCCCAAGCCTGCTCTATTTAATTAAATAGGCCATTGAAAAAGCCTTAGCCTGGCCTCTTTGTTAAAAATGCCGGGCCAGGCCAAGCTCTAAATAGGCCAGGCTGTAGGCCCCTGTCGGGTAGCCTGGCCTATTCCCAGTTAGCTCTAGAAAGATAAATCTTGAGCCAGAAATTCAGTTTAAACAAATCTTCTCTGTCCTTCACATATAACGTGAAATTAAAGAAGCATATACATGCACAAACACAGAAGATCTCAACCACAGAAACAGGGGGGTTGCATTCCGAAACTTACACTTTCCCTTTTGGGAAGCCTGTAAGTTGTAAGTTGTAATGTTTATAAACTTACAAGTTTGAGACGAACACCTATCTAAAAAAAAAGGATTACAAGAAATAGTAAAAGAAAAAATTATAATCCTTAAAAACTACATGGTAGAAAAAAAAACCAGTATGCCGTTATCTCTAACGCATCCAACCCAACCAACACTTGACCTAGTGCATGCGCACACCAAGAGTAAAGGTCAGAATCCCAACACATAAACAGTAAACTTTGAGCCTAATGGTGCGTAATTGCAGATGCAAAATATTAGATTGTATATCACTTGCATGCTTATGTGCAGAATATATGATGCAGTTTACGAACCTATTAGGTTATGCTTTTTATTGGTACATGGATGCAAATGACTTCAGTTAAAAATTATAGAGAAAATTACAAAATCACAGGTAACTGATCCTATAGGAAACTTTGAACTACCTCATACAGGCGGATAACATTAGGATGCTTTATTAACTTCATAGTTGCAATTTCCCGCTTAATCTGCATAGGAATGTGAACACCTTAGATTAAATCTCTTCAATGGAAAAGGTAACAGAACTGTGAAAAATACATAGTCAAGAGTCAAAGATTTACGAATAAAAAATAGAAGACGACAAAACAACAAAACTGGCATCATATGTTTTTGGAATATCTTTTTTTTTTTTTTTTGACAAAAAGATAGAACTCCAATGGAGTTCCAGCCTACATTCATTAAACCAAATAAGTCTTGATACAACAGAAACCATACAAACAGAAATAGAAGAAGTATCATAAGTCTTACAACCATAAAGAGGGTGAAAGTACTCAAAGACCCAGGCAAAAACCTAAAAACAGTAGAAACACAACATGGAAAGCTTAAGGATCAATCACAATCAGGTCCTCCCCAGTGTTAGTGATCAAACTAGCCTCATATGCAGCCTGCAGGGTCGAAGATAATATGTTTTTGGAATATCGTCAGGCGTTACTATGGTACTCATGATCTAACATTACCCACTATGTATGGAGCAGTGTGTTAAGGTCCACAATACATTTTGGTTCGCTGTCCGGGTACGGGATCATGGTTTGTAACATTGAACTGTACATGGTATGGAAGGTGGGTAGGATGAGTTGGGATTCTCATTTGAGTTATATATCTCTATGTGCACATGTAGAGATAAAGACCAAAAGAAAATTTGATATTTAAAAGCATTAATTACCTGCGTTGCTAGAAATAAGTAACAATCTAATTAAACTCCATGACTAATTGAGAAGAGTTTGAAGGGAAGTTCATGGTTTTAGTGAATAACGGTGTTCATTTTGGGATATGGAGAATACCGTCTGCTAAACACCAGTTTTCTGAAATCCGGGTTGAGAACCCACCATGATTTGGATCACGAGATCTGGATCATGGTTTGGAGGGAGGTTGGGAGATACCAGAAACGCCGGTATGTATGTATTATCGGCTGTGCAATTTTTTTTGTAAAATTTTGACCCTACTTGTCTCCATAAAAGTAAAATTTCCTTAATTTTCTCTTTCATATTGCTCATATCTACAAAAGAGATAGTTTTCCTTATTTATTCTCCTTTCATCATAAGATAACTTTTGGTCTCCTTATTTTTTTTAATTCTAAAAATGCAACTTTATGAGTATAATTTACTATTAAACTATATAGACGGAAATATTTATTTAAGTAAAAGCATAAGAAAGAAACCTGTTCGACTAATTTGTGCTTGAGAACCTTTTCCTTGTCGAGTATCTTGATAGCGACAGCTTCCCCAGTCTCACAGTTCTTTGCAAACCTGACCTTTGCGAACGTTCCTTCCCCAATTGTTCGGCCCAGCTCATATTTGCCCACACGACGCTTCACTTTGGCTGTACTCATTTCTACAAGCTTTGTCTCTCACTCTACACAAAATCAGAAACTGAACTTTGTGAATTTTCCTGATCTAGACTTAACAAAAACACCAACTGTTCGACTGCAATCAACATGCAACATTTCAAATCATAAACAATCAAATGATCAAACCCTACAAACGAAAAACACAAACCAGTGAAGCGTGAATGATTAGCACAGAAGTAAAACATGGGAACAAATCTAACATAACCCAAAGAAAAAGGAGGAAAATACAGCACAAGGCACACACAACTATTTTAAGTCAACTGAGCATCTTGTGAACCACTAAAAAAAACCACCAGAGACCCATATCAGCTAGATTTATAGTGCTTATATACGTTACAACAAATTGTCCCCGAAAACAGTTGTATTCTTGATTAAAACAAAAAAAAGTAAGTCAGCTGAAACTTTTGAATAATCATACTTTCTAGTAAAGTGACAAGCTTGATAAGAAAAAGAGCAATAATAAATAAGACAAAAAAGCCACCAGGATGAAGTGTTCAACTTCGCAAACGTATGTCAAATACGAAGAAAGCAGCTTAGAATACAATACATTAATTGATGGAAATCTGGATACATAGGGGATGTTGCAGAACCATTCAGATTTCTCAAGAAATAAAATATAAATATTTAAAGAGGGAGAAAACAATCAAACACTACCATCTTGGAGTGTATTTAAAGTTGTACAAACATATCAAAAATTGACTAGGTACCCAACTTATATTTGATATGAAAGATAACAAATCCCAATTCCAAATAAGTACAACAACACTAAGACGTTATAATGCTCTGGTAAGAAGGAAATTGAACCCAAATATCATATACAATCCGGAGAATTAAAAAGTGAAATTTCTATAAAACCACAAATACAGTGGCACAGGATCGGCATGCGAACCAAATTTTGGGTTTGGAGCCTTAGGAGATTTACTAGATCCCCAATAGGATATCATTTGAATCCTCAAAATTACTAGTGGGTCTGGATTGCTAAGTGGACAATACAAAATTTTAGTCGACCTACAAATGGATCTCATAGAATTCAAACTTAATCCGACCCGTTGCGACCCACAGACTCAAACTAAAAATCTTGAAAGTATCACTCTGCAATCAAAGAAGAAGAAGCTGTTCAACATTAGAACTCTCACTGCCTCCACCAAGAATTAATCTTGTATACTGAACAAACAAAACCGCCAAACCTAGGAAATTAATAGAGTGACGAAATAAACATAAAAATCTTGTATGTACTACTCTACATTCAGACATCCTATCATCAAATGGAATTGTTCCTAAAAAGCACAAATAAATGCATGCATCATAAATGGAATTACTGAAAGAAGAATAAGAACAAAAGGGGGAAGACAAGAACATCTCTATGAAATTAAGCACTCACATAATAAAAATTGAACAAAGATCAAACCTTTAGCCCAAATCACAAACACCCATCACCAAATTCCATCTAACAACAATGCCCATCTCATCAAACACAAAGAAAGACTAATAAATAGGAAAATAAATCACCTTTGTTCAAACCTAACAGGCCAACTGCCCAATTCTCAGTCTTGAACATAAAACCTGCAAAAACAAACAAACAACAGAAACTATCATACTGGTATTCTCCATCTGGCTCCTAGGAAGCTGAAAAGACCATCACACAGACTTACAGTGAGTGAGATGAGATGAGATGAGATCCAGAACAGGGTTCAAAGGTGGCTCTTGAAACTTAAGGATTCGAAAGAGAAAGAGGGTATGAGAAAGATGAACAGATTAGGCAAGTATAATGAAGACAAGGCTCTCGGTATCTCATCACCTTTTACTGATGTCAAGACTGTACTGTATTTGTCCTTTTTGTGAGGATTGTACTGCTAAAAACCTAATGTGACATCTTTCCATTTTTAAAATCTTTTTTTTTTAATCCTTTTCTACTTTCATTCCCTTTTTGGGATTGAACTAGCGGATCTCTTTTGCATCTGTTTCATATTATTACGTACTTTTTATGGTTTTAATAGCAAAGAATGTTTTCTTTTTAAAAAAAAAAAAAAAAAGACATTTACAAAGTGATTAGGAGAATAATTATATACCTTGTTTCCCTTGTTTGTAGGTGGATGAGGATGAAGCTATGACCCACATTCTCCCACTTTAGTGTTTGGGTTTATGTTCTGCATACTATGTTCGATATGAAGAAAATTGAGTGAAGTAGGAAGATGTTCGATGCAAAGATGGAGACGAAGGAGGTTGTTACTGCTACTGTCCAGAAGATTTACAGTCGATTGCACCAGGCAGAGCATGGCTCGACTTCAGGAACTATCAACTGCTCTTAGGTGCAGTCGACCGACAGCAGGGCATTAGCAATTTTGAGTCGGATCTTGGTATATATGTTTGAGCTCAGTTTCTTCTCCAATATAAATCGAACGTCTCCTATCTTGTGGCTTTGTCTTTATAGTATTTCAGACGGTGTTGGATCAAGACTACAACCTAAAATTTCTCTAGATCTTTATATAATAATGCAATAACCTCCATGAGACGTGTGCGAGTACTTCGTCGGAGATTTTTTATTGTAAACAATATATAATCTTCTAGTGAGGCTTGAGATAAATTCTTGATGAGAATAATTGTAACCCTTGTATCTTCTCCAGTTAAATAATATTTCCGTTATTTCTTCTCGGATTAAGTTCACCGAACTGGGATAAATCTTGTGTGTCTTTGTGTGCTTGGTGTGATATACTTGCTTGGTTGTTCGTGGTGATCACGATTGTTGCATAACTAAGCGTCTCTCACTACAATCCTTACACTCAGCGAAGGAAATTGTATGGATTGTTAAATATATTCATCCATCACAAATATTGTATTTGTATTTTGATGTCCCACAAATTATAGTTTTTTGTGTTCACGTTGAAAAATCTATTGTACCTACTGTACAACTGAGTAGACTAGTAACTTGCACGTGTGATGTATGTTCTAATCATTTTTTTTTTTTTTGTAAAATAAATAATAAGACATAATTTGGCTTCAAACCTAAGACCTCCCTTTACTCATACATATTCTTTACAAATTACCCATAGTGGTACAAACTTTTATTTTATATGAGTGGTACCTTTATAAATAATTATGTTGTAAATAAATTTGAACTTTAAGGGTATTATGATAACTAACAATAGTTGAGTAAATAAATGATTAGTATAACTCCCACTTAAAAATAAATAGTTGAGATTAGATGGTTGAATGTTCACAAATTACATGTTGTATACAAATAACAACCCAAACTCTCCCATTATAGTATTAGAAATTAGAGATTAGAGATGGTTGAGAGTAGATAGTTTAGCAAGAGTAAAAAATACAAAACTAATAGATATATGTGTTTTTTAACAGTTGCTATTTACCACTGAAAATGACAAAAATGCCCTAACTTAATATTTTTAAAAGTTAAAAATAAAAATTGTAAATTTATAAAAAGAAAATTATTGCCAAATTTAAATTTAAAGAGCCATTTCTTGCCAAATGTGAAAAAAAAAAGAATATATTGCCAAATTTCAAAAAGGATAATCTATTGCCATTTTTAAATAAAAAAATCTATTGCCAAATTTTAAAAAAAATAATCTTGATTCCAAATTTGAAAAAAAAAATATGTTGCCAAAATTGAAAAAGGAGAATCCATTACCAATTTTTTTTTATAAAAAGAAGCTATTGCTAAAGTTAGAAAAGGAAAAAATTGTTACCAAATTTTGAATAAAAAAACCTAAATTACGAAATATTGAAAAAGATAAAATGGCGGAGATAGGTTCATTACAATCTATATAATAAATTACAAAGAAAGCTATCAAGTTGCTCTCATTCAATCTCCCCTAAAATCAATGGCCTGAATTGATTCTCACAAAACATATTTTTCCGTCCAAAATTTCAAACCCGAAAATTAAATTTTCCCCCCAAAATTAAAAAACTCATTACTTTATTACTATCTCTCTTTTCTCTTCACTTTTTCATATTTCTCTTTTTCCCTCTCTCCCTCTCTCTCTCCCATTCTTTCTTTATTTTTATTTAGAAATTTAGATTTGAAGATTTCAGGTTTGTAAAATTTTCATAATTTTTATATTTTTTTTTATTGCACATGTTATATTGAAAATAACAAATATCTCTTCAACAGTTCAATTTCATCATTTTCCACTCTTAAAATTTTAAGAAGTTGGATTTTACACCCTCATTTATAATTATTTTTCAACATATACTAATAGAAACATGGACTTTTATTTAGAACTAATTATTGTTATACTATTCAAACTTAAACTACATAATTATTGTTTTACTGTTTACAGTGCTTTTCGTGTGTTGTATCGTTTCGAAGACGTGCCCACGGGCAAATCTAGTACGTCAATAACCTATTATAAATCATCCATTAATATATTGAAAATTGTTCTTTATCCGTAGGTGCATGCATGGACATAGAAAAAGAAGAAAAAAACCCCGCTATGACCTTTCATTAGAAAGTTTAACTAAAAGGCAGTGCGAAAGAAGATATGCATTTTAAATATCATATATAATTTAAGTTAAACTAAAGTTACATTAGAAAATTATAGCTGGCTAATTATTTAATAATGCACCCTTTTAGGGCTGGAAGTAATAGGGAAAACCACAGTTCACAGAGAACTAAGATGTAAAATTACTTTTAGGGGCTAATATGTTAAAAACTCAAATATTTATGGGGTAATGCTACACCTACTACCAATTCTACTATCTTTCCTTCTACTACCTTAAGTGGCATATTACTATTAGATGTTTCTATCACCTACTCTATAATAACTTTTATTAGCATTGTGCCACCTAAGGTAGTAGAGAAAATATAATAGAATTGGTAGTAAATGTAGCATTACATCTATGTGCATCCTGCTAATGCCCATTTCTGAGTAAACTAGGAGAGGCTGTTACAGACTGACCTTTGGTCAGGGAGTAAAAGAATTTTTTCCCAAATTGACCCTTTTTGCAAAAGTATTGCCACAAACGACCTATTTTTTTTTTTATTTCCACAAACGCCCTACTCGCTTTTTGAGAAAGCGGGTTTGGTACAAACCCTCGCGCTTTTTTAAAAAGCGAGTCTTGGGTTTCAGAAAATTGGAAACCTAAGACTCGCTTTTCGAAAAAGCGGGATAGTTTGTACTAAACTCGCTTTTTCCAAAAGCGAGTCTTGGGCTTCTTTGCCCGGCAACACTCGCTTTTTGAAAAAGCGGGGGTAATTATACCACACTCGCTTTTTCAAAAAGCGAGTGTCGATTGGGACTTAAACCCCCGCCCCCAAAACAGATCTCACTTCTCTCTATCTTCCTCAAGACTCGCTTTCGAAAAACCCTAACCCATCGCTCGCAATCTTCGATTTGTGGCCTATTTCATCAAATTAGCCGTCGATTAGCTCCTAAAATCTTCCCTTTCTCATCCCAATCTAGTTGCCCACGTTGTGGTTGAGTTTTATTTTCGAAATTTTGGGTGATTGCGGTGGATTGAAGAAGAAGGGGTGGAGGTCGGTGACGCGCGCGATTTGGTCGGTGAAAAGAGGGGATTGCGGTGGTTCAATTCCTGCGTGAAGCTTGAGGTATATTTCTAGAACTCAATATTTTCTAATTTTGTATATATATTGTGTGTAATATGTGGTGGTGTGTGTAGAATTTTTGAACGGTTTGTTTGTAGTCTGTGTAGAATTTGGGGATTTGTGAGTAAATGTGTAATTGTGATTTTGTGAGTAGTATTTGTGCATATGCGCATATGTGAGTAAAAGTACAATTGTGCATGTGTGATTTTGTGAAAGTAATTGTGCATATGTGATTACTGTGTGATTACTGGCATGTTTATGGATATACAGTTCTCATGTCATTAGTTCTGAATTTGTTCTCAAATTTTAACCACTGGCATGTTTATGGATGTAACTTCGTGTAACTGAGTTTTACTGGATATTTCTTTTTCAATTCAAGTAAACAATTTGCATCTATTTGCCAAATTCCATAGTCAAGAAATAAGAAAAAATTGTAGAATCAGACTGGGTGTGGAGCATTTGTATTTGTGTGCATAAAAGTTAGATTGAGTGCAGGAAATTATTTGTGACTTTGTGACTTTGTGAGTTGTATTTGCATTTCAATTATCTTTAGCTTCCGTGATGAATTAAATTGCTAAAATAAATTTGGATTTGTTAATAATGAATGCTCGTTCCTCATTGTAGGATACTTTTTTTTTTTGAAAAAATACCACGGAATAAGGGACGTGTGGAGACTGGCGGTAGTAGTAGAGCCAATCGTGGCGAGGGACCACGCACATCTTTTGGCCCACCTCCACGCAGTGGACGTGGTGGTGGTCGTCGTGGTGGAAACGAACGAAGTAATGTAAGTTATATTTTTTTTTGCATTCGATTTGTTTCACTGTCATATAATTGATTGATATATTTATTTGCTGATGTAACTGGTGTTTTGCAGGTCCCAACAAACCAAAATGTGGCTGGTACTTCGTCGCCTGCCCCTTCTTCATCTACGGTTCCGCTTGTTGGTCCAGGTCCACTCGACCCCAGTCTTCTAACTTGTCAGTCGCACCATCGCTCCAAAGATGTGTGGGAGGGGGATTCGAAAGAGTGTACCTTCCGTGGGGGGCATCCTCTCCCTATGCACCCACGGATTCACCAAATACTACGGGATTGCGGCCTATATGGCATCGCACTGATGAGCGGCATCAAGTGCGATCGGCCTCTACTGACAGCACTCTTGGAGAGATGGCGTCCTGAGACCCACAGTTTCCACTTGTCAGCTGGGGAGATGACTGTTACGTTGCAGGACGTTTCAGTCATCACAGGCCTCCCGGTAGATGGGCAGGCGGTGACCGGCTCCATGGACTTCGACGCGGCATACTTAGTAGAAGAATACCTAGGTGTCGAAGTGGAGACAGGTGCAGTAGTAGGGAAACAAATTCGTCTGAAGTGGTTGAAGGAAAAATTTAAAGATAAATTGACAGATGATTCGACCGAAGAGGAGGTCCAGATGTACTGCAGGGCGTACATCCTAACTCTTTTTGGAGGGGTACTATTCTCTAACTCAAGCGGTCATTCTGTTCCCCTCATGTACCTCCCGCTTATTGCCGACCTTGGAAGAGTCGACCAGTATAGTTGGGGTAGTGCCGCCCTAGCAGCCCTCTACAGGAGTTTGTGCCTGTGTGCCCTCGGGTCCGTGCAGATGAATGGCCCGATGATTTTGCTTCAAGTGTGGAGCTGGGAGCGTATCCATGTTGGGCGTCCCGTAGTTAGAAAACAATCACCCAGCTGGATCAATCTCCCTGAAGACCCGTACATGCTTCCTCCTCTAGGTGTGTACTGGTCGGGTAACCTAACCTGGACTGCCAACCCGAACAGATGCCTGACCTACTACCGTGATGAGTTGGACAGGTTGGCAGACAACTGCGTTGTATGGATGCCCTACACGGAGGAGCGTCTAGCACGATTACCGCCCAGTGCCTTGTATAGGCGAGACCTTTGGCTGACCAAAGCACCGCTCATTAACTTCAGCACTGTCGAGTTGTATTTTGTTAGCAGAGTACTACGGCAGTTTGGTCTCCAGCAGTTGATACCAGTAGCTGAGCCCTTCAATGCTGATCTCCATAAAATTACCGGAATGGGTCGTACGCCAGGTCACAATTGGGCGGAAAGCTTCTCCACCTTTGTCGAGAGATGGAACCTCCAAAGATTTGATGAAATAATCCGCAACATTCCTCCATTCCAATTAGCAGACCACGCGAACTACATGAATTGGTATCGGAGGATGACAAGGCGGTACATCTCTCCGACAGGACAGACTCCAGCCGGTGTGGTGATGCCTATACGTCGACCGGCGGCAGAACCGGTAGATGTGCACTCCATGCATTTGCCGATGTTTCAACCGAAGGCATCGGCTCTTCGCACGATTGTAAGTTTTATCGAAATTTATAAGTCTTTTATTTTTTTTGAACTCTAACTACAAAAAACAATATATTATATTTTGTAGATGGCCCAGACTTGGAGTATGGGCAGGAAATGTGCAGCGGTATTGAGTAGCAACGTGGCCGATGCGGTGAAGGACTTCGCACGCGAAATGCTGACATCCTGTCGAGCTCAGGCAGATGCTGTGGGGGAGGGGGCGACCTTGGATGCAATCTTAAACACTCCCGCACATCGGACTAATACACGCCAAAGACGATTCAAGAAAGTCGCTAGTAAGCCACCGCGTCGTACCGTTGTTGAAGAAGCAGAGGAGGAGCAAGTAGAGGAGGAGGAGCAAGCAGAGGAGGGCGACCCATTAGAGGGTTTGACACAGTTGACTCCATCTCCCCGAGCGAAGAGGCAAAGGAAACGAAATGTGATTTATACACCGAATCCTTGACCCGTACATGTTTGTAGTTTAATGTTGTATTTTGTTTAGTCAAATATTGTAAATAACTTTTGAATAGTTCTTTGAATGAAATTCGAATTTTAGAATGGGGTGTGTGCGTAGTGTGTTCTTGATTGTTTAAGTTTTCTTCTTGTTTTGTTTTGTTGCTACAATCTATTTTGTTTTTGTTTGTGTGTTGTTGTTGAGAATATAGATGGATTGAAACTGATTTTGGTGGTGATATTGATGGTGGAGATGATGGTGGATTGTGGTGTTCTCATTTGATGTTGTCGTGTAATTATATCACCGAGATGGTGGAGATGTTTTTGGCTTCAATCTGTCACTACATACAGAGCTAGACTCGCTTTCTGAGAAAGCGAGTCTGGCTTAAATCACCCCGCTTTCTCAGAAAGCGAGTCTATAAGTTGGGAATTTCAGAGAATTTTGATTCTCTGGTTTTCTACAGATCGAAGACGCGCTTTCTCAGAAAGCGCGATGTTTAACACCAGACTCGCTTTCTGAGAAAGCGAGTCTTCGTTCTGTATCTTTTTAATCAAACAGATCAGCGAGTCTTAGTACTTTCATCCACGGGATTTGAAAAAGCGACTGTTAAACCAGAGAATTTTGATTCTCTGGTTTTCTACAGATCGAAGACACGCTTTCTCAGAAAGCGCGATGTTTAACACCAGACTCGCTTTCTGAGAAAGCGAGTCTTCGTTCTGTATCTTTTTAATCAAACAGATCCAAGACTCGCTTTCTGAGAAAGCGAGTCTAGTACTTTCATCCACGGGATTTGAAAAAGCGACTATTAAACCAGAGAATTTTGATTCTCTGGTCTTCTACAGATCGAAGACGCGCTTTCTCAGAAAGCGCGATGTTTAACACCAGACTCGCTTTCTGAGAAAGCGAGTCTTCGTTCTGTATCTTTTTAATCAAACAGATCCAAGACTCGCTTTCTGAGTCTAGTACTTTCTGAGAAAGCGAGTCTAGTACTTTCATCCACGGGATTTGAAAAAGCGACTGTTAAACCAGAGAATTTTGATTCTCTGGTCTTCTACAGATCGAAGACGCGCTTTCTCAGAAAGCGCGATGTTTAACACCAGACTCGCTTTCTGAGAAAGCGAGTCTTTGCCTATATTGATGAAATTTATTTTTAAGGGATTTTAATTCACACAGTAACAAACACAAAAGATCATCAACAACAAAAATAACGAATCAAACATAATAAAACATCATCGTTAGCGTCAACATAATATTGTACAAAAACAAAGTCCAAGTTAATAATTACAAGCACACAATATCTAAGTTTGCTGAGTTCCACTATTAGTGCATCGTCGCTTATTGTGTCCTTGTAAACCACATTTTGAACATCTCATCCCCGTACCACGACTTGACCTATCTCTCACATCCATGTCATTGCGGAATCTGGTAGTTCTAGGCCTGCCCTTCCTTTTACGTCGCAAAGTGGCATCGGGTACTAGTTTTGGTCCATTAATAATAGGCCAATATGCTGGATCTAGTATAGGCTGAAAACTGGACCGTATGTTTGTGCTAATGAAGCAACGGTGTAAAATTTATCAACGAGATGCTTGTGATCTATTGCACGATATGCACAAGCCGCCAGTACATGAGAACATGGGATATGGTATAGATGAAATTTCATACATGTGCACGTCTTCGTTCCCAAATTCACAGTGTGCAAGTTCCCACCCTTCCTTTCTCCACCCACCATGCGTATACCCGTTCTCACGGAAAAAATTCCTGGTTGATGATGGAACATTGTCACCCCATGTCCATTAGCTCTCTCACGGCGACTATCAAGCTTTTCATGTACTTTTCGAGAAAAAATCCTCCCTTCGGATAAAAGTTGAGTTGCTTCTTGTCGGCGAGTAGTAAAATAATTGTTCAGACGTTCGAAGATCGTCTCAACAATCGCTGTCACTGGCAAACTACGGACTCCTTTCAAGACTGAGTTGAACACTTCTGACAAGTTCGTAGTCATTATTCCGTATCTGCGACCTTCATCTGCATAAAGTGCCCATTTCTCAACCGGCTTCTCTTTTAACCAATTAGCCGCTTCCACATTTACGTTCTCAAGCTCAGCAAGTTTGGCCATGAACTTCTTGGGTTGGTGTTCACACGCTATTATTTTCGCCTTCTTACGCAATGCCTTACTACCAAATTTAGTAAAGAAATTTGTAGCAAAATGGCGCATACAATAACGGTGATACCCACTTGGTTCGTTCCAAGCTCCATTTTGTAACTCCATAGCATGCATTATACCAGCGTGACGATCGGAAATAACACACAACTCAGTGCGATCGGTGACATAATGTCGGATGCAACTCATGAACCATGTCCACGTATTTATACTCTCTCCATCAACCAATGCAAATGCAAACGGAAATAAACAATCATTCGCGTCTGGGGAAACAGCAATTAGCAAGCAACCCTTGTACTTACCGTACAAGTGAGTTCCGTCAACACTGATCACCGGTCTGCAGGACTTGAAACCTTGAATTGAAGGACCAAATGCCCAGAATACACCCTTGAATGTTTCCTCACCAGGGCCAGACCCATACTTATCCCAGTGAACAACGGTTCCTGTATTTGCAGATTGAATTGCTGTGAGTAGAGCAGGTAACTTTGTGTATGCTTCTTCGAAGGTACCATACAACCTCTCGATGGCTTTTTGTTTTGCTCGCCAAGCTTTCTTATAGGAAATCTGATAATTATATTGTATTTTAACAATCTCAATAATTGACCTCGGTGATAAAGAGGTATCTTTTTTCACCACATCAACAATCAGATTACAAACAATATTGTAATCAATTTTAAGGTGATCTTGATTGAGCGTTGGATTCGTACAAGTGTGTGGCCCAACTATCTTCTTCACCACAAAATTCGTCCCGCCTTTTGGAACCATCGCTCGTAATCTCCAAGGGCAGCCAACATCACTTACTCCGGGGGGCCCTTGCACGATCTCCTCAATGGTACGTTTTCTAGGTGCCATTTTGCATTTAACAGTGTACAGTGACGGTGTAGATTTCAAAGTTACAAATTCACGATGCTTTTTGATAGAATACAACTTCACTGCCTGTTGAATCGACTGCTTACTTATAAACTCCTGTCCAACGTACAATTCGTCTACATTAGACGAACCAGACGACTCTTGGGGAACTAGGTTTATTCTAGCACCTTCAGCCATTTCCTCAGTAACATGACCGTCAACATTGTCGTAGCTATAAGTACCTCTGGCTTCATTAGAACTGCTGTTCGTGGGATTTACATTTGCACCACTGTCAACATCTTCATCATCGTCTACGTCATCAGTGTCACCACTATCAACATCTTCATCGTCTGTTTCTTCATCATCTTCATCATCTTCTAATAAGCTGTTGTTACAGACTGCATTTTCAAAGAGTTCAAACATGCTGTTATTTGGAACAGAGTCAGGAACCGGGCTAGGTTGGCGTGGCGGCTCAACATTTACAGAATCCGGAATTGGAGCATGGGCGAAGGTGTTATCTTGTGAGGATATCGGATTTGGTTGTGATGATTGATCGGGGGTAGGCCTCGACTCCTGTGTAGGTACTACCCGTATGAAGCTTGCACTGGGGATATCATGTGGCTGAGCATTCACAACTCGAATTTGCTGAATATATAACTCTAATACAGACCAAGCACAATTGGGATCAAATGTCCTAGCATTCAATGACTTCAGCGCATTATCAGTAGGTACGGGCACTGTCATAAAATACTGACCATCTCCTCTTCCTGCTGAGTATCGAGCTAAAATTTTCACATTCCATTCATTCCTATCCCAATTAGTAACTTCATAGATTTTCCCAACTAGTTCTTCAAATGTAATGGTACGGGGTACCCAAACTATTTCCGTTCTAAATGACTATAAGAAAAACCAATCTTTGGATCACGAATTATTTCACCACCAAAATATAACCAAATAGGAATCTCCAAATCCATACCTACGTTAATTTATACCAATAATCGAGTTATTATCAACCCATAAAGAAAACCTATTTAAATTAACAAAATAATGGGGAAATAAACAACATACCTTCACAATAAAGTTGCTTCCCTTTTGAAGTATACCCAAATTCCAACAAATTAAACCTCTAACGGAAGATGGGTTTAAGTTGTCCAAAGCAATTTTGTGGGTAATTCAACAAAATATGAGGGTATTTTGACGAATTTGAGATGAGAGATGGGTTAGGGTTTCGCGAACGAAGAGGAAGAGAAAGAATAGAGAGAAGAAGTGAGATCTGTTTTGGGGGCGGGGGGTTTAAGTCCCAATCGACACTCGCTTTTTGAAAAAGCGAGTGTGGTATAATTACCCCCGCTTTTTCAAAAAGCGAGTGTTGCTGGGCAAAGAAGCCCAAGACTCGCTTTTGGAAAAAGCGAGTTTAGTACAAACTATCCCGCTTTTTCGAAAAGCGAGTCTTAGGTTTCCAATTTTCCGAAACCCAAGACTCGCTTTTTGAAAAAGCGCGAGGATTTGTACTAAACCCGCTTTCTCAAAAAGCGAGTAGGGCGTTTGTGGAAATAAAAAAAAAAACAGGTCGTTTGTGGCAATACTTTTGCAAAAAGGGTCAATTTGGGAAAAAATTCGGAGTAAAAACAGTAACTTAGTGATGGACCACAAGCTAGTCTTAGGATGGTCCTAGACAAAATTAATACTTACTGTTTAGGGTACGACTAAGATATTTTTATACAGTAACTGAAAGATGGGATAAACTTTAAAGATTAAATAAAGACTTGTTGTTACATTTTTTTTTTCTATTTTTTTTCAATGTTAAGTCAAAGCAATTTGAGGGGGACCCATAAGGAAAATGACGTGTACTACTTACTCACTACTAGATTCAAAAATAAATATTAAGCATTATATTTTTGCATTAACTGTTGAGTATTGGACGCCATTTTTTTTTATTAATGTGAAACTAATACATTTAAAATAGTACTGTTGCGGTTTGTTTTTGGAAGGCGTATGGATGCATCAGGTGTGAGTTCTTACTCGATTTGTATTTGGTGGAGGAAGCTCCGGTGCGGCCGACCCTCAGCTGGGCGAACGGTACGAAAGTAGGCGAGAGTGCGGTGGAGGTTGGATGCTCGGCTCGGATCCGAGGTCTCGTGTACCTACAGACGGTCTAGGAACACCGGGGTTGGTCCCGGTGGCAGACCCTCCGACGATCTAGTCAGCTACTGAGAGAGAGTAACAGTAACTAGGGTTTGAGTGGGAAAAGATTGATTACCTCAGTAAGGGGTAGAGGGTCTGGTATTTATAGGAGAAGTCAACTGGGTCTGGACCCGTTTGGGGCCGGGTCTGGACCCGGTTGCCCGTGGGCCTGAAGCGGTGGAAACCCGAGCGGTATAGGGCTGACGTGGCAGAGGCCCGGGCGGTTTCCAGGCTGACATGACAGAGGCCCGGACGGTTTTCTGATGCTGACGTGGCAGATCTGGATGATCCGGCGATGCACGCTTCCTGAGGGGATCCCGTGGCCCAGGAGGGGCCACGTCATTCGGCCCATATCACAAGCCCTATACTCTTGGAGGGCTAGGTGATCCAGCCGTGTAGGAATAGTTCTTTGCCTCTGTAGGAAGAGCAGGGTGGTGTGTGCGGTGGAAAAATAGGATCTGTTACTTCCAGAAGAGGCCATGGGGTAGGAGGAAGGGATCCCCTATTGGAGTCACGCAGGGTGCTAAGCGTAGAAGAGTCGGAGTAACGTTTGCAGAGCTTTAGGGCCGGCAAGCGAGCCTCAAGGGTCGGCGGACGATCCTCTTGCTAGTTGGAAAAGTGAGGGGACGTCAAGGCACGTCGGGTTGGAGCTCAGTTTGCCGAGCGTCTGGGGTTGGCAGACGAACTCCTAAGATCGATAGACGATCCTCTCGCTAGTTGGAAGAGCAAGGGGACGTCGAGATACGTCGGGTTGGAGCTCGGTTTGCCGAGCATCTGGGGTCGGTAGACATGCTCCGAGGATCGACAGACGATCCTCTCGCTAGTTGGAAGAGCGAGGGGACGTCGGGGTCTATCCACGGGGGTCTTCTCACCGAGCATTGGGGGTCGGCGGACGAGCCCTTGCTTGTTTGGATAAAGGAGGGTTTTTGGGGCTCGCGAGGTCATCTGAGCTCCGAGCCCCCTCTGAATAGGGGAGGGTGCTTGGGGCTCGCGGTGTTATCTGAGCTCCAAGCCCCTTGTGGATATAGGAGGGTGCGTGGGGCTCGCGGTGTTATCCGAGCTCCGAGCCCCCTGTGGATAGGGGAGGGTGCTTGGGGCTCGCGGTGTTATCCGAGCTCCGAGCCCGTTGTGGATATAGGAGGGTGCGTGGGGCTCGCGGTGTTATCCGAGCTCCGAGCCCCCTGTGGATAGTGGATGGCTTTGGGGCTCGCATTTTCGTCCGAGGTCCGAGCCCCTATACTTGGTAGAAGTTTTTGACGGCTGGCGTTGATATCCGGTCCCCGAGCTTTCTATGGAATATGAGATGACATTTGTGGCTCGCGATGCCCTCCGAGCGTCGACCCTCCTGTTGAATAGAAGAGGAAGTTGTGGCTCGCGATGTCATCCGAGCTCCGAGCTTCATGCCTAACAGGGAAGGAGTTTGTGGCTCGTGATGCCATCCGAGCATCGACCCTTCTGTTGAATAGAAGAGGAAGTTGTGGCCCGCAATGCCATCCGAGCTCCGAGCTTCATGCATAACAGGGAAGGAGTTTGTGGCTCGCGATGCCATCCGAGCGTCGACCCTTCTGTTGGATAGAAGGGGAAGTTGTGGCTCGCGGTGCCATCCGAGCCCTGAGCTTCATGCATAACAGGGAAGGAGTTTGTGGCTCGCGATGCCATCCGAGCGTCGACCCTTCTGTTGAATAGAAAAGGAAGTTGTGGCTCGCGGTGCCATCCGAGCTCCGAGTTTCATGCATAACAGAGAAGGAATTTGTGGCTCGTGATGCCATCCGGGCGTCGACCCTTCTGTTGAATAGAAGAGGAAGTTGTGGCTTGCGATGCCATCCGAGGTCGCCCCTTCTGTTGAATAGAAGAGGAAGTTGTGGCTGGCGGTGCCATCCGAGCTCCGAGCTTCATGCATAACAGGGAAGGAGTTTGTGGCTTGCGATGCCATCCGAGCGTCGACCCTTCTGTTGAATAGAAGAGGAAGTTGTGGCTCGCGATGCCATTCGAGCGTCAACCCTTCTGTTGAATAGAAGAAGAAGTGGTGGCTCACGGTGCCATCCGAGCTTCGAACTTCATGCATAACAGGGAAGGAGTTTGTGGCTCGCGATGCCATCCGAGCGTCGACCTTTCTGTTGAATAGAAGAGGAAGTTGTGGTTCGCGGTGTCAACCGAGCTCCGAGCTTCATGCATAACAGGGGAGGAGTTTGTGGCTCGCGATGTCATCCGAGCGTCGACCCTTCTGTTGAATAGAAGAGAAAGTGGTGGCTCGCGGTGCCATCCGAGCTCCGAACTTTATGCATAAAGGGGAAGGAGTTTGTGGCTCACGATGCCATCTGAGCGTCGACCCTTCTGTTGAAATAGAAGAGGAAGTTGGGGCTCGCGATGCCATCTGAGCATCGAGCCTTCTGGACTTGTTGGAAAAGTCTTTGTTGGAAAAAAGCCTGGGGTAGTTGGGTAATTTTACGCCCACTGCTGACGTTATGAGTGCAAGAATCGAAGCGACTCCAAATCTTAGTAGCTGTTAGATCTTGATGATTAAAATCCAACGGCTAGATCTGATTGCGGAAATCGAGGAGTCGCTTTCTCCGCTATAAATCTCCCCCCTTCCCCACTTTTCTTTTCTTCATTTCTTTACTCTTACTTCCCAATTTCATAAGAACAAGGTCTCACTTGCCGTCGGTGACATTTTCCGGTGATCGCGTGATATATATCTCAGGTTAGTATTCTTGCTTAGTAATGTCGCGCTCTCAGTCCAGATCCAAGGCTAGCTCGTCGGGCCGCTCTGCGAAGGAATCCGAGTCAGAGACGTCTTTGTCCTTTAGCAAATATAAGGTTAAGGAGGAAGTCCTGACAGACCCTGGGTCGGATGGCGGTGATGATGTAGTCTTCGTCGTGTCGCCGCTGAGGTCCCGAAGGCCAGGGAAGGAGCCCGTGGACGAGGGCGAGGAGGTGGAAGAGGAAGAGGATCAGGATGTCGAGGATGACGAGGATGGGGAAGAGGATCAGGATGCCGAGGGTGATGAAGAGGGTGAGGAGGATCAGGATCCCGAGGGTCAGGATGTCGTTGATGATGATGAGGATGATGGAGATGAAGGACAGGGTGCTCAAGAAGGTGCTGGAGAAGGCACGGCATGAGGGGTGGTCAAGGTCGGGGATGACCTTCCGCCTCTACCACCTTTGTCGATGCCATCTCCCGAGAGGAAGGCTCGTCCTCGTCGGAAGAAGAGGAAGTTAAGCCTTCCGGACAATCCCCCACCTCAGGATAAATATGCCCCTAGATCGGGGTTCGAGTTTCCCCCGGTCTCCTTTAAAAATTCGGGGTTGATCATGTAATATCCCGATCGACTATTAATAATATTATTTTATTAACGTATGACTACTTGATTATTTTATTTTTCTTTCCCCATTGTGCTATCTTTTAGCCATGGCAATCTAGTGGATAATTAGGAATTGTTGTAGCTAAACCTCGGGTTACAAGACATAAGGGTTAAGAACTCTTCTAGAACACTCTCTCCTCCACATCACCCTCCACCTCACCAAGGACCCATACCCTCACCATGCCTCCACCTCATCTTCCCTCCCCTAGTAGCAACCGGCCCACAAAAGAAGGAGGGGCTTTTGGATAATTGTGTGGGTGCACAATTACAATATCTTCCCTTCTCTCCTCCTATAAATACCCCCTTCCTTCTCCATAATCTCACTTTAGAAATATCAAAGAAAAAAAAAAGAGAAAGGAAAAGAATGAGTGATCTAACTTGAGAGTTTTATTTTGTAGGTTGGTAGAAGTTCTAGGAGAAAGAAGGATAGTTTAGTTCTTTCATCAAGGAAAGAAAACAAGGTGGGGGTTCTCCTAGGTTTGTGTTTATTTATTTGTTGTTTGTTTGTTTATTGAATGATGGTTTTTGATGTTCTTCTTCTTCTTACCCTCTTGTTTACCTTTCTTTTTGGTGTGGTTATTATGTTGTATGTTGTAGTAGGAATCATCTAAAAGAGTTCTTTTGTTTATTGATTGATAAAGAGTTAACTACTTGGACTAAGAGGATACATACACATAAACTATTGTTTACAACCATGTAAGGTTGTAGGAGTTGAATGGGAAACCATACATAAGGCATATGAATTGTTTACAACCATGTAAGGTTGTAGGACCTATGATTGAACCTTGGACTAAAAGAGAACATATGTTGATTAAACCCAAAAAGTGAAGTGTTCTTACTTGTTGTATTGTTGTTTAATTTAATCTTAAAGTATGAAAAAGAAACTAGCTAAGTCACTAGTTGTAGAATAAATAAATAAAAAGATTTTTTCTTTCTAAACACTAGTTTTAAAAAGATCAAAAAGATCTCTTTTATGTCCACTAGTAAGAAACCTATGCTAATAAAGATCCCTTTTTGTAGTAATTTAATTGTAGATGTTTATGCTAAATTTTAGTTAATGCTTATAGTAGTAGTAGTAGATATATATATGTTTCTAATAAAGTTGTAGTAGTAGTAGATATGTATGCTTCTACTAAATAGCAAGAGTAGATGTATGTTTCCATTAAAAGTAGTAATAGTAGACGTGGAATTTATTATATCATGTTTAGAAGCAATATTCATGCTTCAATTGTTGTAGGATCACTTCTAAAAATCCTACCATGCTTAGACTACTTTGTTTATGCTTAAGAAGTTGTAGGATTAATTCTAAAAATCCTACCATGCTTAGACTACCTTGTTTATGCTTAAGGAGTTGTAGGATCACTTCTAAAAATCCTACCATGTTTAGACTACTTTGTTTATGCTTAAGAAGTTGTAGGATTAATTCTAAAAATCCTACCATGCTTAGACTACCTTGTTTATGCTTAAGGAGTTGTAGGATCACTTCTAAAAATCCTACCATGTTTAGACTACCTTGTTTATGCTTAAGGAGTTGTAGGATTAATTCTAAAAATCCTACCATGCTTAGACTACCTTGTTTATGCTTAAGAAGTTGTAGGATTAATTCTAAAAATCCTACCATGCTTAGACCACTTTGGTTATGCTTAAGAAGTTGTAGGATTAATTCTAAAAATCCTACCATGCTTAGACTGCCTTGTTTATGCTTAAGGAGTTGTAGGATTAATTCTAAAAATCCTACCATGCTTAGACTACTTTGGTTATGCTTAAGAAGTTGTAGGATTAATTATAAAATTCCTACCATGTTAAGATTAGTCTATTTTTACTTAGAATGTTGTAGAATTGATTCTAAAAATCCTACCATGTTTAGATTAGTCTATCTTTACTTAGAATGTTATAGGATTGATTCTAAAAATCCTACCATGTTTAGATTAGTCTAATTATGCTTAGAATGTTGTAGGGTTGATTCTAAGAAATTCCTACCATGTTTAGTTCAATCTATTTTGCTTAGAATGTTCCTACCATGTTTAGTTTAATCTATTATGCTTAGAATGTCGTAGGATTCATTCTAAGAATTTCCTACCATGCTTAGTATGATCTATTATGCTTAGAATGTTGTAGGATTTAAATCAAAAATGCCTACCATGCCTTGGGATGATTGTATGTTCATACTAGTTATATATCCATGCTTAAGACTTGTTACAAGTGCATGCTAAATCACATTCATAATTAAGAGCATTGTGAGTTAATGGTTATGTTATATATGCCATGATTGAATTGCCATAGGCAAAATAATAAGAAAGAGCCATGTTAAAATTGTAGATTAGTAAGGCTACAATACATGCTTGGACGGCATAGTATAACATCCTAGTTGCATAAGGATAGGTATCGATGGTTATGTGGGTTAGGAAGAGAACCCATGGATTCTAATCGAGTAGGTTCTAATTTAAGTGGAACCATGGCATATGAGCACCCTTCATTCATAGTAATAAGGGTTGAGAAGTCCTAATAGTTGTAGCTTGATAAGAAGCTAAGTTTAGGGTATTCAATTACCCTAAGGGTCATCGACCATCAAGACCACCTCCTACCCCCTTAGAGTAAAATGGATAGATCTCACCTCGGACGTCGACGGATTTTAACCGATGTCGGTTGACCGTGGGCCGGGAGTGTTGGTAGAATCCGAGTTAGGGGTAGGGATGAGTGAGGGGGATTTTATTACCAGAGTCTTGGATCGAGTGACCACGAGTCGGACCATAATAATCCAAGTTGGAAATTATGGGAGATCGCATGAGGATAGTGACATCATTAGGGTAGTGACTTATAAAATCATTACATAGACCCTTGCCGGAAGAGGGGAGTCGGTTGTAGGGGGCACCTTATGACTAACTCGTCCCTGGAGGCAGACTAGGAGGTGTTATTGGGTTGCGCCTTCCTGTCAAAGGGATACGTACGGTGCCGTCTCACAAGTTGAGGACACGGGTTGCGTATCTCGCGCTGTTAATTCCTGAAGTACAGTGGCTGGGGGTGCCACAGGATGCATTGTGTAGTCCTGCGCTTGCGATACCCCAGAGGGTGCCACAGGGTAGGCTTCGTGCTACCCTGCGCTTGCGAAACCCTATAGTTTGATTATGGAATGACGCCCAATATAATGGGTTCGTCTATTATGAGAGAGGTCCGGTTGGCCGGGTCGCAGTGGCGAACATAGACACCACTGGCGAAATGCAATAGTGGGACTTGACCACGCCTGTAACCTCATTAGCCACGTGTAGGTGTCAGGAACAGGTTGAGTGCAATTAGAGTTCATAACGCGGGTTCAAATCCCTATATATGGAGAAACGGCTTGAGATGGGGTCGAATGTAGTATGGGCTGCATGTTGCTTCGGAGACTTGCTGATATTAGAATATGAGCATCCTAGTATTAGTTGACATGGCAGTAGTATCCCAGCTTAGTTGACAATGCATCAGTATTCTCGTTTAGTCAACAGTGCATTAGTGCTCTAGTTTAGTTGACAGTTCATTGGTATTCTAGTTTGATTGACATTTGTTAGGTTCTAATCATTGCACTCACGAACACTTAAACTACACCGACATATTTTACTATGTTTGTATATATATTGTTTGGAGATCCGTTGCTATATGATCAGCCTTTAAAACGTCAGTGAATACTGACGTCCCCACTTCCATAGGTACTGGACCACGAAAATACAGGTGCGAGATTCAGGAGGACTCAAGGCAAGGAAAGTGAGGAGTCAACGTCAAGTTTCAATTTCCGCTGTAATAACTATTTCATGTATATCCTGATGTAATCTAGTGTATTAATGGGAACATTCGGCCTGTAATATTGAGTTAATAAAATTTTTTTTAAATTTTCCTGTTTTCTGTGTTTTGTGACTTATTGGAGGAAAGGTCTTGGCTCGTGTCACGGTTTCTCAGTATTAGAAATCGGGGCGCTACAGATCAGGATGTACCCCGACGATATCAAAGACATCGACCCTCTTCCTCCTGTACTGGACGAGGAGAGCCGTGTAAAGATTCGGATGGACGGCATTCCGTGTGCCTTGAAGGCGGACTATCTTCATATCCTGAGGGCGGCCTACTTCATTCCTCGGGAGTTTGAAGTCTTCATTCCAAGCCCCAGCATACGACCCACCACAACTCTTGCACCGGGCTATTGTATCTTTCCTGAGGACGCTTTCGTCTCGGGACTGAGGCTGCCACTGCATCCCTTCGTCAAGAGGGTTTTAAATTGGGCAAAGCTAAGCCCGATGCAGTATGGCCCAAACTCTTGGAAGCACTTGGTTTGTTTCATTTTGAAGTGCCAAGAGAAAGGCGTGAAACCGAGGTTGACCTACTTCCGAGCCGTCTTAGGGATCAGCTCACTCAGCGATGCGGAGGGGATATTTTACTTCTCGCCCAGGCCGCATAAAAAGGTGATGCACGGCCATCCGGATTCTATCAAAGGGTGGAAGGAGAAATACTTCGTGGTCCGGAACGAGAGGCCTTGGGGGATTCCGACCTTGTGGAATTTCTTCAAGCCGAACCACAAACCTCCGAAGCGCAGCTACTTGACGGAAAAGGAGTGGAAGATGGTTGAGAAAATTGTTGGGGGGCACAACATAGCGTGGCCTCGAGTGACGGAGCTACACCTGGCCCGGGCCGGACTGAACCCAGCCGACCCTAGTATGTTTTCGTTCTGAATTTTTGCATCTTTCTGCCTTCGTGTTAACGTTAGCCCCTCTTCTTTTATTTTTGCAGAGATGACTTCCCAGCAGGTCGATGATAGGCGTGTCTTGCTAGTCGTTGCCGAGAAGGCGAGAGCGGAGAAGAGGAAGAAGGCGGAGCAAGAGAAGCTGGCCACCCAAGCTGGGGGATCCGGTAAGGGACCAGTAGCCGAGGAGCCCTCTCCCGCAAAGAAGGCCAAGAGGCATCACTCCCATACACCGAGGGTGCCTCGGGATGCGGGGGCAGTTCGGGCAAAACTGTCAAGACCCCAGGGAAGAGGCTTCCCCCACCTCGGCCCTCTGCCGAGCAGATGGTGGGGCAACAGGGACTACTGCCCTTCGCTCCTGAATGGTCGATCGTACAGGGTGACACTTTGCTCGAAGGTCCCGTGGCCGTCCAGTTCGTCACGAAAGCCACCACCGAGTGGGATCGGTCGGCCCTGGCGATGCAGACGTCGGACCAGGCCTTTATGCGGTGGTCCCAGGCACAGGTCTCGGTGAGTTAGTTCGAGACATTGTATTTGGTTTTGGATTTTGTGATGATTTTTCCTGACCTTTTCTCCCTCGGACAGGCGATACTTCGCGGTCAGCACTTCCAAAAGTTCTTGGAGAAGGAGGTCATCGTGGAGAGGAGGAACGCGGAGAAGTATCTCCACGAGCTAAACAAGGTGACTGACGAGCTGAAGGAGGCTTAGCGCATGGCGCTCGTCCACGAGGCTCAGATGGCCTCGATCTTCGAGCATTACAAGAAGGACATTGATCGCCTTAAGGAAAGGATCGAAGAGGAGGCGGTGAAGGGGCGGAAGGCCCTGGAGAGGATGGAGGTTGCCTCGGCGGAAGCCCTGATCATGGCGCAGGACGAGGCATACGACCTGGCCAAGGAGCACTTCCGAAGGATTTATCCGGAGCAGAACGTGGATCACCTCCATTACGGTTGGCAGCCGGACCTTTTGCTGACTCCCGGTGGCGAGGAGATGGGGGGCGACCATGCTGACAATGAGGTGCCACCCCCCCTATGGTTTTCTTTCTTTTTTGAATGTATATGCCTCGTGCGGACTGGCCACCGCAATTTTGTAACACATTTTTGAAATTAATGAAATATACTTTTTGACCGAGGCTTCGTAACTTGCATATTTTTTAGTCCCCTTTTGTGATGTTTGCTCTCTCGTCTTTTGATAGACGCACGAGGTCTTGGGCGTCGACCCGGTTTCCGCCGAGGAATCCCTGGTCCGAGCAGGGAAGGAGGCCATGGAGGCTGCTCTGGCTCGCCAACGAAAATAGGCTCGGGACCGAGCGGCCGCAGTGAACTATTTTATGAACAAGTCTAGGGAGCTCGGCCTAGAGGTGGCTCGTCTGAAGTAAGCCATAGCCGACCGGGACTGGTGGGTAATCGAGACAGACTGGTCCATCTCGGATGCCTCGAGCGGGCGGCCGGCTTCGAAGTCTTTCCTTCGCGCGGTCGTTGTTGAGAATGAGTTGGAGATCCGCAGGCTGAAGCTGGTGTTGGGTGCGGGTTTGATCGAGGAGGCGAGCAACTCGACCCCGGGGCGGTCTCCGACATTTTTATTGGAGGGGGCCAGCCTGAAGACGCAGGAAGCTCTGTGGCAGGGGCTCTTCCCTGGTTGGTCCGGCCGAACGTGAGAGGAGCCCCGAAGGGAGCGCCGAATTCGAGCTCTAAGCCGGATGTGAGTGAGTTGTAAGCTTGAGTCTTGTCTTTGTACGGACGTTCATTGAGTTGTAAGCAATGAGTAATAATAAGAGCATTCGATTTCCTGAACCTTGAGTCTTATTGGGCGAGACTGGTTGCCGAGCTCGGCATGCAGGAGGTCGCCGCCGAGGTGACTTGGTACAACGGGCGCTTATGCAGTGGCGTTTCGCCTTTCGATAAGTCATTAACGGCGACATTTTGCCTCCCCATGAGTATTTATGGCGACGTTTCGCCTTCCGCCATTAGACATTCCCAGACGCAATAACTGGATGCCTCAGGGGGCTATATAACCCCCACTCCCCCTTGTTGGTTTTCAAGAAGTGGGAGTGGCTGATCTGCCACTTGACTTGGGTGCTTGCCGAAAGCGGGCGCCTCAAAATTAATACTTTTCCGAGGGCTCTGAATTGGAGGCACACCAATCACCCTCGAACAATTCGGGGTTTGGACCTTGAGGGCCATAAGACCCCGGGTTGTTCGTTGGTGAGTGGTGGGCCGACCAATTGGTTCGGATGTTCGGAGAGAGCTGACGGTCGGTGGCTCCCCTGCCGTCTTCGAACAATTCGGGGTTTTGGCTTGTGAAAGCTGTAAACCCTGAGTTGTTCGCGGGCGAGAGGAGGGTCAACCAATCAACTCGAAGCTCGGGGCGTCTAACGAAGGCGGACGCTCTAAATCTTAATGAAAATTTTTCCGAAGCAATCTTGGCGGTAGGTCGTCGCCGAGCGTATCGGTCGAGTGGTTTTGAAGAAAATCGCTGCCTTGCTCGGGGTCGACGACGAGCCCCCACACTTGTTCTCAGGAAGATGGTATGGGCGTGGCTGGTGGTTGCCGCCTTGCACGTGGGTTGATCGGCTTGAAGAAGCTCAACCCATGCTAGGGGCAAATGCCGAGCCCCCTCACCGGGGAGAAAGCCAGTAATGGGCGTGACCGAGTGGCTTTGAAGAAAGCCACTGCCCTGCTCGGGATCGAAGATGAGCCCCCACACTTGTTCTCAGCGGACGGTATGGGCGTGGCTGGCAGTTGCTGCCGTGAGATTGGGTTGATCGGCTTGAAGAAGCCCAACCCATGCCAGGGGCAGATGCAGAGCTCCTTCACCGGGAAGAAAGCCAGTAATGGGCGTGGCCGAAGGTCGCCACCGAGCGTATCGGCCGAGTGGCTTTGAAGAAAGCCACTGCCTTGCTCGGGGTCGACAACGAGCCCTGACACTTGTTCTCAGGAAGACGGTATGGGCGTGGCTGGCGGTTGCTGCCGTGCGCGTGGGTTGATCGGCTTGAAGAAGCCCAATCCACACCAGGGGCAGATGCCGAGCCCCCTCACCAGGGAGAAAGCCAGTAATGGGCGTGGCCAAAGGTCGCCACCGAGCGTATCGGCCGAGTGGCTTTGAAGAAAACCACTACCTTGCTCGGGGTCGACGACGAGCCCCCACACTTGTTCTCAGGAAGACGGTATGGGCGTGGCTGGCGGTTGCTGCCGTGCGCATGGGTTGATCAGCTTGAAGAAGCCCAACCCACACCAGGGGCAGATGCCGAGCCCCCTCACCGGGGAGAAAGCCAGTAATGGGCATGGCCGAAGGTCGTCATCGAGCGTATCGGCCGAGTGGCTTTGAAGAAAGCCACTGCCCTGCTCGGGATCGAAGATGAGCCCCCACACTTGTTCTCAGCGGACGGTATGCGCGTGGCTGGCAGTTGCTGCCGTGAGATTGGGTTGATCGGCTTGAAGAAGCCCAACCCATGCCAGGGGCAGATGCAGAGCTCCTTCACCGGGAAGAAAGCCAGTAATGGGCGTGGCCGAAGGTCGCCACCGAGCGTATCGGCCGAGTGGCTTTGAAGAAAGCCACTGCCTTGCTCGGTGTCGACGACGAGCCCCCACACTTGTTCTCAGGAAGACGGTATGGGCGTGGCTGGCGGTTGCCGCCGTGCACGTGGGTTGATCGGCTTGAAGAAGCCCAACCCATGCCAGGGGTAGATGGCGAGCCCCCTCACCGGGGAGAAAGCCAGTAATGGGCGTGGCCGAAGGTCGCCACTGAGCATATCTGTCAAGTGGCTTTGAAGAAAGCCAATGCCTTATTCGGGGTCGCGAGGAGCCCCCACACTTGTTCTTAGGAAGACTTGTAAGGGAAGCTTTTCTGGCTCGCGATGCTGTCCGAGTGCCGAGCCCCAAGCTTGTAAGAGAAGCTTTTCTAGCTTGCAATGCTATCCGAGCGCCGAGCCCCAAGCTTGTAAGAGAAGCTTTTCTGGTTCGCGATGCTATCCGAGCGCCGAGCCGTAAGCTTGTATGGAAAGCTTTTCTGGCTCGCGATGCTATCCGAGTGCCGAGCCGTAAGCTTGTATGGGAAGCTTTTCTGGCTCGCGATGCTATCCGAGCGCCGAGCCCCAAGCTTGTAAGAGAAGCTTTTCTGACTCGCGATGTTATCCGAGCGCCGAGCCGTAAGCTTGTATGGGAAGCTTTTCTGGCTCGCAATGCTATCCGAGCGCCGAGCCTCAAGCTTGTAAGAGAAGCTTTTCTGGCTCACGATGTTATCCGAGCGCCGAGCCCCAAGCTTGTAAGAGAAGCTTTTCTATCTCGCGATGCTATCCGAGCGCCGAGCCATGAGCTTGTATGGGAAGCTTTTCAGGCTCGCGATGCTATCCGAGCAACGAGCCCCAAGCTTGTAAGAGAAGCTTTTCTGGCTCGCGATGTTATTCGAGCGCCGAGCCGTAAGCTTGTATGGGAAGCTTTTCTGGCTCGCGATGCTATCCGAGCGCCGAGTCCCAAGCTTGTAAGAGAAGCTTTTCTGGCTTGCGATGCTATCCGAGCGTCGAGCCATAAGCTTGTATGGAAAGCTTTTCTGGCTCGCGATGCTATCCGAGCGTTGAGCCCCAAGCTTGTAAGAGAAGCGTTTCTGGCTCGCGATGCTATCCGAGCGCTGAGTCGTAAGCTTGTATGGGAAGCTTTTCTGGCTCGTGATGCTATCCGAGCGCCGAGCCCCAAGCTTGTAAGAGAAGCTTTTCTGGCTCGCGATGCTATCTGAGCGCCGAGCTGTAAACTTGTATGGGAAGCTTTTCTGGCTCGCGATGCTATCCGAGTGCCGAGCCCCAAGCTTGTAAGAGAAGCTTTTCTGGCTCGCGATGCTATCCGAGCACCAAGCCATGTTCTTTAATGGTAATCGATACGAAGCAACAACTTGTTTTAAGAAATCTGGCATATTTACAACATCTTGGAATTTTGCAAAAAACAAGGCACGACGTGCCGATTACATTTCTTCATAATTTACATGGGGCGGAGGCTAATCCCTTCCTCCCTGGAACTTGATTAGGTGCTCCGCATTCCAGGGTCTTTTAATGGCCTTGCCTTCTGAATTGGTTAGATGGTACGTCCCCGGACGCACGACCTCAGATACTTTGTAAGGGCCCTCCCAGTTTGGGGCCAATTTCCTTTTCTGGCCGGGATTGGATACCGCCAACTTGCAGAGGACGAGGTCTCCGAGTTTGATGTCGATGGGACGCACCTTCTTGTTGTAGAACCTTTCGATCTTTACTGGTAGATTCTCCTTCTGATGGCGGACTTTTCCTTGACCTCGTCTATGAGGTCCAGGTCGGCTCGCAGCTGTGCAGAGTTGCTTGCCTCGTCGAAGGCCATAATCCGGGGCGAAGGGATCCCTATTTCTAGGGGAATGACGGCCTCCGTGCCCGTAGGTCAGGTTGAATGGCGACTCTCCCGTGGGGATTCTCTTCGTTGTCCAGTGAGCCCAGAGAACGCTTGGTAGCTCGTCGACCCATAACCCCTTGGATGAGTTATCGATTCGTTTCTTGAGGCCGTCGAGAATTTGGCGATTCACGTTCTCGGCCTGACCGTTGGACTGGGAGTGGCATACTGAGGAAAAGCACTGCTGGATCCCGAGATCTTCGCAGAACTTGTGGAAATGCTTACCAGCAAATTGAGTCCTATTGTCCATGATGAGTACTTATGGGATCCCGAACCGACAGACGATGTGTTTTCAGAAAAACTGTTGGGTTTGTTGTTCGGTGATCGTTGCTAATGGCTCTGCCTCGATCCATTTTGTGAAGTAGTCGATCGCCACTATGAGGCACTTTCGTTGGCCCGTCGCTTTTGGAAATGGACCTACCAGATCTATCCCCCACATTGCAAAGAGGGTCAGACTGGCCATAGAACAGAGATTTGCTTGCGGAGCCCTCTTCACGGGGGAGAACCGTTGACAGGGACCACACTTCTTCACTAGGAAGAGGGCGTCTTGCAGCATAGTGGACCAGTATTACCCTTTGATTCAATGCCTTTCGTGCTAGCGATCGGCTTCCCATGTGGCACCCGCCGATCCCCTCGTGTAGCTCCTTGAGGGCGTACTTCGCTTCATCAGGGGCCAAGCAGCGGAGGTAGGGTCTGCCATCCGTTGTTGTGTAGGACTTTTTAAAGAAGGTTGCGTCGATTACGGCGAACCTTTCTGAACGGACCCTGACCCGCCTCGCTTCAGCCCGATCTTCGGGGAGCTCTCCCTTGGTTAGAAATTTCTTGATACGAGTAGTCCAGACGTCGGGAGGAGCTCTGTCTTCAACGCATAGAGCCTCTGGGAAGTCTGTGCTGGGCTTCAACAGGACTTCAATCAGGACGGTGTAGTCGAGGCCTTCAAAGGATGAGGAAGCTAACTTTGACAGGGCATCGACCTAGGCGTTCTACTCCCTGGGGATCCTTAGGACGGCCGACTCGTCGAAGGACGTTAATAGCCGATGGACTACGGCCAGGTATCTGATCATCCGATCATCATGGACCTCGTACTCCCCAGTGATCTGGTTGACCACAAGCTGAGAGTCACTAAAGGCCCTGATCTGTCTGACACCGGCCTGATGAGCCAGGGTGAGCCCGGCGATCATGGCCCCGTACTTAGCCTCGTTATTAGAGGCTGGGAAGTTAAGGTGGAGGCAGTATTGAAGGAGGAAACCATCTGGACCCCACAGAATGATACCCGCACCGCTCCCCGCTTCGCAAGAGGAACCGTCGACGTGAACTTCCCACGTCTGGTCAGCTTCCTTGCTTGTCGGCTGCTCGGAGATGGTGCATTCCGTGATGAACTCGGCGAGGGCCTGCCCTTTGATGGCCGTCCTTGGCTGATAGCCGATGTCGTACTGACTGAGCTCGATCGAACACTTGACCAGTCGTCCCGAGCTCTCGAGCTTATAGAGCACAACCTTCAGGGGCTGATCCGTGAGCACCTAGACTAAATGTGCCTGGAAGTATGGACGGAGCTTTCGTGAGGCCATGACCAAGGCGTAGGCTACTTTCTCCATCCTGGAATATCTAGTCTCAGCATCGAGCAGGACCTTGCTCACATAGTATAGGGGATTTTGGACTCCTTCCTCTTCCCGAACGAGGACGGTGCTGAGCACGTTTTCCGAAGCCAAAAGGTAGAGCCAGAGGGGCTCCCCTGGTTCCGACTTGCTGAGGAGAGGAAGGTTGGAGAGGTACTCCTTTAATTGGGCGAACGCCTCTTGTTGCTGAGTACCCCATTCGAACCCTCCGGTTCCGTGCAGTGCCTTAAAGAACGGAAGGGACTTCTCTCCAGACTTGGAGAGGAAACGACCGATGGCCGATAGTCTCTCCGTTAGCCTCTGGACTTCTTTTGTGTTCCTGGGAGGGGCCATGTCTATTATGGCCTGGATTTTTTCGGAGTTCGCCTCGATGCCGCGTTGGCTAACGATGAACCCTAAGAATTTTTCCGAGGAGACGCCGAATGCACACTTCGCCGGATTGAGCCTCATGTTGTGGGTTCGAAGGACCCCAAAGGCCTCTTCCAGGTCGGCAACGTGATTCTGTCCCTATTGGCTTTTGACGAGCATGTCATCGACGTACACCTCCATGTTACGCTCGATTTGATCTTTGAAGACTCTTTTAACGAGCCTCTGGTAAGTAGCACCGGCGTTCTTCAGCTCGAAGGACATAACTCGGTAGCAGTAGAGTCCTTGGTCCATGACGAAGGACGTCTTCGCGATGTCGGGAGGAAACATCTGGATCTGGTTATAGCCTGAGAAGGCATCCATGAAGGATAGGAGCTCGTGACCCGATTTGGCATCGATAAAAGCATCAATACTGGGGAGGGGGAACGGATCCTTAGAGCACACCTTGTTTAGGTCAGTGAAATCTATGCAGATCCTCCAGCTCCCGCTCGCCTTCTTGACCATGACGACGTTCGCCAGCCACTCCAGGTAGCTGACCTCTTGTATGAAACGCACAGACAAGAGCTTTTCCACTTCTGCATTTACCACCTGCTGTTGCTCCGGAGCGAACTTGCGTCACTTTTGGACAACCAGCTTTGACCGGGGGATCACGCTGAGTTTGTGCATGATGAGATCCTCGGAGATACCGGGCATGTCAGAAGGCTTCCATGCGAAGAGGTCGACGTTGCGCGGATGCAGTCGATCAGGGTAGACTTGAGGTTGGGGGCGAGGGAGCAGCTCACTCAGAAGCACCTTGACGCATCCCCGGTCTCGAACGAGACATCTTCTAGCTCATCTGTCGGCTCCGGCTCTAATTAGGTTCTCTCGGGTTGTAGCTCGACGACATCGAGGGGAAATACACCGCCCCCGATCGCCGCCATGTAGCACGAGCGTGCTGCTTCTTGATTTCCTCGGACAACGCCGACACCAGTGTTGGTAGGGAACTTCATCTTCTGGTGGTAGGCAGAGGGAACCGCCTGGAGCGAGCAGAGCCCGGGGCGACTGAGTATGGCATTGTAGGCTGCCTTGATGTTCACAACCATGAATTCCATGGACTCAGTCCTTCTATTTGGGGTCGTACCCACCGTGACGTCTAAGGAGACGATACCCTCTATTGTCACCGGGACGCCGGAGAACTCGTGCAAGGTATATCCGGATGGCTTTAGTTTATCACGGGAGAGCTTCAAGTTCTCGAATGCTTCCAGGAATAGGATGTTGACCGAGCTCCCATTGTCAACGAGGATTCGCCGGGCCTCGAAGTTCGCCATGCTGAGGCTGATGAAGAGCGCATCACAGTGCGGGAGCCGGACTCCCTCCAGGTCCTCCCCCGAGAAGGAGACAGGGAGTTGCTGGATCTGGGGGGAGAGAGGGCCCTGGACGATGTTGACATTCCGGACGAACGCCTTGCGGGAAGTGTTGGACTCCCCTCCCATGTGCCCGCGTGGACGCAATGCAAGATGGCCTGACCCTCGGGCTCTTCGGGTTCCTGTTCCCGCTCGGTTCGCTGTCGGGGTGCTCGAGGAGGAGGGGAAGCCCTCCTATTTCTGGTATCCCTCTGTTCCCGAGCGTATTCCCGTTTGAATTCTCGGAGGTATCCTCGTTGGATGAGGGCCTCAATTTCGTCCTTCAGGGCACGACAATGATCTGTGTCGTGCCCATTGTTCCAGTGGAAGCGGCAGTAGAACCGCTGATCCCTCTTCTTGCTGGTGTTGTTGGACGGTCGAGGGGGGAACTGCACGAGGTCCCTGTCTTTGATGGCTAAGAGAATGGTGGACACATTCTATGTCAGAGGAGTGTACCTCTCGAAGCGAGGGACCGACGGGACCTTTTTTGTGGTGCCCCCGTCTCTCAGACCTTTCTTTGCGGGCTCGACCTCGTCGACCTTGCACTTTCCCTTCCCGAGAACTTCTCTTGATTCATCTGGATTTAGGGCCTCTTCGACCCGGATGTACTTCTCGACCCGATTGAGGAGGTCGGGAAAGTCTACCGGGGGCTTCTTCACCAGAGAGGCCTTTAGCTGTCCGTGCCGGACGTTGTGCCGGAAAGCTGCCGAGGCAATGCCAGGGTCGAGGGAGGAGACCGACCTCACCTCGGCGGTGAACCTTCGGACGAACACCCGGAGCGACTCCCCTTCCTTCTGCCGGAGGCCAAGTAGGGACGCACTTGTCCTTTCGGCCTTTCGACTCGTCACAAAGTGGGCAAGGAAGTTGCCCTCCAATTGGTCGAAAGAATAGATGGAGCCGGGGGTGAGCTTGGAGAACCATTCCCGAGCCGGACCCCGGAGGGTGGTAGGGAAGGCATGGCACAGGAGGGGATCTGATGCGCTGTGAATCATCATGAGGGTTTTGAAGCCCTCCATGTGATCAGCAGGATCGCCCTCGCCGTCATAGGTCTCGAATTGAGGTAGACGGAAGTTCTGGGGTATCTCCGCTTGCAGGATGAGGGCAGAGAAAGGAGGTTGGACGGGCCTGTATCCCTGAGCCTTCCTTGGGCCGCCGTCGCCGAAGTGATCGAGGCGGTCTTCCATTTCTTGGAGGCGCTTCAGGATGTCAACGTCATACTCCGGCTGGATGGTTGGGGTGCGAGACACGCAGGCCTCGGCATCCAAATGGGTGCGGGAATGGCGGACGTTCTCATCGACGGGGGTCCCCCAAATGGCCTCCATGATCACTTTCCAGAAGTCTTGGAACTCTTGGTGGGTGACCGGGGCCCATTCGGCTTGATTTGGTTGAGCGGTCTGTCTCCTGCCGACGCGACTGAGTGCCGGTCCCCGTCCTTGGGACGGAGGTTTTGGATGGTTTGGGGCCAAGTTGGAAGCGGCCCCTCCCCTGCTGCGGCTAGCCTATCGGTTCAGGATTACCCCCCGTAAGTCGGGCTGGACCGGACAGGAGGCACTTGGTTGGTGTGCGTGACTGACCCCCGAGTTGTTGGATCCATGGGCGTTGGCGGCGATGCCCTGTGGAGGCACGTCCTGCCGATGCGCAGAGGTAATAGCTCTCGTGGCTTTGGGCGCCATGTGAGCTCGGGTTGACGGGGTACCGTTGACTGCTTAGCTCGGGCCGGCGTCTGCAATAGAAAGTTTCCCACAGACGGCGCCAACCTGATGCAGTTTGTTTTTGGAAGGCGTGTGGATGCACCAGGTGTGAGTTCTTACTCGATTTGTATTTGGTGGAGGAAGCTCTGGTGTGGCCGACCCTCAGCTGGGCGAACGGTACGGAAGTAGGAGAGAGTGCGGTGGAGGCTGGATGCTCGGCTCGGATCGGGAGGCTCGGATCCGAGGTCTCGTGTACCTGCAGACGGTCTAGGAACACCGGGGTTGGTCCCGGTGGCAGACCCTCCGACGATCTAGTCAGCTACTGAGAGAGAGTAACAGTAACTAGGGTTTGAGTGGGAAAAGATTGATTACTTCAGTAAGGGGTAGAGGGTCTGGTATTTACAGGAGAAGTCAACCGGGTCTGGACCCATTTGGGGCCGAGTCTGGACCCGGTTGCCCGTGGGCCTGAAGCGGTGGAAACACGAGCGGATAGGACTGACGTGGCAGAGGCCCGGGCGGTTTCCAGGCTGACGTGGCAGAGGCCCGGACGGTTTTCTGATGTTGACGTGGCGGTTCAGGATGATCCGGCGATGCACGCTTCCTGAGAGGATCCTGTGGCCCAGTAGGGGCCACGTCATCCGACCCATATCAAGTACAACTAGCTCTACTTATTAAAGAAAAAAATTTCCTTAAAATGGTGCGACTCATGTGCCTTTCATGTTGCCTTTTTTTCTGCCTTGCATTTGTTTTTAGGATACATATTTAATGTTTGCATTTTCTTCTTAATAGTCTTTATAACTACCGTATATATATATCAAAAGTCTATAATATATTGGATCAGGGTCGGATCCCACCTTGAGGCAGGTGAGACGGCAGCTTCATGCTCTCGATTTTTTTTGCAATTTTAGAAGCCCCCCATATTTGTATTTTTCGTATAAATATAGGCACGTATTTTGCATGCAGTGGCGGAGCCAGACAAATCAAAATGGGGGTCCCATTTATTTTTCCCGGCATCGACATAATTGTTGCCGAAAATCTCTTTCTTTATTTTTGTTTTGAAAAGTTAAAATAATTGGATCAAAATAAAATTATAATCAAAGTAAATATTCGAATTTATATTCTTAGTATCATGTATTTTTTCTCACATGTACAGTTGTACTTTAAATTTGGTTAGAGTAGTACTAATCAATAATCATACTACACTATTTATACTGTTATAATACTAGAGGTTAAGAGATACGACTCAAATGAATAAATATACTTGTAACTTGTGCTTCTTATTCAATCTTTATCCAATGTTCTTACAGATCAAATAATAAGTATCACCGTTAATTTTTAGCCCAAAGCTCATACCACTATTTTGAGCCTTTAATAAGAGGTGGATTAGACTTGGGGGTCCCAATTTTTTTTTAACTGGGGGACCAAATAAAAATTCCGGTCTATATTAGAGGGTTTTACAAAAAAATTCGGTGACCCAAATGTCTCCCCTAATCACTTACTCTCTCCGCCCTGTTTGCATGTAAAAAGTTATATTGTAATTAGGGGCCCCTAAAATAATTATTTGGGCCTTTTGTCTTGGACCCCTGGGATCTCAGGGCCAGCCCTTGCATCGGATATACATACGCTTGTGTTCCAACGGTGGTGACCCTAAGCCAAGAGCTACTCAACCGAGGAGAGAACAAATTGTCGTCCCTTAACCTAGACAGCTTCGAGACCTAGAACCAAGCCCTTTAGAACCATATCACCCTTCATTCCAATTAGATAACAATTGTGTTTCATCCCTTTTATCATCACAAGTACAAGGACCCAACATTATTAATTTTGATGTCATCAACGAATACTTTTGAAAAGCTGGACCTTGTTTGTCTCAATCATGTAGAAAATTCGCCTATTTCTTTCCCTACCCTACATACTATAACAATTTACAATTGAGAAAATAGTGGTGTGTGTTTTCATTATCAATGAAGAGAATAAATAGATTATAAAAGAATCAGGAAACTAAGTTAAATAGGAAAGTAATTCTAATCTTAGAAGATACAAAGGAATCAGGAAACTAAGTTAAATAGGAAGGTAATTCTAATCAATGTGCTAAGCTATACAAATTGAATAGAAACTTGTACAATATTCTAAATAAGGAGACTATCCTTTGATATCTCTAATATGCCCCCACAAGTTGGAGCTCCGGGAAGAGAGTCTAATCTTGAGTAGTAACTGATGGAAGCATGTGCAAGGTAGTGGTTTGGGGAGTGCATCTGCTAACTGATCCGTTGACGAGACATGTGTCATTCGAAGAGTGTCGTGCTGAACTAGTTCACGAATGAAATGGTAGTCAAAAGCAACATGCTTCATATGAGAATGAAAACCGGATTGGAACATAAGTTGGTGGCAACCACGTTGTCACAGTATATAGTCGGTTTCTGAGATGAAGAGAAACTAAGCACACCAAAGAGAGAGGTGATCCAGCGCAATTCTGTAGTGGTAGAAGCAACTAAACGATATTCAACTTCAGTCGAAAATCGAGCAACCGTACATTGTTTCTTGGAGCTCCAAGAAATGGGATTTTGCCCGAGATAAACGATGTATGCGCTAGTGGAAGTGAAATCATCTTTGTTGCCAGCTCATGTAACGCCCCGCCTCAATACTCAGACAATTTTTATTACTTTTAGAAGACAGATTAATACTTATAGTACAACTGCCCACCATAGGCTTCCTCTCAAAAGGGGGTTAACCAATTAGGCGACTCTTGATCATAGGCAATTATATTTATATTATATTATTCTAGTAATATTCCTGATATGGGACTATACAAATCCGTCTCTTTTTACTAATCCCGTGCACACACATAAAGAAGCCCAGTGGGCCCCCTTTATATATGCCATGTCATCAACATTGAAGACACAAAGCATTGTCTTCATTCCTTTCTAATCCGGGCGGGCCCTCCACACGGTGACGTCACCTCCTCAACACAAACAGCACAACGTGATGTTCTCATCCCGTGGGTCCCCCTCTCACCTTCTCTCTCCTACTCATATATATATATATATATATATATATATATATATATATATATATATGTATGTATGTATGTATGTATGTATGTATGTATGTATGTATGTATGTATGTATGTATGTATATTAGAAATTACGGGGTATTACAGCCCAGTCAGCATCGGAGAAAGCATAAAGATCAAGAGATTAGCGGCAATGGAGAAGAATACCTTGATCAATGGTTCCACAAAGATATCTGAGGAGATGTTTGGCAGCATTCCAGTGATCAGTAGTAGGACGATGCTTGAATTGAGAGAGTTTGTTGACCACATATGCAATGTCCAGACGGGTCAATAAGAGATATTGGAGACTGCCTACAATTGTGCGATACTCAGTAGGATCTGACAAGGAAGTGCCCAAGTAGAGAGTGAAAGTAGGTGTCGTGGCTAAAGGAGTGGCAACCGGGCGAGCATTAGTCATCTTGGAACGCGCAAGAAGATCAACGATATACCTCTGTTGTGACAAGATGATACCTTTAGTGTGAGGAACCACTTCGACACCAAGAAAGTAGGCTAGAGAACCAAGATTCTTTAGTGAAAACTAATGGGCAAGGCGGGCAATGAAAGTTTGAACTGCAGTGGAATCATTTTCTTTGATAATAATGTCATCAACATAAACAAGTATATAGAGTAATACTTTGTTTTTGTTGAATATAAATAGGGAGGCGTCTGCAACGGAGTTGATGAAGCCCGAGGAGAGAAGAAATTTCCTAAGTTCGTTGTACCAAGCTCGGGGTGCTTGCTTGAGGCCATAGATGGCTTTCCGCAACTTGCAGACATACTGCGGATGGTTGGTATCAACAAAGCCTTGAGGTTGGGTCATGTAGACGTTTTCAGTGAGAGTGCCCTGCAGAAAGGCATTGTTGACGTCTAGTTGTCGGAGAGACCAGCCATGGCTGATTGCAATGGAAAGCACAAGACAAACAGTGGTGGGTTTGACAACATGACTAAAGGTTTCATGATAGTCTATGCCGGGGCGCTGATGAAGACCCTTTGCAACCAAACGAGCTTTATACATGTAAACAGAACCATCAGGTAAATGTTTAATGCAAAAAATCCTTGCAACCGACAATATTGTGAACTCCATCCGGAGGTACCAACTCCCAAGTATCGTTGCGAAGAAGAGCATTGAACTCTGCAGACATGGCCTGACACCATTTGTCATTTTTGATGGCCTGAGTCACACAAGTAGGTTCTATCTCTTGTGCAAGGAGAACAGAGAGATTGAGCTTGGTGATAGGCTTAGAAATGTTGTTGCGGGAGCGGGTTATGATTGGGGACATCTGGGTGGGTTGTGAAGGTTTTGGATTGAGTTTGGTATTGTGAACGTGTGGATTTTCTGGGTTGTCAGAGTTTCGCCGCAGAGAACTCGGAGTTTCTCTATAGGGAATGAGCGATGGCGTGCTTTGGTTGGGATGAAGGCTAGGTGCGGTAATTTTTGGATTGGGCAAAGAGGTTTATTGCGACGAAGTGGTGTGCTCACCGCAAGGTACTGATGGATTGGGGTGCAGAGCCGTGTGAGGATGCAAGAAGTTACCTGACGAAGGCATGCTGCGAGGTGGAGCCGGAGATGGTGTGCTAGAAGCTGGAGCAAGGAAAGGAATGGAGAGCCACGATGAGCAAGTGGTACCATCCGGACGAGCTAGGAGAGGAGAAATACTGGACATGGGAAACTCAGTTTCAACAAAGCGAACATGCCGGGAGGTGTATAATTTCTTGGAGTTGGGTTCGTAGCACAAATAGGCACTTTGGGTGAGTGAATATCCTAGGAAAACACAGGGAGTGGAGCGATGTGCTAACTTGTGGGTCAAGTACGGACGTAACGACGGATAGCAGAGACAACCAAAGACACGTAATTTGAGATAGTTTGGGTGGGAAGAAAAAAAACTTGTGATAAGGAGATTGCATGTCTAAAGTCGGAGTGGGCAAACAGTTAATAAGATAGGTAGCGGTAAGGAAGTCATACGACCAATAAGGATGACGTAGGGAAGCTTGGGATAACAAGGCGAGACCAGTTTCGACAATGTGACGGTGACAATGCTCAGAGAAGCCATTGTGTTCTGGTGTGTGTGGAGGGGTGGTAAGATGAGATATGCCAGAAGTGGATAAGAAGGATTTGAGACTTATGTATCCCCCCCCCACCACCACCTCGTTATCGGAGTAGAGTGTGACAATCTTGGTTTTGAAATAATTTTCAACTAAGGCTTTGAACCGCGGAAAAACTGTGGAGACATCCAATTTACGGGTGAGGGGGTATAACCAGACATAATGAGTATAGTGGTCAACAAAAATAACATTGATTTGAAACAATCAATGGAATGAATAGGAGACATCCACACATCAGAGAAAATAACTTGAAGTGGAGTGGTAGATACAATAGTGGATTGAGGAAAGGAAAACTTGTGAATTTTATTGCAAATTAGTTGTTGCAATGAATAGTTTTTTAAATAGATGAAGAAAATACCAAAGAAAAAGTGGTCGCAATGTGTCGAAGAATGGACTCGGACAGATGACCTAGACGGTGGTGCCAATCAGTAGGAGAGGCTTTGACACTAGATTAGGCGAATTTGGTTTTGGTGGGAGGTGATGATGCCGGTCATTCATACACCATCTATAGTTCGTCCCTCTAGCAGTGTTGCCCCCGTAATTAAATCGTTCACATAAAAAGAAGTTGGTAAGAATTCAATGGATATTTTATTTGTTTAGCAAAATTTAGATATAGAAATCAAATTTCGTTTCATATTTGGAACACACAAAACATAGTGCAATTTAAAATGAGAGGGAGTGTATAGAGAGATAGGTAACCCAGTACCATCACCAATAACAATATCATCAGGGTCGTCATACAGAGCGTGAAGCGAGAGATTGTTCAGATCCGCAGTAACGTGATGAGAGGCCCCGAAATCAAGAAGCCACGTGGTGTTGTCCGTGGCATTAGCAGTGGCCATGTGTCCCCGTGGTTGCCACTGGGGAGAGCGGCCGAATGTAGAGGACCGAAAACCGGGAGGCATTGTTGGTCGGAATCAGTTGAAAGATAGGGTAGTTGCCTACGGTATGAACCTGAGCACGGCATCTGTAATGCCCTGATTTCCATATAATGGGAAACCGTAACATAAGCCAGAATCTTTTCTTCAATTAGTCACAATACACAGAAAAACAGGTGGATTTAAAAATTTTTATTCAACACCAAATGTATTACAAGTCTGAATGTTATACAACTGCAATAAATTACAATAGTGTTATAATAATACCTTTACAATCCCAAGAATTACAACTTTCAACAAATTACATCAGAGTACAATGAATGAAGAACAACACTTGGTAATTCCCACTTGGGTACTTTTCGACAAATAGATAATCATCATAAATATTACAGCGGAAACTAAACATGACATCTACTCCTCGCTTTTCTTACCTTGAGTCCTCCTGAGTCTCGCACCTATACTTCTGCGATCCAGTACCTATTGAAGTGGGGACGTCAGTATTCACTGACGCTTTAAGGCTGATAACTTAGCAGCGAGTCTCCAAAACAACATACAATCATGGCAAATGTGTCGGTGTAGTTTAAGTGTTCGTGGGTGCTATGACTAGAATCTAATACAATATTGACTAAAGCTAGGATGCTCCTATTCTAATGCCAACAAATCTCGGAAGCAACATGCAGCCCATACTACATGCGCCCTTCTCAAGCCGTCTCTTCATTATGGGGATTTGAACCCGTGCTATGAGTTCTACTCTTGTACTCAACTTGTTCCTGAAGATTAGACATGACTGATGAGGTTGCAGGTACGATTTGGTTCTGTTACTGCAGTCAATAGTGGTGTCCTTGTTTGCCACTATTGCCCAGTCGCACCGGACCCCACTCAAAAATCTGACGAACCCCGGAGTTTCCGCCAACAGGAGAGCCCCCTGCCGCCCCCTAGCCAGACCGTAGTCTATGGCTTGTTCTCCCTTAGATCCAAGCCAAGACAAAGTGCCGAAGGTCCATCCCCCTGGCTCCGACAGGAATCGCTCCCGCTTATCATTCCACTTCAGAAATTAACAGACGAGATACGGATCTTGTGCTTCCAACTCGTGACAAGCCACGGACCGTATCCCTTTGACAAGAAGGGTACAACCCAATAACACCACCTAATGCAGGCCTATAGGACATGTCAGATCATAAGGAATCACCCTTAACACCTATTCCTTCCCTTCGGCGAAAGATGAAGGTTAAGTAGCAAAGCCATAAGTTACTACCCTAACAATGTCACTAACCCTAAACCAGCTGAGGGATGACCACAGAATCTACACAACATGCTAAGTCTTAAGTTAGACTTCGCATGCCAACTCTACTAGGCTGCTCATCCTAGACTTACCAGAATCCCTAAGGATCTGATTCATGGCCTATCGATCCAAGACCCCGGCAATGTGAACATACCTGCATGCCACTACCCTGAACTTGGATTCTGTCTATACTCCGGTCTGCAATCAACCTACACCGGTTAAGATCCGACGATACACAATGATTGACTCATCCACAGTCCCTTAGAAGTAAGAAAACATGTCTTGATGGTCGATAGCCCCTAGAGTAATAATATCGCCCTAGACGAGCATAACAAGATTGCGTACTAGCTAATAAGCTATATACGAGTAAACCAAATACATACGAGCCAATAAGCTACGTATGAACCAACAACTACCTACGAGCCAGGCAGGCTTCGTATGAGACAACAACATACATACTAGCCAAACAAGCAGCATGTGAGACCAACAGTTACGCACGGACCGGTCGAGCCGTGTACGAGCAACAACACACATACGAGCCAATGAGCTGCGTATGAGACCCACAGCTACATACGGGCCAGTCGAGCCACGTACGAGCACAACCATATGCAAAAACAACCATACAGGTAATCAAACCTAGAAGTAACCAAATGTACTTACAAACAAACTCGATCTCTTATAATTAGAAGCAACAGAAGAATCTACTAACAGTCTAAGATAGACATTCTACCAATGAGAAGCCCGAAAGCGACATAACAACTTTTGTCGAACTGACTATTACTAGCGACCTTCCCAACCCTTATTACTCATAAGGATGAGGAATGCCCCATGATAGGATCCAATTTCAATTTGAACCTCACACAACTAGAACCTACGGTTTCTTTTCCAAAAGCGAACTAGAACAACATGCAACTAGATTCTTGGGTTCTGTCTCAAGTTTGAGCTAGAATCACCTAGGAACTAGATGCATGGGTTCATGGTTCCTTCTTAATCTTTCACTACCATATACAGTTCAAGCATGGTTCTTTTAACTAGAATGCTACAATACACCATTCAAGCATACATGGCTCTAGCTATGTAATCTCAAACCTGGGATTCCTTCTAGGCGATTAACTAGAACTACTTTACAACACAATATTGCAACTACAACATGGTGGCTCTTCACTAACACCACAACTACAACATGCTAGTTCTTTAGCAACACAATTTACTATAACATGATAGTTCTTTACTAACACTATAACTACATCGTGACAGTTAACACTACAACTACAACATGAAGGTTCTACATTAACACTACAACTACAAGCATGGAGGTTCTTCATTTACACTATAACCACTACATGGAGGTTCTTCATTTACACTACCACTACATGGAGGTTCTTCATTTACACTACCACTACAACATGATAGTTTGTTTGCTAAACGCTACCACTACGAGCATGGATACAACTTAAGTAGAAAGCTACTATAAGTTAAAGCGTGAATAGCTACTAGATTTAGGCTTGGATATCTCCTACTACTTAAAGCATGGTTAATTGCTACAACTTAGCATGAGTACTAATAATTTAGCATGGTATACAATCTTAACCATTCCTACAACAATCCTAGGCATGGTAGGTAATTTAACATCAATCATACACATTCTTAAGCATGGTATATGACATAGCATGAATCTACAATATTCCTAAGCATGGTATTCAACTTCAACATTAATCTACAATAATCTAAGCATGAATGTATACTTAGCATGAATCTACAATATTCCTAAGCATGGTAGGTAATTAAACATTAATCCTACAACAATCTAAGCATGGATATATACTTAGCATGAATCTACAACATTCCTAAGCATGGATGCTTATTAAACATGAAAAATTACTACAATTAAACATGGATAATTAGTACACCTAAATATGGATACTTACTTCAACCTAAGCATGGATACTACAATTTATCCTACAACAAGGTAAGCATGATCTACACAACATAGCATGAGTTCCTACAATAAATTAGCAAGGTATCTACTACAACTCAAGCATGATTATCTACTACACTTTAAGCATGGATACCTACTACTAAGCATGGGTCTTTATTAATGCTTAAGCATGGGTGTTACTACAACCTAACATGAATGCTTACTACAACTTAATATGAATATCTACTTACTACTTTAAACATGGATAAACTCAAGTATGGTAGATATCACTAACATGGACTTCCTACAACAATCTAAGTATAGTAGAAGCATGAGTATCAATCTTACAATAATCTAACATGGTATATAATTTTTCCTACAACAATCTAAGCATGGATTGTAATTCCTACAACAATCTAAGCATAGTAGAAGCATGTGTATCAATCTTACAATAATTTAACATGGTATATAATTTTCCTACAACAATCTAAGTATGGATTGTAATTCCTACAACAATCTAAGCATGGATGCTTATTTAAATATGGAACTCTACTACAATTGAAGCATGGGTTACTACTATAATTTAAAACAAGAATGTCTATTTACTACTTCAACATAACCCTTACTTATACATAAACATATGCATTTATTACTACTTAAGCATGATCTCTACTAGCTAACACAAAACTTCTTATCTTTTAGGACTTACAAGCCCTAAAATATTACAAAAAGAATCCAACTTTATGAACTACAAAACTACAAAAAGTCTACCTTTTATAATTTACAAGCCCTACATAAACCAACATTATTTTCCTTAACCCTTTAGTTCCTATATACAACAAGTATACTTTTTATTAAACTAAGAGTTAACAAGGTTTGTTAATTAACGAAGTAGAGAGCAATTACAAAAGAGAGGTTATTTTTTATAGTCTACAACCCCAAAATGGGTAGTAATTAGTTCTATTAAGCAAAATCGTATGCTTAAGCCAAAAAGTCCTTGTTCAAGTTCTACATCCCAAATGGGTATGTACACAATATTCATATGCATATGTGTATGTCAAGTTCTACAACCCAAGATGGGTGTACACACAATCCTCCATATGTTGGTGTCCTTTAGTCCAAATAATAACAACAAGAACAACCATTCCAACCATCAAAGTTCCATCTTTATGTTTCAAGGTTACCATTCATTTCTCATGTGGTCCTTTCCTTTTCTTTTTCCACACAAGGGCTAGTTCAAGTTGTTTAACATAATCCATATACCCAACAAAAGCAACAACACAACAAGACTACCCACGAAAGGAAACAAACAACATACAAGAAAAATCATCAGAGAGAACAAAATCAACATACTCAACCAAGGAAAACAAAAGAAATGGAGATCCCCCACCTTAAACTTTTCTTGAAGGAAGAACTAGCTAGCACACCTTCTCCTTCCCCTAAGCTTTTGTGAACTCCTATGGAAACCTACAAGTGAAAAACTCTCCTATTTGTTTTTCTCTCTTTCTTTTCCTTTCTTTCTTTTTGTCTTTGTAAAATGATACAAGTGATGAAGGGAGGGAGTATTTATAGGTGGAGGAGAAGGTGGAGAGTGCAAAATTGCACCCACAATCTTGCACAAACCCCCCTCCATGAAATGGGGGTCGACCATGACCTAGGGAGGTAGGGATGAGGTGGAGGTATGGTGCTATGGTGAGGTGGAAGCATGGCGTAACCTTCTAGAAGAGTTCATAATTCTCTCATGCACACTTAATCCTAGGTTAATCCTCCTAATCCAAACTTAGCCATTTTTCATGACAAAGAGAAATATTTTGTCCAAAAATACTCACCACATAATTTGCACAATATACTAATTTGCTACAACACACATATGTACGTATATATGTGTATACCGAAAAATCTTCACATAATCCGTATAGAATAATTTAATTTAAAAAATAATAATAAAATAATTTATTCAATGTAATATCCGTCTGGGATATTACAATATCCTTGGCACTTACCGAGATACGGACGAGGCGGGCGGCGTTGCGAGGGCCCATGGCTGACCGTAATAGATGGGGAAGGGTCTGGTGGTGGTTGGTTCGGTGTCCAGGAGGGACGAGAGATGGAAGTCCGAGATCTGCTGTTGTGATGGCCATACGCAACATTAGCCGTGACCGGAGTGGAAGAGAGGAGTGGTTGACTTTGCTTGAGGGATAGTTACCGATTGATGAGTTTCTCATGAAGCTCATCAAACGAGATAGGTGTTTCGCGGCCTTCAATAACATCAACAATAGCCTTGTAGTCATCATCAAGGCCATCAAGAATCTTCTTTATCAGATCCTCATGGTCCATTAGTTTGCCAAGTGCACCAAGTTCATCGGAGTGGCACTTGATGAATGGCATATATTCGGAGATCGTATGAGAACCTTTCACCGAGCGTTTGATTTGATTCTTGAGTTGTTTAATGTGTCCACGGGTTGGGCGAGCATATGTGTTGGCAAGAGTAAGCCAGGCGTCACGGGAGGTGGTGGCACGTTGGATAAGCGGAATCAAGGAAGATGAGAGCGAGCTGACAAGTGCGCCAAACAGTTGTTTATCTTGTCGAGGCCATGGTAGGTAATCTGGATTAAGTGTGTCTGTATTGGAGATAGGGCACGGGTGAGAATCATCGATGAATTTGTAGAGGTCATAGCCGACAAGAATGGCTTCCATTTGGAGTTTCCAGGCCAAGTAGTTTGTGGAAGTAAGTTTAACAATATTGTGGTGAACAATATTGATGAGTTGAAGTGGGTGAGATGACTGACCGGAGTTTGGAAGAGTGACGATATGAGTGTTGGCAGCGGGGGAAGTTGCGGTTGGTCGTCGGTCATGATGAGGTGTGGTAGGAGGTGTGTTGTACGGGGAGGCCGGAATGTTATAAAAGAAAAAGGACTGACTGCTCTGATACCCTATAACAGTTTAGAATTGAGAAAATAGTGGTGTGTGTTTTCATTATCAACAAAGAGAATAAATAGATTACAAAAGAATCAGGAAACTAAGTTAAATAGGAAAGTAATTCTAATCTTAGGAAATACAGAGGAATCAGGAAACTAAGTTAAATAGAAAGGTAATTCTAATCAATGTGCTGAGCTATACAAATTGAATAACAGCTTGTACAATATTCTAATTAAGGAGACTATCTGTTGCTGCTTATTTCGGTGTGGGAGCAAACAGATAGTGAGTTAATAATTGAAGGAAACTACTAAAAGTCTGACATGTGACCTTGGCCGTTAAAGACGGTTAGAGCTCCTGAGATTGAATCTGGATTGTTGATTGACTAATGTGATCTGAATTCAACGGTTGCTGATGTGGTCAATGAACCTGCAAAAAGCCTGAAACACCGGGGAGTAGCCCCAGCGACAGACCCTCTGATGCTCAAGTAAGAACCAGAAAGAGAGAGAGAGTAAGAAAGTGAAAACTGGCAAATTATTTCTTACCTTCTGACTGAAGAAGGGGAGGGGTATTTATAGGTCTAAGCGACATTTTAAGAGATTGATTTGTGTCCGTTGGATCGATTTAACTACCTTATCTCTTTCATGTCTCTCCCCCTCAATAGATAAGATATCCTTGTTAGAGGATAAGAGATTCGACTCCTAGCCTGCATAGGGCTGGGTGTCTCTCCGAGTGGGCCTAGTCTGTCACTTTTTATGGGCTTGGGAGTAGGCCATGTCTTGGAGTGGGCCCAGACCTATAAAAGATGCCTGTGATGGCTAATCTGCTTGTAGATGCTTTGAGATTTGTGCAGGAAACTTACGGTTCTAATCTGCTGCGATTTTTACCATCATCATAAGCCCCCCACTCCTGGAAGGCAATTTTATTGACTTTCGGGGAGTAGTACGTCTTATACCATGAGAAGCCTGTTATTTGAAATGAAGGTGCCGAATTCGAACTGGCCTTCAGCTTTGGCTTTGGAATCTGGTTTATAATCTCAGTAGTCGGAGTGTTCGGAGATATCTGGAACTGATCTGTAGCTTCTGAAGGCAGTGAATATTTTTCTTGAATTTTTCCGAATTTTCTAGATTTTTGGTATTTTTCCCAATTTTAAAATCAGTTTTTCGAATTTTATAATTAATAAATTCAATTTTAATTATTTTTTCGGAATTTTTAATTAATTTTCCGAATTAAAATAATTATTTTTTGAATTTTTTAATTACTATTTCGAATTAAAAATGAATTCAGGTTTTTTTTTGTGTGCAAAATTACCGATTTCGGCGCTGATCTTGACGTGATCAGAGGCGCTGATCATAGCCAGGCTCGCACGTTGAGGGGGTCTAACAGCTGTGATTTCTCCGCTGTGATAGAGGGCGACGTGGCGTGATCTGGAGCACCCATCGTGCCCTGGCTCGCCCGCTGAGTGAATCAGACGGTGGAAAAGTGAGAAAAGCACTGAGGACAAAGGTGAGCGACGTGGACGCATCTGAGACGTCCCTTGCACTCGAGCTCGCTTTTTGGAGAAATCCAACGGTCGTCAACGGCTGTTAGCGATCACTTAGCTCGGCCAACCGTTTGGCCGAGCTATGGCCGATTTTTTCGATCTTTGAGGATCTCGTCGTGCTAAGGAGCCATAGTGCCGTCGTCGAGAAATGTTGAGAGGTCGTCATCGAGCTGTTTTGTTCAAGTGCCCTGTCTCCTTCTTCGTCGAGCTCTGCATTTTGCTCGAGCATCGACTTCATTCTCCGTGGAGCTACCTACACCCTTGTCGACCTATGGGAGTGTCGAGGTACCTCCTCTTGGTCGAGCCACAGAGCATTGAAGCCTTTTCGAGCTATGAAGCTCGAGTTTTTTCTGAGCTTAGGTTTTTCGACTTCATTGACATATCTTATTCGCCGAGCTAGTGAGCTATGAGGGGGCAATTCGGCAGAGATATGAGCTTCGTGCTATGGATGAGCTAAGGCCTTTGCTTTTCGCCGAGCCATGATTGTTAAGTTTCGCTAAGCTATGACCTCGAGCTCTGTTTCCTGCCGTGCTATGGTTCTGCGACTTCGCCGACCCATCACACTTGCCGAGCTATTTGAGCTTCACCCTTGGATGAGCTATGGGGTTTTCGAAGCTTCGCCAGGCTATAGGCATCTCGTTCTCGCTGAGCTATGGGTTTTCAAAACTTTTTCGAGCTCCATCCTTGGAGTTTCGAAGAGGTTGAACTGTGAAACCTCCTCGTTGACCAAAAGCTTGGGTGGAGGAGTGGTCGAGGTGGGAGCTCAGGTGTTTCGGTTGCTATGGAGCTTGACGTCGGAGCTGTGAAGGGGCGAGTTCGTTTGGAGAGGGGTTTTGGTGCTCAAATTCGAAGAAGACGTGGGAGTGATGAAGGGAACGGGTTTGGTTGGTTTCGGGTCTTATGAGTTCGAACCCGACCCGTTAGTGCCCCCAGGTTGATTTCCCCTTGATTTCGCTTGCGGGTTTGGTTCGTAGATCCGACTCGATCCGAACCCCCTAATACATTAGCTCTTCTTACGAAACAGTAAGTTCATTTTTTGGAGAATGTTTCATTTTTTGGGAACTCTTTGGAGCTTTTGTGGAGATTTTTTGAAGTCTTGATCTTGCTAGAAGCTCGCATCGTTTGGAGTTGTGTTGTCTTTGGTGGAGTTCTTTCTCACATCGAGGTAGGAGCACAAGTGTGTTTGGGTTTTTTGGAGTTGATCATCTCTCAGAAATCTTGGTTGATTTTAGTCGAGAGAGTATGAGCAAGATTGGAGATTCCGTGGGGTTAGTAGGCTTTGTCACAAGGGAGCTTGATTAGCGTTGGGTTCTCTTCTATTGGTGGTGAATACGGCGCCCACCAAGTGTTTGGGAAATTGTCCATCCCACGACATACACCAGGTGTTTGTGAAATTGCTCATTCCATGACATCCACCAAGTGTTTATGAGATTGTTCACTCCTTCATATTGCTTCTTTTGTTGACCAAACGTTGTGACGATGTCACGCCCCGCTTCCCAAAAATACAGAATACGAGTACATGACATTGGCTCAGCGAATGACTAACGTCACCCATAAACTGTTTATCTGATCAACTCCACAATATAATCAATATAGAACAAATGCGCAGGCAATAATAATAATCTCATGAACAAAAATGCTTGGAATGAAGCAATAATATCCAAATACAATAATAATAATCCAACGTCTGGAACAATAATAAAATTCGGGACATAATCCCAAAACAATAATAATCCAATCTAAAATAATAACAAATCTCAATACATTAAGTTTATTAAAGCAATAAGCAATTTAAAAGCAGTAGTCTTCAGAATGTCTGTTCTCCAATTTCAGCAGGCAATTCTTCTTCATTACCTGTATACACTTCTTCTAAAAAGAGGAGAAAAATTGTCCTGAGAGCAAGTCATAGACAACAAGTAGAGAAAGCAGGGAACAATGGAATAACGGTATAACAATGAATCAATAACATGGGACAATAATCATGATAATCGATGCAATGGCTATAAACAATGATGCAATATTTGGTAACGGTAATCAATGATCAATAACGGTAACACTTAGCCAATATTCAATATCAATGAGAACAAAGATGAACAATATGCAATGTCGGTGATATGTCAATCCTTATGTCTATTAATCATTTTAATCCTAACTAATGCATGTACTACTGCATCCCATACTACAGGTTCGATGCATACAATCAATTTCATTTAGACTCAAGTGGTAGTATCTATAGTTCATGTACTGGGTATGATAACGATAACGGTAATAACACGGGCCATATGTAATTTCTTACACGATGACGATAACGGTAATATTCACGGGCCATGTGTAATTTCTTACACAATGACGATAACGGTAATAATCATGGGCCATCATCCGAGTACAATCTCCATATTATCAACTGCTCTAGTTAATCCTTTAAACCCCGGCTTGTTAATTATTTATCAATTCAACAATACAATATGCAATTAATGGATATTTCGGTGAAAGATAATATCAATAGGGGAACAATAGGATGATAACATGGAATAGGACAATTAGAATCATGAAAATAACTCATTAGGATCATGCAATGCAACATACATACATCAATTCATTTAATAATACGATATAGGAATAATTAATTCATTAAAAAGAGAAATCTAAAATTCTGGACAGCTAGCGCAATCTGTACAAAAATACAGTTTTCCCGCTGACTCAGAAATCGAAAGTTGAATCCGTCAAAAAATTGGAAACTAGACTTCCATACGGTTCCAACGCATATTTAAAGTTCAAATTCCGACAACAGTAGCTAGGTCAAACACATGGTTTTTTACAGGTTTTATGTTCAGGCAGAATTTCGACATCTTGTTGTTTTAATTTTTTGAATAAGCAAAAACTCAATATTAAATTCATAAAAAATATTTTCTAGACTCCTAAACATGTTCAACAACAATTTGGAAATTTTCAGATTAAAATTTTATCCTTTGATCAGCATTTTTACTGTTTAAACATGAAGGGTACGAGAATCTAAAAATCTGAAAGTAAAAATACAGCTGCAGTAAAACAGGGCATAACTTTTGCTACAAAACTCGGAATTCAAAAATTGAAGATGTTCTGGAAACTAGGATGATAAGTCTACAATTCATATTCAGAAAGTATTTTATTTTAAGGTCGTTTACTGGTTCGAAAACAACAGTCAATATTCAGGTCAGCAAGCATATACAGTTTTTAGGGTATTTTTCTTGAAAATAAATTAATTAAACATGATGGGTATCAATTCTTTAGTCAATAAATTGTATTATCAATATGATGGGTGTCAAAACATGATAAATAAAACTAGAACACGCTCATATATCAATTTATCATCACTCAATCATCAATCGATCAAACAACTTACAACCTAGCAATTATCTATACAATAATTTATTTGTGTGATAATTATATGAACAACCCTATTATCAATTCTATATGCACTCATGAAAGTTCCAAAATTTAGAGTCAAAAGTGGCACGATGCCAAGAATATTGGGGTTAGCTCGTGTAAACCCTTAATAGACCCAACAAAGAGATGAACAATGGATAATACGATAACAAAGAGAACTATTTGCAAGAGTTTCAACAAAACTTAAATTTGATACAATTAGCAATTCAAGAGGATGGTGAGTTGCCTATTAGACGGCGAAAACGAATACCAAGAATAACAGGATAAGGATCCCGAAGCAACAAACTCACGAACTAGTACAATCCCAAAAGCACGTGCAATATACGTGCAATAGAACCAAGAGCAAAACAGCAAGAGAAAAGAGAACTCAGCAACTGCAGCAACCAACACAGAGACAGCAGCAACAATGGCCAGGCCTAAGGGCAGCTGCATTGCTGGTGACTAGAGGCGAGGTCAACGTCGACGGAGGAGCTACATGGGGGCAGCACTGGCGGCGTCGTCGATCGAAACAGAGAGGGAAGGAGTGGGTTCGGTGCTCTGTTAATGTCGAGGACAGAGAAGGGGTGGTCGGGGAGAGGTCTAGGCGGCTGTGCTGGCATCAACGGGGTGATAGGCAACGGGAGGCGGCGATGGGGTGGCTGGAGCTGGCCGGGGAAGACGCCGGAAATGGGTTTGGGAGGTTTTTGGCGGGAAAAACTCCAACCAGGAGAGAGAGAATGGGAGGAGAGAATAGGAGAGAGATTAGTTGGCTAGGGTTTCGATTTGTGTGCAAAAATTAGGGTTTGCATTAGGGTTGTATTTATAGGGCACAATTAGGGTATTGGGTTAGTGGTTTATGGTTTAATAAAAGCGGTTTTGGGTCAAGAACACATCAAATTGGGTTTTAGGGTTCACTTAAGAGATAGATCGAAAACAATAGGGTTCAATTAAAAAGACAATAGGATCAACAAGGATGGCTCAAACAAAAACAACGGAGATTTCCATGAAAATTCTTAGTTAAAAAAATAATAATCAAGAAAGAGAATATGTTTTTTATTCAATTGCAAATTAAAATATTATGAAAAATTGAAAATTACAAAAACGGTAGTTACAGACGATCGTTCGCGTTACTGACTGCATGTCCTGTTGACAAGTTACTGCTATTATTGGACTCAGGGGTGGTGTGATCTGATCGTTGATTCTTGTGGAGGGCTCAGATCCTGTCACGTGGCGATTTAATCCCTATGGTCCTATAAATAGGGATTGATTCCACCTCCCCTCCTTCATTTACCACCTTCACTTTCTCTCTCCTAAAAATTTTGAGAGCTTCTCTCTCTAGAAATCGCGGTGTTTCGCCAGGTGGTGCTTGGTGGCTTGCCTGGTATTTTGACGGGGGTACTAGCTTCAGTTGCTGGTTCAGAGTTTCTTCCACTTTGGCTAGGTAACATTCTTGCGACCGTTGTTTATTATTTCTAACATTCCATCGGTCTGTGTCTCTACTAGATCAACTGGTCTAGATGGAGAAGAGGGTGTTATGCTCGATCACTTTCCAGGAGAGAAGAGTGTGCGTAGTGAGGCTGATCGTCCCACCGTTGTGAAAACGATCATCAAACCTGTGAGGGATAAGGGGTGTATGATCAAGACCTCGTTGTTCCTTGTTCCAGAATTGATTAGAGAGTACTCAGTAGTAGACCAACAGTTCCTTAGGAGTGGCATGGAATACGACGAGCCGGAGCCCGTCCATACTATTGAGGCTAAGCATACCGTCACCATTCTTACACGCGATGAGCTTGTCGTGATGAGAACAGGTTTTGGCATACCTCGCGAGTACAGTCTACTCCTGCCAGGGCCTGGAGTTAGGGCGTGTTATGCCATGTCGGAGGAGTACTGTTTCTTTCCTTGTGATGCTTTCTTCGTGGGGCTTCGCCTGCCCCTCCACCCCTTCATTAAAGAGGTGCTTAACTGGTATCGATTGTGTCCGGTGTAGCTGATATCGAACATGTGAAGGCACGTGGTCAGCTTTGTCTTGCAGTACCGCCAGCTCGGAGCTGTGCAGAGTCTCACGATGTTCAAACGAAATTTCAAGCTTATCCAACTCAACCAAATGGAGGAGCGTTGGTACCTCAGCCCTCGCAAGAATAAGGGGGCTGGTTGATGCTCCTCGATCGATAAAATGTTGGAAGTAGAAGTTCTTTGTCGTTCGCACTGCCGAGCCGTAGGGGATTCCCACTACTTGGAGGGGAACGGTTCCCTCGGTGGTGCGAGTGGAGCCGGTAATGAGCTTGGAGGAGAAGAGCCTTAGCGATGCACTTCTGGGACTGAAGGTGTTGTCGTGGAAGCTCTTTGAAGGCGGTCTTGGACCGACCATTCCTAGTACGATTTTGTTGTTATAGTTTTCATGCCTTGCCATCCATGCTTTTGTTGATTTCTAGTTCTTTTATTCATATCTCTGTTGTTTTCATTTGATCTTACGGTTTCTGACTACTTCGTGTTTCATCTTGCAGGCAGAACAGACATGAATTTTGAGGACATTTTTCCAGACGTTGATGCGCTACGGAATAAGAAGGAGGAAGAGTCAAAGAAGCAGAAGAGGTCAGCGATGTGTCCTTCTTCTTCCCTGGACTTATTGCCCCTAGCTCCCATTGCACAGACTGAGCCCCCAGTAGGGGTACTGCCTACTGTTGAGGCAGGTTCTTCCTTAGCTGCGGTCGTGGCTAGTGCCGCGTCAGCTCCACTGACTGCTGCGGCTACTGTGGTGCTCGCTAATCAGGGGGACATGGTCTACACCCCCAACTGGAACGTGAAAGCCCAGGAGAGCTTTTTGGGAAATTCTGTTGCTTTCCTTGACTCTTGTCGCCACATCCCTACTCCTTCTGACAGGGAGATGTTGAAGATGGAGCCCCCGAGAGATTGGTCTTGGAGATAGCGAGGGCACATGTGACGATATGATCTAGTCTCCTTAGTTTCTTAGCTTTTTTTTTCTCTCCTTGTATCGTTATGTTTTTAACTGTTTTCTCCTTGTTTCAGGCGATGAGCCACTTCGAGCACTTGGTGGACTTTTATGTAGCTGAGGAGAAAAGCAAGAGGGTCCGTATCTCTCGTGCCGAGAAGGACAAGAAGAAGGCCATCAGGGAGTCCAAGACGGAGTTGGAAGGGATGAAGAAGAAAGAAAAGGAGGCGTGCCTTGAGTTGGAGGCATTGGTAGCGAAGGAGGAAATGCGCCTCAAGTTGGAGGCATTGGCAGCGGGTAAGGAGGAGATTCGCCTTGAGCTAGTGGCGTCCAAGGACAGAGAGAGGGCGTTAGAGAAGAAGAACACTGATCTTTTGCTAGCATTGGAGAAGGCCCGCATTGATGCGGCCTCGGAATTGAAGGTCAAGGTGTCCAAGGGTCACGCGGAGTGCAAATCTAAGCTGCAAAGGGTGATTTTGAAGGCTTATACCTTAGAGATCTCACATGTGGTGGAGCGCGTTCCCGGTTTCGATGGAAAAGGCTACCATGTGACCCTTCGTCTTGGCGAGCCCCTAGATACAGACAGGAAGGACAATGGTGGGATCGGCACTCCTGCGGATGGCGCGAGGAGTGGCTCTGGGAAGAAGGATAAGGGAAAGGGCGCATCTGGGGGTTTCTTTTCCGTGGTGGCACCGAAGCAGGTGGATGCTTGATTCACCTTGATACGTCCTTTATCTTCCAGGCTATTCTTGATTTGTTTTGTTTGGGACTTGCAGTTTACTTTTTGTGATGCATAATTGTGGACTGGCCATCGCATTCATGTATCTTCCTTTTAATGTTTGAAAACTATTTTCTAAATTGGTTATCATTTTTCGTGTTGTGTTGATGTGCTTTGAAGCGATGCTTGTTCGTGACACTTAGTACTTTAATCCTTTATTGGACTATTCTTTTGGAATTTTTGATAGACGATCGTGAGATCCGGTGAAAAACCTTGTAGTGACAAGGTAGAGCACCTTCGCAAGCGACTGCCCATAACGGAGTTGGCAGTCGACCGTTTGCGTGTTCAGTCCGATGAGGAATGGTTGGAGTTTGTTCGCCTTAAGTCGGTGCTCATTAAGAGGGATTGCGAGTTAGCACTCTTTTATTCCGATCGTCTGATCAACTTGCCACTGCCTCCAAAAGTGACGAAAGACGGTATTGGAGAGTGTGCACTACTCCGAGAAATAGTCGTCGAGAAGGACTTGGAGCTATATCGCCTTCAAGTGAGGCTTGGCGAATTACGGACGGCAAGCACCTCACACGTCGTTAATGCGAAAAAGGAACCACTGGTTGGAGCAAAAGAAAACACCTCGACTAATGCAAAAGAGAGTGCGACGGTAGGAGGAGTCGGGTCGATTGTTGGGGGAACGATGCTAATAGCGTTGGTGCCCCCTCGACATCCTGGCGGCGCCCCGAGCGGCGTGTCGGCTTTGTTGAGTTTGACTTTGGTTGGTAGAGAGTCACGTGCCTCGTGTGCTGGCCAGCAATCTCAATCTATGGGATCGACGTTATCGGTGAAAGATGCTGGCGGTCAAGGAAAGGTGGTGAATGTCAGGCGATCCACCAGGAGGCTTTTGTTTCTTAGGAACAACCTTCCTCGCCCACTAAGTTGCAAGGACGACTTGTAGATCGAGTTGTACGATTGATGATTCTGTACTTGTAAATGTCTGTAGTACTACTGCATCTGAATATGTGGATTTGTGATAATTCTGTGATTTGATAAACTCTTTTCATATGCTTGGTCCTTGCTGTCGTGGTTGAGGTGCCATCGACTGGGTTCTTTGCTGCTAAATAACTGGGTCTCAAATCTGTTGCGTATAGCTAAAGAACTGTCGATGGTATATGACGGAGTTTAGGACTTCTCCGTCGTGAGCTCAGCTAGTTGTAGGGACAACTCTGAAAGAGAGTTGTTTTCCAAACTTGCTGTATGGGGCCTCGGACAGATTTTGAGAGTCACATCGAATGGAGAGTTGAAGTCCAAGTGTTGCTTTTTACAAGTGTTGCTAGAGTAACTACGATCCATGATTTTGGACCTCTTAATCTGTCGTTGAAGGAATTTAACCAGTTGCAGGAACAGATCGAATGGCGAGTTGAACTCTAAACATGTGTAATTACAGGTTGCGAGAGTAACTCTGAACCATGGGTATGGATTCTGAACTTGTTAGTTTAATTATTAACAGTTTACAGGAGCAGATCGAATGGCAAAGCGCACTCTGAACTTGCTTCTGTGCAAATTGACAGAGTCTCTTTTGAGCCATGGGTATGGACTCCGAACCGGTCGTCGAGGTGCTAATGGATTGCAGGAGCAGATCGAATGGCGAAGTGCACAGTGAACTTGCGTTATTGCAAATTGTTAGAGTGTCTTTCGAGTCATGGGTTTGGACTCTGAATCTCTCTTACGGGAAGACTTGTAACGAGTGTTTGGTGCTGTTTATGTGTATAAGCTTGACACTCAAGTCGTTGTATAAGTCACCAAGGAACTTCAACTAGTTTCAGGAACAAATCGATCGGTGAGTTGTGTTCTAAATGTGCAGGATTGCGTGTTGCGAGAGTAACCCCGAGTCGTGCATCTGGATTCCAAACTTGTGTTGTGGAAAGCATATAACGAATGTTTAGCGCTGCTCTAAGTATAGGTTAGACATTTTAGCTCATTGTTTGCTTTAATAAATTGACTGAGATGCCATGAAATAAATTGCCTAACTTTATTAAGAAATAAACTAAGGGGATGCTCTAATGGTTGGCCCTTATTACATGCACGACTGTTAGTGAATGCGGTCTTTATTGAAAGAAAAAGTAAATGGCTTCTCTAGTGGCTAACCTTTATTACAAAATGTTAAAAATTCTACGGAAATCAGGAGTGCGCATTTTAGACACTCTCGTTGTACCCCATAAGGTGTTCGGTGTTCTAAGTTCTAGGTATCTTCTTCCCCCCAGGTCTTCAAGTCGATATGACCCCGAGCGAGTCACTAATATGGCCCCTCCCAGTTAGGGAAGAGCTTTCCGTTTCTTTGTGGGTTCGAGATTTTGAGTTTACGCAAGACTAGGTCCTCCTCTTTAAGATTGGTGGGGCAAACTTTCTTGTTATAAAACTTCTCGACCCTTTGCTGATAAATGTTTCTCCGTATGGCCGACTTTTCCCGTACTTCTTCAACAATGTCGAGGTTAGCTCGAAGATTATTGGATTTTTGCTCTTCATTGAAGGAAAGAATACGGGGAGATGGCAATCAAAAGTCCAGAGGGATGAATGCTTCTGAGCCTGTAAGCGAGGTTGAAAGGTGACTCCCCCGTGGGTGTCCGCTTCGTGGTTCTATAGGCCCATAAAATGCTTGGCAGCTCTTCAACCCACAGACCTCTCGCAATTCCCCAAGTCTCTTTTTAAGGCCGTTTAGAATTTGTCGATTTGCATTTTCCACTTGGCCATTAGTTTGGGGGTATGAGACTGAGTCGAAGCGCTGAGTGATTCCCAAATCTATACAGAACTGGCAAAAAAAATTCTTGTGAATTGCGTGCCGTTATCTGAGACAAGCACTCAGGGGATCCCAAATCTACAGATAATGCTCTTCCAAAAGAACTGCTGGATTTTCTGCTTGGTGATTGTGGCTAGCGATTCTGCTTCGACCCATTTTGTGAAGTAATTGATGGCAACTACTAGGAAAATTTTTCGTCCGGCTGCCGGCGGGAATGGTCCAAGAAAGTCTATTCCCTACATGGCAAAGGGAATGGGGCTAGACATAGAGTTGAGGACTGCTTGTGACCCATGCTTGATTGCTGAATTCTTCTGACAAGGGTCACACTGGCGATCATATTCTTGTGCATCATTAAGTAGCGTGGGCCAATAATACCCGTGATTGAGTATCTTTTGTGCGAAAGATCTTGCCCCTTGATGGCAGCTTCCGATTCCTTTATGTTGCTCCTTGAGGGCGTACTGCGCTTCCTCTGGAGTGAGACATCTACGATAGGGCCTGCCATCAACTATGGTGTATGAGAGTTTGTACAGGAGTCCTTTCATCAGAGTGTATCTTTCTGCCCTCTTCCAGATCTTCCTTGCCTCTTTGCGATCTTCTGGGAGGATTCCTTTGTCGAGGAAATCAAGTAGGGGTTTCATCCAACAATCTTCAGATATTTGGGGTGCGATGGCCATAAGCTCCAACTTTTGCTTCTCGATGCTTGGCTTGAGAAGGACCTCAATGAGGACTGTGCGGTCTAGCCCATCGAAAGATGAGGAAGCCAACTTGGAGAGGGCATCTGCCTGCCCATTTTGCTCGCAGGGAATGTGAGTGACATTGGCTTCTCTAAACGCCATCAGGAGTTTCTTTACTCGTGAAAAATATTTGGCCATGCGCTCGTCCCTGGCTTCAATATTTTCCTTGGACCTGGTTAACAACTAGCTGAGAGTCGCTAAACATCTCGATTCTCTGTGCGCCAGCTTCTCGTGCTAATCGGAGACCAGCGATTAATGCTTCGTACTATGCTTCGTTGTTGGATGCAGGAAAGTTGAGTCTCAATGAATATTGGAGAGTAAAATTATCGTGCCCGAGCAAAATGATTCCGGCTCCGCTTCCTTCGAGGCAAGATGACCCGTCTACATACACTTTCCAAACGCGGGGGGGGGGGGGGGGGGGGTCACCTTCCTTCGGGAAGTCGGTGATTGTGGTTTCCACGATGAATTCGGCCAAGGCCTAGGCCTTGATGCCCGTTCTAGGTCGATAGCTGATGTCGTGCTGACTCAGTTCAATGGACCACTTCATCAACCTTCCCGAACTTTCGGGTTTGAGGAGCACTTGCTTGAGCAGCTGATTAGTTAGGACACATATGGAATGTGCTTGGAAATAGGGGTGGAGTTTTCGTGCTGCTGTGACCAGTGCATAGGCCATCTTCTCCATTTTTGAGTAACGAGTTCTGCATTATGGAGCACCTTGCCCAAATAATAAATTGGTTTTTGGACCCTGCCCTCTTCTCTGACTAGGACGGCACTGAGAGTCTGGTCAGAGACGGCTAAGTAGATGAAAAGGATTTCACCCGACTCAGGCTTGCTAGGAAGTGGAGGGTTTGTAAGGTATGCTTTGAGTTGTTCAAAAGCAGTCTGTTGTTCTTCTCTGCACTCGAAACCTTTCGCACCCTGAAGGATTTTGAAAAAGGGCAAACACTTCTCCCCAAACATGGAGAGGAATCGGCCGATGGCAGCTAAGCGGCCGGTTAACTTCTGCACTTCTTTAACCGTTGTTGGAGAAGACATATTACGAATTGCTTGGATTTTCTCGGGATTGGCCTCAATTCCCCTTTGACTAACCATAAAGCCCAAGAATTTACCAGAGGATACTCCGAAAGCGCATTTGGTAGGATTCAGATGCATGTTATGCTTGCGCAATTCTCCAAAAGCTTCTTGAAGATCTGTGACGTGGTCCTCTTTCCGAAGGCTTTTGACTAACATGTCATCCATGTATACCTCCATGTTTCTGCCGATTTGTCCTTTGGAGACCTTATTTACCAGACATTGATAAGTAGCACTGGCTTTTTCAGGCCGAAAGGCATAACTCGCCTGATCGGTGATGAAGGTTGTTTTCGGAGTGTCCTGTGGAAACATTTGAATCTGATTATATCCAAAAATGCATCCATGAAAGTTAGGAGTTCGCGGTCCGACGTGGCGTCTATACTGGGGAGAGGGAATGGGTCTTTCAGACATGCTTTATTAAGATCTGTAAAGTCTATACACATTCTCCAGTTACCATTTGCTTTCTGAACCATCACCACGCAGGGTCGGCCCTGAGTTCCTTGGGGCCGGAGGCGAACTCTTGAAATGGGCCCCCTAATAACAGTATTTTTTACGTGCAAAATACGTGCCTATATTAACAAGGTAATTAAAAATTTCGGAGCCCCTAAAATGGCAAAAACTCCGGGGGCCTGAGGCGGTCGCTTCACCCGCCTCAAGGGTGGGGCCAGCCTTGTCACCACGTTTGCCAATAACTCCGGATAGTTAACTTCTTGGATGAAGCGCGCGGCTAGGAGTTTGTTGATCTCTTCTTTGACCGCTCGGAGCCTATCTGCAGCGAATTTGCGGCGTCATTAATAAACAGGCTTGGCATCGGGACTCACACTAAGATGATGCATGATTAGATCTTGATTTTGCCTTATACAAACAATGAGGCGCTCCTTGAGCTGGAAAGGAAGGGTCTTGCTGACTCGAAAACTCTTGCTCCGGTCTTCTTGGGAGAAGGTTATCTCCTCTAACATGTCCACGGGTTCCGAGTTCGCATGATTTCTTTCTGGCGTGGGCTCAATGGTATCAAGCAGGAGAATTGAGCACCTGATAGTGGCAGCGTAGCATGCCTGCGCCGCCTGTTGGTCTCCCAGTACCTGGCCTACGTCTGCCATTGTCGAAAATTTCATTTTCAAGTGAAACGCGGAGGCGACGGCATGGAAGGCGGCTAATCCGAGGCGGCCAAATATGGCATTGTACGCGGATTTGATGTCAACTACCATGAAGTCGAGTGTCTCCGTCCGAGTTGTTGGGGCCTTTCCAGCCATTACGTTGAGCGTGACTATTCGTTTGACATGGACGGGTACACCTGTGAAGCCGTGGAGTGTGTAACTGTAACTCCTATTTCCCGTATCTGTATTTTTTTTCCTACTGTATTTTCATTGCTGGTAATCTTGTATTCAATTTGAGGTCCTATATTTTTGTTCCAGTTAGAATAAAAACATTATTTGGTTTCAACTCAATTTTTGGTGCCAATATCTAATTCAATTGTATTGTTCCTTCTGCACTTTTGTGTCGTTCATCATGTAGAAATGAACTAATCATTCCATCTATCTCTTTTTCCTCATTTTTAATGAATTTTGACCAATTCTCTAGTTGGATCCCACTCAAACCCGATACCCACATACCCATTAACCCAAAAACCTAGCTATTTAACCCCTAACCCTAACCCCTAACCACCCAGCCGCTTCTCTCTCCCATCTCCTTCTACCTCTCGATCGCACACCCCTGTTCCCTTTCTGTCGCCATTTCCCTACCACCTTCATCGCCTCGTCAACCCCTCGCATCGCTCCCTCTCCTCATCGCCGCATCTCCACCGTCGTCCTCTCCACGTCCTCGCCCTCCCGTATCCATCGCCGTCGTCCCCGACCCATCGAACCCAACTCTCCACCTCCTCGCCCCCGCCATAACCATCGCCAGTCTCAACCCCAGCACCTCCGCCAGCCACTCGCCATCGCAACCACCTTCGCCATTACCCAAAACACCCCGTAGCCTCCCCCATTCTCATCGCTCCTCTGTTCAAACCCCAAAAACAGAGTCGCACCATCGCTTCATCTCCTCGCCGCTACAGTCGCACCGCAGCGTCGACAACATCACCACTATCGTCGTTGTCGTCCGCCTGTCACCGTCGCAGTCGTCGGGCCAGCCTACGTCGCCCGCTCTCTCTCTCGCTGCTGTAAGGAAGAAGATGAACAGCAAGTGGTCAGTTTCTCTGTTCAGTGTTCGGGTGCATCGAATCGCCGCTTGCTGTCCCCTGTTTGGATCAGATCCGCTGTGAGGGAGATCCCCCATTGGCTGTGTTTGCTGTCCCACGTTGTGTGTGCAGCGGATCGGCTTGCTGTTTGCTGTTCGGGGTGGGATCCGGTGTGGGGTTTTCTCAATTACTGTTGATTTCTTGCACGGGGTTCGCGCGTGCTTTTGGAGATTTCACTCGGGGTTTTTCTATCCCATTTTCCTCAATTATCGGATTTAATCGTCGTCCTAAAGGCAAGTATTCTCCTTGTACAATTTATTGACCTAGTACAAGCATTTGATTGAAAATACTGCAAATAGGTTGTAGTTGTGACTCATTCTTGACATATCACTTGTTGATCTTGAATTATTTATCGCCGAATCCTTAATCTTAAGAGTCACAACACCTTCGTCATTATATTTACAATTATTTGGGCTCATTTTATCTCCTAGTCACATGAACACATGAAATTAAGAAACCCTAGATTTGTAGATGTGTGTTGTATCTTGGATGTGATGATCTTACACCCATTTGAGTTGAGAAATAGATGTTACTTGCTGATTTGTTAACCACTACACCCGCATTTGTATCACACATTAGTCTAGACTCATAACAACCAATTATCATGCAACTTATACATGAAAGACTTTCACACTTGTTGCTGTCCTGAACTTTACTTGCTATTTCGACCCCTTTAAAGTCGAAATTTGAACTCAGGCCCTAAATAAGAAATGTATCTCTAGATGTCTAGATATCAATAGCCTCCAGAATTTTTAAATTCCAAGTTACGGTCTAGGAGATATCGCAGTTTTACTGTAGCTGTGTCGGTAGTCGCAGATTCACAAAACTACTGCACATTTTTAGTTTGCAAATTAATTTAACTATATTAACAGTAAGCGTTTGAATTGAAATTTTACATGCTGTTGCTGGACACCATATAGAACATCCCCAAATTATCTCAGAATTAATTAGTAATGTTTCAACCCTGTTTTACATGTATAAACTTAGATTTACAAATCCTGGCTGAACATAGAAGCAGTATAATTTGCTGTTTTGACACATACTAGGTTTGCCCGTTGACATGTGCCTACGGCACGTCTTCGGAACGGTGCACCTTATTTGATCATATAAAATAGTTTTGGAGGTCGAGCAAATTAATTGAAGTAGCAAACATATTATATGAGAAACTTTTGAGGTCCAGCAAAAAATATATTATATAATTTTTTTGGATTTTTTTGAACTATTTTTAAAGCTTTTAAATTTTTTATTTTTATTATTAGTTTTTAAAGTTTTTATTTTCTTAATTTTTGAATAGAAGAGGGAGGGAGAGAGAGAGAAAAAAAATTAAATTAATATAGGAGTTGTTTTGGGTGGGGGATTTGAATTTGAGTTTTGGAGGGAACTTTTGGGGGGAAAATATGTTTTGTGAGATTAGATCTGGGCCTTTGATTTTTGAGGGGATTGAAGGAGAACCACTTGATAGCTTTCTTTGTGTTTTATTATATAGATTACCACAACTTTCTTGTACCTTAATTATATGCGTTGGAACCGGACAGGAGTCTAGTTTCTAGATCTTTTGACGGATCCACATTTTCTATCTCGTAGCAACGAGAATCGCAGTTTTGGTACAACAACGTCATGCTATCCAGATTTGAGATTTTCGTTGTTCGTGATATTCTTATTTGTGTTGACCCTCGAATATGCTATATGAATATCTCAAACTTGTTCTATGTCCATGATTATGATTTCTTGACTTGTTTCGCACACTTTCATGCTTGATTATAATAATAATAAAAGTAATAAGCCGGGGTTTAAGGGAAAGACCATAGTAGTGGACAATATAGGTAAGTGTACGCGGAAGGGGGCCCGTGTTTTCCAGTACTCGGTTCATGAAATTGTTGCACCTTGATGTATTCATGGAGCCAGTTACTTGGCTCATGAACTTGTTGTATTCATGAACCCACTGTGTGGTTCTTGAACTTGTTAGTATTCACGGACTCGCTTCGTGAACTTGTTATTTATTTTTGTATTTATGAACCGTGCCTGCTTGATACTTGATGCCTGAGTATACCGTCCTATAGACTCCATTACTAGACCTAAACGTAACTGATTTATATGTAGCAACCATGTAGTAAAAAGATGGATGCATGAAGTGCTACCTAGATAGTAATAACCACAAGACTTGATACATGAAACTTGAACTTGATATATGCTTACTTGTTACTTGATGACATGATACATGAGACCTGATATTTGAATATGATACTTGACATCTGCGACTTGATACTTGTACTTGACAACTTGACACTAGACTTGAGACTTGTTACTTGACGCTAGACTTGAGACTTGTTACTTGACACTAGACTTGAGACTTGTTACTTGACACATACTTGATACCTGTCACTTGATGTTGGATACTCTTATATGTCACTAGTCACTTAATCTATTATTAGTATTTGTTACCCAACCTGATCTCTTGAGTTGTCCTTCTTGCTAGTTAGTTCTTGAATTCCCACTACTTGTTGCATCCCTATTATATTCTTAATTCCAAATTTTGTTCCATATTTCTTGTACTCGTTTTTACTATTTGTGGCCCTAACTTGCACTAAGGGCATTTTCTCTTATTTTCTCTATTTTTTTCTTTTTATAATTATTAAGCAGACCTTGGAGGCGTGCTGCCTGCCGGGACTGGTGAGCAGAGATTTTAGACTTCAAATGGAGAAAATACATGCTTAGATTATTTGTTTTCTTGTGTTATTCATTTCCTTGTAACTTAAGACTTGTAACGGGATTTTGTTCCTGAGTTTTATCTTTGATCCAGACATGAAAACTATTTGAATATTATTATGTATTTCAATTGTTTTCTGTTGCTTAATAAATTATTCATGCATGCTTGGTGGTATATATATCTTGTTATATTCTTGTTGTGATGCTGAGTCGGTTCTACAGTTTATGGATGATGTTAGAATCGTTCGCTGGGCTTCGTCATGCACTCGTATTCCGTGTTTTTGGGAAGCGGGGCGTGGCAGTAACCGACTGGCTTGAGTTGATCTCGAGAGCGCTTTAGAGCATTGAATGCGACCATGAAGAGGATATTTGCGGAGCTACCGTCGTCTACAAGGATACGTCGCACCTTGTGATTTGCCATAGCTAGATTGATAACTAGTGCATCGCAATGAGGCGTGTTGACGCCCACGAGATCTTTATCAGAGAAGGAGACTGAGAGGCCCGAACCTTTTGGGGGTGGAGCATGAACCGAATTAACCTCTCTTACAAAGGCTTTGCGAGAGGAGTTAGAATCTCCCCCCATGGGTCTGCCATGGATGGTCCACCACGGACAAGGAACCCCCAACTGTCCCCTTTCCCTTGTCCTTCTTCCCAGATCCATTCATCGCGCCACCCGAAGGAGTGCCGATTCCACCATCGTCCTTCCTGTCTGTATCTAGGGGCTCGCCAGGACGAATGGTCACATGGTAGCCTTTTCCGTCGAAACCGGGAACACGCTCCACCACATGTGAGATAGGTAAGGCATAAGACTTCAACATTACCCCTTGCAGCTTAGATTTGCACTCTGCGTGAACCTTGGCCACCTCGACCTTCACTTCCAAGTCCGCACCAGTGCGGGCCTTCTCCAATGCTAGCAAAAGATTAGCGTTCTTCTTCGCTAACGCCCTTTCTATGTCCTTGGATGCCTTCAGCTCAAGGCGCATCTCCTCCTTACCCACTGCCAACGCCTCCAACTCGAGGCGCATTTCTTCCTTCTTCGCTGCCAATGCCTCAAACTCAAGGCACGCCTCCTTTTCTTTCTTCTTCATCCCTTCCAACTCCGCCTTGGATTCCCTGAAGGCCTTCTTCTTCTCCTTTTCGGTACGAGAGATATGGGACCTCAAGCTTTTCTCCTCAGCTGCATAAAAGTCCACCATGTGTCCGAAATGGCTCATCGCCTGAAACAAGGGGAGAGAGAAAGAGTAAAAGAGTGAAAACTGGAAAATTGTTGATTACCTTCTGAATGAAGAGGGGGAGGGGTATTCATAGGCTTGAGAGATATTTCAAGAGATTGATTGTGTCCATTGGATCGATTTAACTACCTTATATCTTTCATATCTGTCACGCCCCGCTTCTCAAAAATATGGAATACGAGTACGTAACAAAAGCCCAGCGAATGATTATAATCATCCTTAAGCTGTTTCGAGAAATCCTTGCAACACATCACAGACAATATAGACATATATATCAAAGTTAACAGAGTCGGAAGCAGAAATGGAACCAACATGCAACATTGAATCAAACTCACCAACATAAATTACTTGAAATTAAATACCATGTTCTCAAATAAACAGAGTCTGGAAAACAATTAATTCTCTTGGGTCACATCGCCCAAGTACAAAATAATAATCAAGTCTCAAGCACGAAAGTAATGCAAGTCTCACAATTACATATAATGTTCTAGCATGAAACAGAAATGATAATAATTATCCAAAAGCAACTACTACTGCAAATCTCCAGCATCATCGCGAACCTGTCCGCCATAATCTGCAATTCATAGAATGCAGGAGAGGGGAAAGAAAAAACACAAGTACCCGTCAATGGCAAGTCCGGGTCACAAAATAGAGTAGGATACAAGCACATGGATTGGGATAAGTAACTAGCACATGGTATAGGTATAAAGTCAACCTAATCAAACTAGCATGGTAAAAGTGTCAAGTGTCACGACATAAATCAAGCATCCTATAAACATGCGTCTAGTGTCAAGTGTCATGTGGTCATGTATCATGTATCATATATCATATTCAGGTAATTCATGTCTCATATATCATGTCTCATATATCATGTAGTCAAGTGGATGTCATGTCATGTATCATGTTCTTGCGTTAAGATCAAGTCTTGTGTGATTACTATCTAGATAGCACGACATGCAACCCATCCTACATGGTTGCTACAGCACAACAGTTTCGCTTTAGATTTCGTAGGGGACCATGCAGGGCAGTATACTCAGGTACAAGCAAGTAATTGAGCTCCAAGCTCCATGTATCATATAAACAAGCTCCAACTCCAAACACTCCAAATATCATGTAAACAAGCTCCAACTCCAAACACACCACATGTCATGTAAACAAGTTCCAACCAAACCAGGTTCTTCCGAGTACACATTTCTGCACTATCCACTACTAGATCTGTCCCATATACCCCGGCTTGATTACTTTTAGGTATTAATGTCCAACAAGCATGTATACGTGTAAACTAGTGTCAAATAAGCATGGTAGGATCAGGTATAAGTTCAGGTTATCAAATCAGCGTGCATGGTTAATAAAGATCTACATATACGAGCAAAATATATAAGTTTCATAATCAGGACAGCAAGACTAGTCATCACTAAATCAGTGATTTACAGAGCTACAAGCATGCAAATCTTGATCCGTCGAATGATCTGGAAAATAGATTTCTACACGCTTCTAACGAATATAATAAAGATATACACTAGTTCACAACATCACGGCTTAAAAGTCATTTCAAGACAGATTTTCCTGTACAACCAGAAAACAGGGGAATGACTTCCAACACATAAAAACAGCAAGCAAAGTCATCAAATAAACCCACAAAATTTCTGGGGTAATCCCCTATATATATAGATTCAAAATAATCATTTTCATAATTTTCCAGAAAGTATAGATATGGTATCAAAAATGGAATACAACACAAGTCCTGGTTTTGATGGATCTGAAATCTCTCAACACTGCTGTACAAGATCGAACTTAGCTTGCAAACAGCGCATCGAAATCCACTTCCATCAAAACGAAGTGAAAGTAGATACAATTACCCAACTTTCATATCTCACATGAAATATTCATACAGTAATTAGAACTAGGGTGAAAACAGCATTCAACATATGGCAACACGCAGTTTACAGCAGAAGTGATACATAGAAAAGGATACGAATCATCACCCAAAACTCATCTTTAAAATACAACATAAATCTGGGAACTACCTAACATCATGGTGAAACACTGGACAAAATATTGTGGCATGATATCATGTACAACTTGGGTCTTGAAAATAAATAGATGATAAACTCTACCCCGAACTGAAACTGGAAACTACCAATATACAGTCACTAAAATAATCATAGTTAATTCATACGAACTCCAAATGGGGCGAAACCAGTGGGTTTAGATAATAGGTTCAGTCATCTATAATTTACTCTGAAATAGCCATGTTGAGATTCAGACTCTAACCTAGGCAAAAACAGCAATCAATCCAGTACAACCCAAAATTCCAGATTTCTCAACCAACTTCAAAACGTCATAACTTCCTCAAAAATCATCCAAACTCTTCCAAATTCGAAACGCAGCCTACCCATTGTCCAAATATCATAATGGAAGGTTTCTAACATGTCAATACCTAATATGTTCATAAGGGCAACATACAAACATGTCTCAAGCTCTATTTGACCTATGCGATCAATATCGCGCTTGGGGCGAAACCTACGGCATAACCTTATCAAAACTCATGTTCTAAGTCATCTATGGCCTGATTTACACAATAGAGACGAAATCCAAAAATAAAAATCAACCTATTGGCCGTCTCTAGTCTCAACTACCCTATTAGGTGAACTTTCTACTTGTATCATACTAATGAAGTTAAGTACAAGTTACTTGCGTTGTTGTGACGACGATAGCGACGAATCCAAGCCTAGCAAAGAAAACCCACGAGCAAGACGCCTTCTAACGCGATTTCGAGCGAAACCCACGAACAAAACGCGCCAACGATGGATCTCTTTGACACACGAACCAAAGTGGGAGATGCCCACAACTCAAAACAGCGAGGGAAAATGATTAGGTGCTGTTTTGGGATGGTTGGGTGCTGCCTTGGTGCTTGCCGGCCACAAGAAGGAGGAGAGACGAAGTATTAATGGTGCGAAGTAGTATAGAATAATGGATGGAAGGGTTTTTGGTGATCGGCCAAGGCAAGAGAGGAGAGGGGAGGTGTCGGCCTGGGGTTTTTGAAGGCAAGCCGGGGGTATTAGGGTGGAGGCCGGGTGCAAGTAGGAGAGGGAGAGAGAAATAATATTAGGGTTAGGGATTATTTAGTGTTTAGGGGTATATATAGGAGATCAAATGTGGGTTAATGGATAGTGGATATCAATAGGATTAAATGGGTGTACAATTGGGTAATGAATATTGGGTAGATTTCAAATGGGGATACAAGATGCAATGAACCCTATGGCTCCTAAAAATCTCCTTAAGGGCCAAAAATCTCAAATTGACCAAAACTCCTCTAAAAGTCCACCATGACCCAAAAATAATATTTAAACATGAACGGGACCAAGAAAATGAGAAAAAGATCTCAAAATGACGAAAACGGATAACGGCGCACAATCAGCACAAGGAGATCAAAATGCCAGAAAAATAATATAAAATAAAAATAATTAAATATATCGTTCCGAAAAATACAATGGAATATAATAATCCACAAAAGTAAAAAAAATATTCTCAAAAATACCAAAAGTGAAAAACAGAGGTTACAATATCTTTCCCCTCAAGAGATAAGATATCCTTGTTAGGGGATAAGAGATTTGACTCATAGCCTGCATGAGCTGGGTGCCTCTCCTAGTGGGCCTAGTCGATCCCTTTTTATGGGCTTGGGAGAAGTCCATGTCTTAGAGTGAGCCCAGACCTGTAAGAGAGGCTTCTGATGGCTAATTTGCCCGTGGATGCTTTGAGATCTGTGCAGGAATCGTACGGCTCTGATCCGCTGCGATTTTTACCATCATCACTATCCTTTGATATCTCTAATACATACATGCCAAACAAAAACTGCTATGGCTAGGCGGGCAAGACGCCGACCCGCAGACTTCCCTTTGAACCTTTACCTTAATCCTCAAGCCTCTTCCAGTAGTGTTTTATTTGGTTCCTAGAGTGACAGTTGGAGTTTTAATCTACAGTTTCCAAAGGCACGCCACTATTTGCACATTGACAATATAGAGGATCCCTCGATCGTCTCACCCGCTTCACCACACAACACACATTTAGCTGAGCTCACGACCTCTATGTTGTGTCGTCGACTAGAAACAGGGAGAGCTTATCATGCAAGGCTCTGTGATAATGCAAATACACCATTTGGGCTCTACAGTAGACCATGAAACCTTTTCAATTTTTTCTCTCACAAGGTACCATGCAGATTATTAGACAATAGTAAATCTGAATTTTTTACCAAAATGACCCACGTTTTGAAAGTATATACCCAACTGACCCACTTTCGAAAGCATTAACCAAAATGACCCACTCGCTATCTCAGATAGCGAGTGTGTGAAAATAACCTCGTTGTCTGAGTTAGTGAGTGTGTGTTAAGGTGTTAAAACGTGAAGAAAATTTTCAATTTTAGACTCGCTATCTCAGATAGTGAGTTTGGTGAAAACAACATCGCTATGTGAGACAACGAATATATGTTGAAGTGTTTCTCCATCACTTAGAGAAAAACTTGAAGAAAAATATCAATTTTAGACTTATACCACACTCGCTAATTGAGATAGCGAGTGTCGATTGTAGAGTTTTTAAAGACTCGCTTGTTGTTTCGCTATTACACTATTGAATGTAATATTGCTGTTCAATTGTTATGACATGCAATAATAATAATTATAGTTGTTATTTGGTAGTAGTTGCAAAGCTTTACACTCTTCAATTGACTACATATTTGTTTCATGCAACAGTGGTACGAACTTAATTAGTTGTATAATTAGCATTGCTAGTTGCAGTTGAAAATTGTAGGTAGAGGTAAGTAAGAACTAACCAAAAATACACTCAACTAAAATACACTATAAATCCATTCTATATTAACTCTACCTGAAATGCATACAACAACACTCGCTATCTAAGATAGCGAGTTCATTTGAAATAGACTCACTATCAGATAGCAAGTGTAGTTGTACTCAATTTTCAAAAAAAATTTGAACATGAAATGTATACAACTACACTTGCTGTTTGAGATAGCGAGTCTAGTTCAAATGAACTCACTATCTCCAATAGCGAGTATTGTTGTACTAATTTTTAAAAGAAATTTTTAACATGAAATATATACAACTACACTTGCTATCCGAGATAGCGAGTCTAGTTCAACTGAATTCGCTATCTCGGATAGCAAGTGTAGGTCGATACATTTGCAAGTTTAAATTTTTTCTAAAAAAGAAGTACAACTACACTCGCTATCTGAGATAGCGAGGAGATAGTGACTATAGATATATACATTTTAGGTTGAAATTGCAGGTTTAAAATTTTTCTAAAAAATGAGTACAACTATACTCGCTATCTGAAATAGCAATGTCGGTTGAACTAGACTCGCTATCTAGGATAACGAGTGTAGTTATATACATTTAAGATAAAAATTGTATGTTCAAATTTTTTCTAAAAATGAGTACAACTACACTTGCTATCTGAAATAGCAATGTCAGTTGAACTAGACTCGCTATCTAGGATAACGAGTATAGTTATATACATTTGAGATAAAAATTGTATGTTCAATTTTTTTCTAAAAATGAGTACAACTACACTCGCTATCTGGGATAGCGAGTTCATTTGAACTAGATTTCTTATATCAGATAGCGAGTAGGTCAATTTGATAAATAGGTTCAAACGTGGGTTAGTTTGGTAAATACTTTCAAAAGTGGGTCATTTTGGTAAAAATTCAGTTAATCCCGGATTATCGGTCACACATTTTAAAAAAGTTTGTTTATTTAATTTGTGTGACTTACAAATAAGAAAAACGGTAGGTAAGAGCATCCACAGTGGGGTTTCTTATTTTTAGGTAATATGAGAAGAGTAGGAATGGAATTGAAGCTTTGGTCTGCAGTTATATTTGCCAAAAAAAAAAAAAAAAAAACTGGGAAACCCTCGGACGGGACATCATGTCCCGGCCGATCAATGATCAAACGGGACATGATGTCCCATTGGAGGTGTTTCCCATTTTTTTTTTTGCAAAATTCGGCAAGGACGATACATCATGTATCGTCTGATGTATCGTCCGAGCCATTAAAAAAAAAAAAATAAGCGACGAGACATCATGTATCGTCCTCTATATTTCTATATTCGCTGCGCGACTTCTCAAATATGAGAATGCACTGTAGATCGTTTGCTATTTTTTGAGAAAATAGCAAACGACTGCAGAGCTCAATTCTCATATTATTCTCAAAATATGAGAATATGAGAATTATGAGAAACGACTGTGGATGCTCTAAGTGGCTAAGAGGATTTAATTTTTCTTATTAATTCACTAATCGAGTGAAGAGTGTACGTGGAGCTCATATTAGATACCTTCGTATTTAATTGCTTACAAACTCTCTCTACCAGTATCAAAGTAGTACTATATGTAGTACAGTTAGCACTATCTAATGACATTTAAGCTTGAAAGAAATCATGTTGCTATTTTAGCAAGAAACTTATTGTGCAAATTATAGACTATCAGACAATAGTTAATCTCAGTTACACATTTTAAAATCAAGTTTATATCAACCACCACATGCACCATCAATTAAAACTCAACCATATTATCACACATTTAGAATGAATATAACCTCTCACATGTATCGTACATGTTGAAAACATATTTGGGGAAAAATCATTATTATTCTTCTTGTGCTTTATTCTTTACAGTATACATCTATATATAAGAATTATATTCTTGGAGGAGAAGAAAGAAGATTGAGAGAAGATTGAGGGGTGAGAGATTTGGAAATCTGTTTCCTATAGATTAGGAAACAGAGTATACATATTAGTACTTACTACATTTCAACACTCCCCATCAAGTTGGTGCCTAGATATTGAACATGCCCAACTTGTCAATAAATTTCAAGAAGAGCCGATTCGAAACTGCCTTGGTCAGGATATCTGCGAGCTAATCTTCTGACTCCACTTTAGATATCTCAATAACTTTCTCATCCAATTTCTCATTGATGAAGAATTTATCCACCTCTACATGTTTTTTCCTATCGTGTTGAACTGGATTGGCGGCAATATCACATGCTGCTTGACTGTCGCAATACACTTTCATAGGTTCATTTGGACCATAGCCTAAGTCCTGCAACAAGAGTTTCAGCCATAAAACTTCCGCTATACATAGAGCTACTCCGCGATACTCAGCTTTTGCACTAGAGCGTGCAACAACATTCTGCTTCTTGCTTCTCCATGTAATTATATTTCCTCCAACAAAGGTGAAGTATCATGAAATGGAGCGCCTATCAATTATAGATCCTGCCCAATCAGCATCAGTATATGTCTCAACCTTCAAGTGACCATATTTCGCAAATAGGACCCCTTTTCCTGGAGCAGACTTAATATGTCTCAGAATTCTCATCACTATATTCATGTGATGTTCCTGAGGTGCATGCATAAACTGACTTACCACACTTAAAGCATATGATAAATTTGGCCGTGTATGCGCAAGATACATCAGTCGTACAACCAATCTTTGATATCTTTCCTTATCACTAGGCACATGATCAGCTTCGTTGCAAAGTTTCAGTCCATCTTCTAATGGTGTATCAATCGGCTGATAAGCAGATATTTCAGTTTCCTTCAATAAATCGAGAGCATACTTTCTTTGAAACATAAATATACCATTTCTCGAGAGAAAAAACTCCAATACCAAGAAAATATCTCAAAGAGCCAAGATCCTTTATTTCAAACTCTTGTGACAAGTAACTCTTCAATGCCATTCTCTCCTCAGGATCATTCCCAGTTACTATAATGTCATCCACATATATAATGAGAGAAGTAATCTTACCTTATTTCCTTTTTAGGAATAAGATATGATCTGAATTACTCTGACAATATCCGAATGTCCTCATTGATTTTGTAAACCTCCCAAGCCAAACTCTTGGCGACTGTTTGAGACCATATAGCGCCTTCCTCAATCGACACAATTTATTACTGTGTTGGACTGGTCTGTTCGACCCTGATGGAAGATCCATATAAACCTCCTCTGCCAATTCCCCATGCAAAAATGTATTCTTCACATCAAATTGCTTCAATGACCAGTCAAAATTTGCAGCAAGTGACAGTAGGACTCGAACAGTATTGAATTTTGCCACAGGTGCGAATGTATCTTCATAATCAATTCCATACGTTTTAGTTTACCCTTTGGCAACCAGCCTTGCCTTGTGTCGCTCTATCGAACCATCCGAATTACATTTCACCGTATAAATCCATCTGCATCCTTCCGGCTTCTTCCCTGCTGGCAGCTCGACTATCTCCCAAGTCTCATTCTTCTTCAAGGACTTTATCTCCTCATCCATAGCTGCTTTCCATCTTGGATCGGCTAAGACTTCCTGCACACTGTTAGGAATAGGTATAACAGATAATTGATTCACAAATAACTTATTTGATTCCGACAAGTGGTGAGTGGATACATAATTACTCATGAGATATTTGACGTTACTAGTGGGATCAGGTTCATAAGTGGGTTTTGGAATATCTCTATTATTACGGTGCGGGAGTTCTCTTCTAGGAGCTTCCGACAATGATGATGATTGGTTTTGGAGTTCTGACGGTTCACTCTCACTGAAATTCGGTGCTGGTTGCAATTCTTCAAGAGGGTCTTCTTCAGGAGGGTTTTCTTCATGAGGGTCTTCATCCCTTGCTAGGTTTTCATTCAAGTGTTCGCTATTATTTGTATCCAGTTGTTCATTTTGACTGGTAATTACTTCATCATACACAAGAGTCTGAACTTCACTAACCCCTTCATCATACCCACGAGTCTGAACTTCACTTCGGTACTCCCCCTGAAGTTCAGTCGTAGAAGAAGAAAAATACATCTCATCTTCATGAAACACAACATCCATAGTCACAAACATCCTTTGAGTTGGTGGGTGATAGCACCGATACCCTTTCTTATCCTGTGCATATCCCACGAAAACACAACGGACAGCTCGAGGAGTTAACTTATTGTGTTCATGTTGATGAAGATGAGCAAATGCAACACACCCAAACACACGAGGTGGCAAGTTGACGACTTTTGGTGCATTCACAGCTTCAGTTCATGCTTGAAATGGTGTGAGGAAATTTAGGGTACTAAAGGAAACTCGGTTGATTAGGTATGCAGCAGAAGCAAGGGCTTCCTCCCAATAGATGAATGGCATATTTCCATGAATGAGAGAAGCACGGACCACCTCGAGCAAGTGTCTATTTTTTCTTTCTGTAACCTCATTCTGTTGAGGTGTATATGAGCATGTAGTCTGGTGAACAATTCCGTGTTCCTCCAAATATTGTTGTAGATTCGAACTCAAGTACTCTATGCTATTATCACTCCTAAGAACTTGAATCTGAGATTTATACTGAATTATAACATGCTTGTGAAATTTCTGAAACAAGACACTATCTTCACTTTTTGACTTCATCAAACAAATCCAGGTCATACGAGTACAATCATCAATAAATGTCACAAACCATTTGGCTCCTTTAAATGTAGTGGTTTTGGATGCCCCCCCCCAAACATCAGAGTGAATAATCATAAATGGAAGGGAGCTTCTACTTGGACTTGGAGGAAAAGAGACACGGTGACCTTTTGCGAGTTCACACACATCACACCGAAAGGCAAAAATATTCAACTTCAAAAATAAACTTGGAAATAATTTCTTCAAATAAACAAAAGAAGCATGCCCTAGACGTCGATGCCATAGCCAAATATCTGATTTCTTCTTCTCATCTTCGAATCCTTCCACACTTAGAGCTTGAGTCAACTTGCTTGAATATTCAGATTCTAAATCCAGATAATAGAGTTTCTCGTATCTAACCCCATAACCAATCGTCTTGCGAGTCTGAATATTCTTAAACACACAATGTGAAGGCCAAAATACTACAATACAATATAAGCCAATAGTTATTTGAGCAACAGATAATAGGTTAAAATTCAAAGATGGCACAACTAGGGCGGTGTCTAAGGTTAGGTTGTTTGTGAGATGTATGGTACCCTTGCTAGTAATAGTGACAGGATCACCATTGGCAGTGGACACAGTTGATTTGGTGGATGGTTGAAAATTTTGAACTTGTCTAGAATCAAAGGTCATATAGTCCGTAGCACCCGAATCAATTATCCATGCATTATTCATAACAGAGGCAAAAATATTAAATACCTTACCATCATTACCTGCAGCTGTAACTAATGTAGAGGCGAGTCCAATACTCTTTTTAGCTCCATCAGTTTGTCCCATGGTAGCGGCATAAGAAAACAACGGATTTGATCTTCAGCAACCACTAGCAAATGACCCAACTTGGCTGAGGATAGCAAATAGCAACACAACAAACAATACCCTCCGATAGAATAGCTCCTTTTAGATCCGATTTGGATCAAATCCAAGAGCCTGAACACCAAACACACCAAGAACACCAAGAATAGAGGCAGAAATATCTGAATAGATCTGAATAAATCTAAACCAGGGGGAAGGAGATGGAGGAGGTCGAAACTGGGGTAGCGACTTGCGATGGCGGTAAGCTGGTGGCCTGTGGCGGTGCTAGGAGATGTATAAGGGAATGGGATCGAGAGGACGATAGCAGATCGCCACGCTTCGACGGACTCAGGAGGACGACCGATGATCTTTTGCAGGATCGAGGTCGGGGATTTTTCGGAATCAACAGAGGTGATGAGGGACTTCGGGATGGCGGCAAGGGGATGCAGCAACGGTAGAAGATGACGGCGGAGCAGTGAAGGATGAAGGCGGATCGTGACTGCTGTGGTCGGTTGTAATCGCCAGTGGGTGATGGTGGGTTGAAGGTGGAAGGTGGAGTCAGGGTTTATGGTGTTTGAAGGTGGAGTGTTAAACCGGTGGCAGCTTCAGGAATCCGACGATGGTCGCACGGTGGCGGCTTCGGGAATTAGACGGTGGCAGTTTCGGGAATTCGATGGCAGCCGCTTCGGTGGGGTTTTGCTGTTTTTGGGGTTTGGGTTTGGATCTGGATCTGAACTCGGGGAAGAAGTTGGTGATCGATGAGGCTGAATAGTGCCTCTTCTTCTTCTCCTTCTTCACGTAGCCTAGGATATTTTAGGCTCTGATACCATGTTGAAAACAGATTTGGGGGAAAATCATTATTCTTCTTCTTGTGCTTTATTCTTTACAGTATACATCTATATATAAAGATTACATTCTTGGAGGAGAAGAAAGGAGATTGAGAGAAGATTGAGGGGGGAGAGATTTGAGAAATTTGTTTTCTATAAATTAGAAAACAGAATGTACATATTAGTACTTACTACATTTCAACAGTACATACTCAATAACAATAGTCAATACAATATTTTGTGACGTATAATACTCACATGTGTTTTTTGATGAAACGGATAGAGCCCGAAGACTCCAGCCATGCAATCAAATAAATAATCAATAGTTTACAGGGGGGCTTTACCAGAGGTAAAACGAGTCAAAACGAGAGACAATAAATGAACACTATGTACAGCAAAATCAATACCGCTTAAGAGGCTAGGACTAATTACAATTATAAAGGAACAGGAGAAGCAGCTCCGTCCGCCGAGGAGCAGACACGACAGCTGCAAAGAGCAGACGCGACGATCGAGAAGCACACCTGGCCTCGCGAGGAGCTCTGTGCCGCGCTGAGTCAGGAGAGAAACGATAATGACCTCCAAGGCGAAAGTGACTGCTCAGGAAGCCAACAGCGCTACCTGCAGCCACAAAACCGAAGACCCAAAGAAACAATCCATCCTAAAAAAAGGATATGAATTGAACAAAGAGGCTCTAAAGCCACTAGAGAGGAGCAAGGACAAGATAATACACCCCAAATAAGAGATCAAGCCCTCATACAGTGGAGCTACAAAGTGCCTAAGCACTATGAGCCGACTCCATCAACGAAGGGAAGAAAACCCACCACCAAAACAACAGTAAGTAGGGAACCGCACCCGCAAAAGTAAGCCAGGGTAAAATCCCAAACAGGAAAAGCATACAAGCTAAAACAAACTCAACAATCCGAAGCTCATCTAGAGAAAAGCAGCCATCCACAACCATACAACACAAACAGTCAGAAAGAGCAACAAGCACAGCAGAGAGGAAGCCATCAGAACAGATAAAATCTAGCTAAGTCGACTACCGCAACAGAGAAAGAAAGAGCAGTAGAGAGACATGGAATCACTTAATAGTCATACAACCCAGAACAAAAGCAGTCTGCATGGCCTACAAAAAGCAGGCAAACTCTAAGTCAGCCGAACAAACCCAAAACCACCCAAAACTCCAGCTCCCGTAGGAGCTTAACAAAAAGGGAAGCCGCTGCAGAACAGACCACCAAATCAACACAAGATACAGCCGAGAACAGAAGTAAACCCATGATTAGCCCTGCACGCAAAAAGATCAAGAAAAAGAAAGACAGTGAGAAAGAAAAGGAAATATAAAGCATGGAAGAAGTAAGATAAGCAAATAGCTAAATAGCTTGAAGATTATAGAGACAATTAACAGACTGCAGTAATTTCTCCGATGCCAAAGAAGCATGCTCTTTGAAAGCCTGGCTAGAGACCCAGGAGTTGAAGAGAAATAAAAAATCTTCGATAATAGCCGCGATCGATTTGCATCGATGACGGAATAATCTACCATTCCGTTCCTTCCAAATGATCCAAATGATGGTATGGGTCGCTAAAATCCAAGCACTACGAAACAAACTGTCCGAAGGCGGGAAAGACCACACAGAGGTCAAATGTAGGGGAATCACACTCGTATTCCAAGCTAACGAATTAATCTTCCAAAGGGGGATAATGAATGGGCATTGGATGAAGAGGTGGTTGATGTCTTCCGGAAATTGATTGCACAAAGGGCAAAGTTGCCCCCATGCTAAATTCCTCTTATTTAGGATCTCTACGGTAAGAAGTTTGTTATTAAAAGCTAACCAAGAGTTGATTTTGACTTTGATGGGAACGCAGGGTTCCCAAATGAAACGCGACAGCGAGTATCGCATCCCTCTAGAATTGAGAAAACAATAGAAAGAGTTAACCGTGAAGACTCCAGACACAGTCCAGCGCCAGGAGATGCCCTCTAAGGCGGACCAAGAGTATCCATTAAGGAGATTTAGGAGGTTATGAAACTGATCAGTGAGCTGAGCTGAGAGGGCAACACTGAAGGGGATAATCCAGTATCTAACATCATCAACACAGATGAAGGAATCTGCTACCGAGGCAGCCGGAAGAACAGACAGACGGAATAAAGAAGGAAAAGCCGAAGACAGCTTAGTATTGCCGATCCACAAGTCGGACCATAAGCTAACAGTGGATCCGTTAGCACAAACCCTTGACATGCTACACTGAAAAGCGTAGGATGCCTTCCAAACGCCCTTCCAGAATGGAGAGGCGCGGCGAGGGGGTAATTCCGGGAATTCCCACCAGTTGGACGAAGATCGGTAATTTTTGATACAACTAATCCAAGGAAGATGATCGAGAGTGTGGAATCTCCACAGCCACTTGCCAAGAAGGGCGAGATTATGGGCTCTGAGGTCCAAGACGCCGAGTCCCCCTTCATCTCTAGGAGAACAGATAATTTTCCAATTCGCTAGATGCGAACCCGGGATATAGTCCGGCGAACCCGACCAGAAAAAATTACTTCTAATCTGATCAAGCCGTTTGATCACCCAAGAAGGTAAGAAAAAGAAAGACATGAAATATTGGGGTAAGGCGGATAGAACCGAATTGATGAGGATTAATCTCCCACCTCTAGAGAGGACTTTACCAGCCCAAGCAGAGAGCCTGTGCTCCACTTTATCAATGAGAGGAACCCAGTCAGCTCTGAGAAGCTTGCCCCATCTAAGGGGGATGCCAAGGTAAGTGATCGGGAAATTGGCAATGGGGCAATTAAAGAAATTGGAAATCTCTGCCTGGCGATTGGGGGAACCACTCAGCCAAAGCACGGATGATTTTTGGAAGTTAATAGTTAAGCCTGAAGCCAGTTCAAAGCAATAAAGAAGCAATTTCAAGTTGCGAAGGGAATGAAGGTTAGGCTTGCAGAAAATAATAGTGTCATCTGCGTATTGGAGATTGAGGACACCCTCAAAAAGAGGCGAACAACCAAGACCCTCGATCATATTCAAGTTCCTTGCGTTCCTGAGGAGTTTGCTAAACACATCAGCAACGAGGGAGAAGAGGAGGGAAGAAAGGGGGTCTCCTTGACAGAGACCACCTCTGACTTTAAATTGATGGCCCTCAGATCCATTCAAATAGACAGCAGAGGTGCCGGAGAAAAGACTGGATTTAATCCAAGCCACCCATTTGGGTCCGAAACCCCTGAAGGTAAGGATATCCAGAAGGAAGTCCCAATTGACATTATCATAAGCTTTTTGGAAATCAAGCTTGAGAAGGATCCCCTCCTCATGGGATCTATGGCAATGGAAAATGATCTCTTGGGCCGACACTACACTATCAAGGATATAACGATCTTTGATGAAGCCCGATTGAGCAGGGTCAATGAGAGGAGAAATGATGGCACTCAGCCTCGACGATAGAACTTTCATAATGATTTTGAAGGTCGTGTTAATCAGGCTGATCGGCCTAAAGTTGGTCAGAAGGTGAGCCCCTGCCACCTTAGGAATAAGCACAATGAAAGAGTAATTAATGCGATCAAAAGAGAAATGACCCTGGTGAAGATCCTGAAACAATTTGAGGAGGTCATCCTTGAGCCAATCCCAAAATTTTTGAAAGAAAAAGGCCGGGAAACCATCCGGACCTGGGGCGGAGTCGCTTTTTAAGGTGAATACCGCCGAGTGAATCTCCTCCATAGAAAAAGGATCTTCAAGAGAGGATAGGTCATGAGCTTGGTCGCCGTAGAGTTGAAACCAATCTAGCTCTAGGTAGCGCGGCTTATGCGAGCCAATGAGATTTTTATAGAAGGTGAGGAATTCGCGATGGATATCCGCATCGGTCGTGACCTCACCTCCTTGAACAGAAAGAGAAGAGATACGGTTATAACGTTGTCTATGGGAAGCGAAGTTGTGGAAAAAGGAAGTATTAGCGTCACCCTCTTTAAGCCACCTAACTCGCGCTCTTTGAGCCCATTTACCATGGTCTTGCTGTAGTAAGTTAGCATAGTCCACTTTACAGGAAGAACGTTCAGCACGAGCGGCTGCTGATAAAGGAGCGGACTCTTCCATTTTATCGAAAGACTCAATAGTTTGGAGAAGAAATTTTTTGAGAAAGACAGAATTGTGATGCCTCTCCGAACGCCAGATCTTGCATCCGTGTTTAATAGCATGAATTTTGAGGAGGATGTTGCCCAGCCCTGAAGAGCCCGAAATAGCTGCTAGGCATTCCTCCACCAGCTTAACAAATACTTGGTCTTGCAACCAAAATTTTTCAAAGCGAAATTTGTGCTTGTGATGGAAAGGGAAGTGAGAGGATAGGGAAATCGGGCAATGATCAGATGAGGGATTAGGGAGCGCCTGAGCAGCTGTCTGGTGAAAACGGTCGAGCCAAGACAGGGATACAAGAAATCGGTCAAGTTTGGCTAGAGAGGGAGGGTGACGTTGATTAGACCAGGTAAAAGATCTACCAGAAATAGGTAGATCGGCTAACTGCAGGGAACGAATACAGTCATTGAAAATGCCTGATTGGTTGTAAGACATGACAGGATTAGATCTTTCCGATGCGAACCGGGTGACATTAAAGTCTCCGCACAGGAAATAGAGATCAGATAAGAGAGGTTGTAAGGATAGGAATTCGTTCCAAAATAAGGGACGCCTCTCTGCCGTCGACGGACCGTAAACAGAGATGACGGTAAGAGGACAGTTAAACTGAGACCACTGCAGTTGAATAATGAGGAAAAAGGTCAGGCGGTGGATGCCAACTAACGAGAAGGTCGATTCTTTGAAACCAACAAGCATTCCTCCCCGCGATCCGATGGCGTCTAGAGAAATCCACTTAGAAATAATAGAGCCACCTAAGGCCCGAAAAATAGCAGAGGAAGGAGAATCCAGTTTGGATTCTTGGATAGAGATTAAGTCGCAACGAGAGGAGGAGACGAGGTCAAAAATTGCCCGTTGTTTAGACGGGCAATTCAGACCTCGAATGTTCCAGGAGATGCTAATCATTGGACCGACTATGCTCCGAAACTCTATTACGTTCCAATTTTCTAATGGCACGGATGCAAAGCGGGAGGTCCGGTTTGAGTCGGAAACCCATCTTTTGCGCTAGACCATCCAATTTACTATCAGAGATGGAGTCTAAGATAGGAAAATAGAGAGATCCATAATGATTATTGGGAGAAGGCAGGGGGTCCGGGGCATGCGGAGAGTAAGAGGTTGAAGAGGACTTCCCGAGGGAGCCTCTAGGAGAGCCAACTTTGTGAATCGGAGTATTTTTCTTTTTGATAGCCAGCAAACGGGCACTGGACCTGATGAAACGCTGTTTCGAAACAGAAGAAGTACAACTCTCATCAACTGAGGACCTCGGCTCCATGGATGGAGAAGGTGGAGGAGATAAAGAGTTGGATGAGGAAGAGCTAGAAACAACCGGGGGTGAAGTCGGTGTTTCCATAGCCCCCTTACCGCAATACAGAGAAAGGGGATGGGGAGGGAGGATAAGCAAAGGCTTCCGGTTCCTCGTATCGGGGGGTGGGCAAGTCCCGCCGCGATACCAAGAACGAGAGAGCGAGGAAAAAACATAGATCATTTCCTGATGAGAAACACTTAGAAATTTAGCTAACACAGTTAGATGCATTAATTTAAATAAGCAGAAAGCGAAAATAATGATGGAATAAGAGGAATGCTTAACTAGAGGATCGATAAATACCTGCTTGGAAAGAGAAGCTCTGTTAAGGTCCTCTTCTTCTTCCAGAAGCAGAGGATCATCATTAATCCAAGAAGAGCCTTTAGAGGACTTGGAGGACTTCAGAATGGCAGCCTCGAAAGCGGGTTCAGCACGCTTGGGATACTCACATGTGTTGATAAATCGAATAACATGAAGGATAGAGGAAACAAAATGTGATGAATTGTAAATTTGTCCCTAATTTTCAAATTACAACCGACTTACAAGTAGCAACAAAATGTATCCTAGTTGGTATAGGCAATGATTGTCGGATAATTTAATAGTTTGGGTTCTACTTTGACCTTGGTTGGTTAAAGTGAGGGTTGCCTTTGGTTCTTTCATGTCAGAGGGCTCGCAGGGGTCAGGTGCGACGTCTACCCTTGTTGCGAGGTTGCGGTGAGAGTCATCGAGGGTGAAGCGAGGGGATGAGAACAAGGATTCAATCTTGATATGGAGTTGTCAGATTGGTGGAGTGCCTGCGGGGTCTCTAATATTGTGCTTACGCTAGTCGTATGGGTCACTGCTGGGGGCGACGAAGGAGAGCGTACGATAGTTGGAGAGAATAAACGGCATACAAGCGAGGGACTGAGTGAGAGAGTGAGCCCAAATTGACACGAGAAAGTTGTTCTGGTGGGGGTGGCCGATCAGTAGGACTAGATTTTGTTGTATTTTTGTTTGTTGGTTGGGGTGTATGAATTCCAGAATCCAGCCTGTTGGGATCTGAACTTCATAAGCCTTATTTTTTTATTGTTTGTTTTGTTAATTTTTTAATGAAACACGGGGGGTAATTGCCAACCTTTACTGCCAAAAAGTGTGATGAATTGTTGAATTTCCTGTGGAGCCCAAAAAGGATATCCTTTGTCCAGTGGAGGGAATACATGCATCACTTGAAGAAATTAATCTCATTTTGGTGAAATTAAAGAAGTTTGACGGTAATCATTATGAAAGGGAATTAGGGATATACACCAAGTACTTTCGAATCAATCGTTCTATTCTATCGATATAGAAGCATGGCTGAGAGAATGGGAAGAGCTAGCTTGCTTTGTGTGGTCATTAATCTCAGCCTAAGAATTGTGTGTTTGGAAAAAAAAAACTCTATTTAAGTTCTCAGGGTAAAGATTCACTTGAAAGATATGCAAGGATTATGGTCGCCTTTGGGACCATCAACTGCATCCAACTGTATATAATACTCTATGCTCATCAAAATATGGGGAAAATCCTAACGATGGTTTTAAAACCAGAATCTTTCTACAAAAGTTGGAGCAAATAGCGCAATTAATAACCTCAGATGAAGAGAATATTTGAAAGAAAAACTTCAGAAGAAGGGGTGTGTGTTCGTTATAAACTGCATACTGCAATGACTAAACGAAGCGTCAATCGACTAAAATATTGAAATGACCAATTACAGTTAAAAGGGAATGTGCATTCTAAGCGACCATTTAATTGATATCTCCAAAATACGAGAAAGTCAAGTTGAAATGCTGAAATTGAAATCTTTTCTTTTTAATATGATAATAGTTTATATATATAGCTTTAGATTTATAAAATTCCATGTAATAACCTACACTCAACTATCAAAAGAATATATATAAATTAACCTCTATTCCAGATCAATCAGCTTGGATCTGATGACCACATATATTGATATGTCTGCAGACATAAGTACACATTACCGAGTCTGATTTCACAAGTAATACTAAACTTTCTGAAAGTGAACATATTATAAGTTACGTACTACATAATTATATATAAGATATAATTAATACATCCAAGCTTAAGATGTGACATAACTACCATTTCTTGATGAAAAATCAATATTGTATTATACAGCTGAAGTGAACCCAAGTAAGTTGGAATAGTTAACTCTTAATCAACTTAGATTGAGAATATTTAACAGTCAACTTGATTGACAAATCTTAGTTTAAAGATTAAACAATTGCTAGATTTACACTCTCTAGTGTACTCTCCACACATTTTTGTCCATGAATATCATAGTCAATCCAAGGAGAAAGAAATATTAGTTAAGTATATTCTTTATAACAAAATGATTCTGTTTGCTGGCCTAAATTAAATTGTTTAAGTGTTTATTTGAAATTTCAAATGAACACAGAGTTGAATATTAAATTACACTTTGTTAATAAGGGTTTATTCTTTGTTATATTTAACTCAACGAACTAAATTAAGATGATCGAGTTGCTCATCCCTATTCTAAATTATTTTTTTTGCAACATCATTTTCCTTAAATTCATATAAAATATTTATCACGATTGAAGGCTTATACAAACTTATTATAAAGAAGAAAAAAAAACAGGAAATTCACAGAAGGAAAATGAGATTCAAAATATGGGTATGGAGGCAATTCCCTCCCAACAAGTTAACTTTAGTTGTATTTTGTTTTGTTTTTCCATGCATATTATTGTTTGAAAGGTTGAAATGCTCTTCATATATATGAATGTTCCAGAAATATGTTACCATAAATGGGCATGAAAATGACAAGAAGAGAGAGATATGTGTGGTTAGAGCACCTTATTCGTTCGGAGTCAAATTTTAGGTATTTGGCATATAAGAATAGCTGTAGTCGTTTGGACCTAAATTTTGGGTTTTAATTTGAAAAAAATGAACGAACGCCAAATGATTCCCCGTCCGTTGTAATTTTATAAAAAATAAAAAATTTAAATCCTAATTAATTTCTAAATTGCCGTTAAATTAATCCTAATTATATCATATTCAAGCTTAAATAAATCTTAATTCTTAATTAATTTCAATTAAAATCTAATTTATACCCATAGAAATTTTTATATGGTGTATTCTATAGAATTTTTTTTCAAATCAATGAGAGGAAATGGCTGGGATGTACCTTCATTTCCCGTCCATGCTCATTTCATTTTTTAAAAAAAAAAATCGAACCGACCCGTCTATCAAATTTTTTATATATATAATGGAACGGACGGGAAATGATTTTCCGTACGTCGATTTTTTTTTTAAAAAAAATAAAAAAAATCGAACAGGCAGGAAATGAATAATAAAAAAAAAGAAAAATAACCCAGCGACGAAAGATGATCTTTCGTTCGTTTGAACGGACAAAAAATCATCTTTCGTCGGCTATTTTTTCCAAAATCCTATATTGTCTCCCAAATATAGTCAAAAATTGTTCACCCAAAACCCAAAATTTGGGTATACAGCCAACGACTTGTTAGGATTGTGTCTTGTATACTCGTTGTTCAGATTAGAATAAGGTAAGATGAAGAACGGAGGTCGAGGCATCGAAGTGAGTAGAATGAAAAACAGTAGCATCAAGGTGCATGCATAGTTGCGGTCAACTGTCCTATGTTGCGGTCGATCGCACCCCCTGGCCGCTCGAAGTACAGGAAATGTCAGAGAGTGGTACGGTCGACCGGTCTTGTTGGACGGTCGACCGACCGCTGCGTTGTGTTCGTTTTTTGGGCTTCAATTAATTAGGTCGTTTCAGCCCAATCTTCAGCTCCAAGTTAGATCGTGCGGCTTTTATTCAGTTACTTCTTTTCCAGGTTTTATCGGACGACTGAGAATCAAGATTAGACCTAGGTTTCTCTCTATTCTTCTATATATATATTGTAAACTCCTCCTTTATGAGAGTTGAGTACTCATAGATTATTTTTTTCATTACAAAGAGAGGCTCGAGAGAGAGATAGTTCTTGGTGAGTGAGTTTAATTTCATGTATTGAGTGAATCAATAACTCCTTATAATCTCTTCTAGTTGAATATCAGATCTTCCTATATTTTCCCCCGGATTGAGCAAAAGCTAACCGGGATAAGTCATCGGTGTGTTTATGTTAGTTTGGTGGATCTACTTGCTTGCTCAATTTATTCATCTCGTCTACTTCGACTTCCTCATTGCTCTATTAGTTCCACTGCGACAACGGGCGTTGGTTGATGCCCCAATCCCAACAACTGGCATCAGAGCTTCAGGTTGCCGATTCCTTTGGTTAAGATGGCAAGTCACAGTATTTTGAAGATCAAGTAGTTTGATGGAAAGATCAATTTCAATCTTTGGAAGACTGACATATATGATGTTCTTGTTCAAGAACGTTTGCAGTTGGCCGTTAAGAAGAAAGAAAAGCCAACTGATATGAAGGATGATGGTTAGAAAGATATTCGTGAAAGAGACATAAGTCTGATCCGACTATCCTTGGCGGACAAAGTCATGTGCAGATTTCTTGAAGAAACTAATGCAGCGAGTTTGTGGAAAAATACTCATAGTTGACTATTCCGGTTCGTCGTTATTAGATCGGATGCATTGGAAGAGGAAGTTATTCCGTTTATCTATGAAAGAAGGTACCGATCTCCAAGACCACATTACAGAGTTCAATAAGATATTATCTGAACTTAAGGCGATCAACGCAGATGTGTGTAAGGAAGATAAAGCTTTCAACCTGATATATTCACTGCCGGATTCGTACGAGTCTTTGATCACTACCATGCTACACGATAGATCTGCCAAGGAGAGTATTTCGGTAGATGGTGTAATCAAAGTATTGAAGGAAAATCAACTTAGGAAGGAGACCCATAAATCATCATCGTTTATTCCTAGAAATTGTCTGGCAGTGGATGGTCCTTCAGGGGGAAGACAAAGTACTTTGCAAAAGGATTCGATCCGTTGCTGATATTGCAAGAGGCCAGGGCATATCAGGAAAGACTATTGGAAATTTCAGAATCAGGAGAGCGCCAAGAACGAGATTTCAGCTGCTAATGTGGTTACTGTCTTTGATTCAGGTGGTTCGTGTCTTCTTGTTTTAAATTCTTTCGAAGTGGATTCTAGTTGGTTTCTTGACTCAGGGAGTTCTTCTCATATTTGCTCCGAGAGGGAGTTGTTTTCTACTTATAAGTCTACTATGGGACGTTGTGTGACAACGGAAACTGGGACATTTGTGAAGTAGTGGGTGAGGGGACAGTTGAGTTGAAGATGTCAGGTCTAAATATGATCACTTTAAGGGATATTTTGCATATTCCTCTGGTGAAACGGAATCTGATTTCCTTGGGAACTCTTGATGCACGGGGCTGCAGGTACACAACTCGAGATGAAGTTCTGTCTGTTTTTCAAAGTCGTCGTGAAGTGATTAGATGTATGAGAGTGATTGGGCCAAGCCAACACAATCTCTACAAGGTTTGGGGAATTCAAAAATTCTGCGCAGGGGTTGATAGTTCTTTTTCTATTATTTCCGTAAGCTCAGCTAGTTTGCCACAACTAGAATCATCGAGATGAGACCACGACGTTCGAATATCATCGAGAGGTGGAGAATGCCTAAGGATAGGTGGAGTTCGTGCGGAGTTTGGCAACTTCCTAAGTACATCTACGGAGGTGTACCCTTGAAGGGGTATACTGGAATCGGTGAGATTGGATAGAGATCAGTTCAACTAGAAGAAGAAGCTATTGTTCTAAGTTTTCTTTGCAAGTTAAATTCATTTGAGTTTGGAGATGAGTAACACATCATGTGATAGCACTCGTATGCAATCCAAGGTGGAGTTTGTTAGGATTGTATCTTGTGTACTCGTTGTTCAGATTAGAAGAAGGTAAGATGAAGAACGGAGGTCGAAGCATCGAAGTGAGTAGAAGGGAAAACAACAGTAGCAAGGTGCAGGCATAGTTGCGGTCGACTGTCCTATGTTGCGGTTGACCGCACCCCCCGACCGCTCGAAGTACAGGGAATGTCAGAGAGTGGTATGGTCGACCGGTCTTGTTGTATGGTCGACCGATCGCTGCGCTGTGTTCATTTTTTGGGCTTCAATTTGTTAGGTCGTTTCAGCCTAATCTTCAACTCCAAGTTAGATCGCACGGCTTCTATTCAGTTACTTCTTTTTCAGGTTATATCGGACGACTGAGAATCAAGATTAGACCTAGATTTCACTCTATTCTTCTATTATATATTGTAAACTCTTCCTTTATGAGAGTTGAGTACTTATAGATTCTTTTCTCCGTGCAAAGAGAGGCTCGAGAGGGAGATAGTTCTTGGTGAGTGATTTTAATTTCTTGTATTGAGTGAATCAATAACTCCTTGTAATCTCTTCTAGTTGAATATCAGATCTCCCTATATTTTCCTCCGGATTAAGCAAAAGCTAACCGGGATAAGTCATCGGTGTGTTTGTGTTAGTTTGGTGGATCTACTTACTTGCTCAATTTATTCGTCTTGTCTACTTTGACTTTCTCATTGCTTTATTAATTCCGCTGCGATAACGTGCATTAGTTGACGCCTCAATCCCAACTAGACTGCAGCTCCTTTTTTTCTATTTTTTTCTAAAAAATAAGTAAGTAGCCATATGGTACAGATGCTGTTAGAAGAGAGAGGGGGGTGAGATCTTACATTGCTATAATGCATATGTGGTGGGAATCTCAGTGGTCCCTCAAATCATAATGTCTGGTTGTCTAGTTTAAATCTTCAACAAGGACAACATTTTGTCCTATCATGTTCTTATAATATAGTTAGATAATTTGCGTAATTAAGATTAATATCATCACACAGTTGGAAATGAAATGAAAGCAAATTGTACTTCATTCTTCATTTTCATTGATGCTTAGATATATAAAATCTCAATTTTCTCTCCGATACAATGACGTTAATTTGGTTCTTCTGCAGGATGTATAGCAGGTTCATCTTCGGTCTCAGGTCCTTCTTCTTCATTACAGAGATATCTGAATTTTGCATCGAGTTCTTAGCTTGAGATTTTCTTTTCCATCCATGATCAAGGTAAATGCCCGAGTACAAAATTGAAATCGGAAGTATACTGAAGTAAGAAAAGAAATACAATACAAATCCATAGATGTCCGCATAAGCATGCAAATACAAATAAGTTGGACATTTGATCCCAGAATGAGGCCAAAAGTGAGCTTACGCCTCCTCCTCCTCAAGAACTTAAAGAGATATTCAGTCATGTACAAAGACAAAGATGTCAGATGTGAGATGTGGATAGAAGAGGAAACCAGGTAAGATAAACATAATTTGTTCTGTGAGTTAAGATCAAAACTAAATCAAACAAAGAAATATTATAAGTAGATATATTGTAACTTAACAGATGAGATCCGAGTTCATTGTCAATGGTCCTACTAATAATGGTAAAACTGGAGCTTTCCAATAAATTCATGTGGCCTGTTAAACAAACACTTAGCATATTGATGGTTACTTGTTTGTCCAATTATGGCAGCCATAAGAAAATGCATGGTGGCCCTTCTTGAGAGTGACAGAGTGAATTTAGAAAATTCAAACCATTAATCCATTTATGCCATGGTCCAAAAACATCCACCAATCAAAGAGATATGCATGCATGCCACATAAAAGTGTTGGTAGTATATCTGGCATTCAAAATGTTTTATTCTATAAAAATATTTAACATTTTTTAAGTAATAATCAATTTCATGTACAAGTAAAATGTTAATCATCATCGATTCATTATTAAGCAGAAGATATTTATGTAATAAAGTGTACCAATTCCAAAATATCTGCACGAGAACGAAAACAACATTGAGCGAGCATATATCGACAAATCTTATATATCTAACTGTTGTAAGATGTCATCACGGAGATGTGAACGACGATGACTTTGCAGACTTTTGAATTATTGAATGGCAAATGGGTTGACACAAAAATTATAATGGAAAAGGGTGAGATTTGAGCCCAATAACTCTTCGAATTTGGTGTTATTATATTGTATTAAAACTAACCTATTATATTGTATTTGTAATCACTTTCATACAAGTTAAAGGTAATGATTGAAGAGGTAACACATGCAAGTATATTTTGTAACAACAATATCACATCGCATCACATCACATCACATCCCATCCTTTTCAACTAACATGGGACTGCTACAACTTGGTTATCAAGTTATGAAAGTATAGACTATTTCTCTTTACTTTAGATGTGACCAAATCTCAACTTTGCTCTGTTTCTTGCCAACAACTTATTAATTTCTTGCAAGAATCAATTAGTGCATGTATGCGTTGCTCGGGTTGGCTGCTAGTTAAAAAGTAGAATTAACTTCCTTGTATCAAAACTCAATTTTAGTGCATCTTCACATTGCAATGGGGACAGTGTGGGAAGCATCTCCTCAATCATCCAATCACACCTCCATTCAGCTGCGAATTAAATTACAAGAGTTATGGATGGATGGATGGATGATCGCAGCAGATATTTTTTGGCATGGTTTTGATTACATATATAGAAGATTGATACGATCATACAAGTGAATAATGTGATGAGTAAGACTATGTAGAACCAGATGATGCATGAGTAAACTCAGTGCTTAATTAAATTATATGGAAATATAACCAACTGTTTCTTTGGCTATGATTTTCGGTTTCCTTCTTTTACCTTTGCAATTCCATTATATTTACTAGTAATTTATACGTGCGATACAAGTCTTAATAAATAAATATATATATTTTTTAAAGTAAAAATTTCGATGTAATCCGGCCTCAAACCTGAGACCTCTGTTATATACACGTCTTAATAAATTTTTTTATAAATAAAAACTCTGACGTAGTGAGGACTTGAACATAAAACTTCTTTTATATTAGTTATGTACGTAAATCATTTGTGTTGATAGATTGACAAATGACACTGAGGCATTCTCCCATTATAATATTAGAGATTAGAGATATTTAATTAATTATTTCTTTTTTGCAAATTTAAGTACGGACAAGATTGATTGATCTTCAAAAGTAGTTTCATATTTCTAGCTGATACTTCAACTTTCCATGTTTTATAATGTATTTCAGTATTTGCATACATAACACTTGTAACTTCCCGTGTAGTAATGTACAGGTTCTAAAAATCATGATAAATTAATCCCGCTTTTGCTAGGAAAAAAAGAAGAAAACAGTTGGTAGGAGAAAAAAAAAATATTGAGATAACATGGAGATGAAATGATTGATCAAAATGAAACAAACTGATTCAATTGATTCAAGCACATTGTATATATAGCAATGTGCCAAAAACTAGCAAACTTCTGCAATTGCAATCCAATGTTAAATCTCAAATAAAAAGACAAGACAATGCTTAAACAAAGGAACTCGCGGATATTCTGAAACCCTCAAACACGCTGATAACTGAACCCTATTTAGTTAAACAAAGACTCCCTCTTTATCTGATCTACCCGAAGGTGTTAGCAACCCAACTCAGCGAAGTAGATAATAAACAGAACCCTTTCAGTACATTTTCACATTCTTATGGGGCAAAGTTCAAAGCATCTCTTCCATTATCCAACCACCATTGCCTCCTTATTCCCCTTTCATCCTTTCAAAATACTCTTCATTTGAATTGACGAAAGCAAGCCAATGGTTCGCACAAACTCCTCAAATATCAGGTTAATCTGACATTAGTACTCAACTCATCCTCCTCCAAAAATTCATGTAATCAGAGCACATAAGTGTGAGTACATGAACTCTCATTTCTCTTCTTAATGGATAAATCATGAATGATCTCTGATGGATGTGGTACCACATTGGTCATGTTGTAATTATGGGCATACCAATTTCCTGCAATGGGTGATAAAGACTCAGTATAGAAAGTACTGACATACTTTACACACAATCTCTATATTAGATACCAAAATTCTATGCAATACATATTAAAGGTTTGAATAATATGTTGTTCTAACAGTATCTCACCTTTTTTCAAAAAGTTTAAAATTATCTCACAGTTCATGCCAAAGAGTTGACACAGTACATTTCTGGATCCAAACATGAAGTTCTGCTTGCTCTGTGCACCCAAAGCCTCATCATCATATAATGTTAATCTGGCCGTCTTAATGTAATTCTGGCATGTTTAGTTTTCTGTGATGTTGTACTCTTGCTCACTTGACAGTTTTGTCGAGTGGTTTCTGTTGTTCTACTTCTTCTTTCTTATCATGAACTGGAGTTAATATATATATATATATATATATATATATATATATATATATATTATAAAGCTGAAGCTCTCGGGCTCTACCCGTTTGATCAACAAAAAAAATCATATAATGTTAATCAACCCGCATTCAATTGAGAATAAGACTTATTTCTCATGCTTGCGTAGTCTTATAAGCCTAATTATATATATGTACATTTGAAATGCATAAGCTTTTTTATATTCATCAAAATATTGTTCTCCTGAGTATGCAGGTTGTTTTCAAAAATCAATTCAAGAAAAGAAAGTAAGGCTGTTAAGTGACCAGTACAATTCGATGGTTAGATATAACCATCGAACAGCTATATCTAGACACTGAACTACATTCGATCTTTAGTTGAAGGAATCAAAGATATATATTCTGTTCAATATTTAACCACAATTCATGAAGCTAAATGTTCATCCGATTCTTGACTTAAGAGGTGCCATGGTAAAGAAATTATTTGCTACCAGTTTACTGCCAAAACTAATAAAATAGATACTGGGAGTTTCATCTTTGCATATTGTGAAAGTCCTGCCACTAAACTATAACTTCGAAATTTAAGACGGATTGAGGAAACTTGCACTTGTATTCTAATACATGAACTTTAAATAGGATGGAAGATTTAGAAAAAATATGCTAACTTGAACAACTTTTGAGTTTCTCTCTAGGTTTTCTAGAGAGAGAAGCTCTCCAATAAACCCAAAAAAGAGAGGAGAGAAAGAATGTAGTTCCAATCGGGGAGGGGGGAGGACTACTTCGTCATCCTCCTCCTCCTCCATCCCCCCCACCCTTCACCCCTCCTCTGTAGCGGTGGTGAGAGCGTCAGTGAAACCGACTAGAGGTTGATGTGTTGTTTAGAAGCGAATGGCGCGGCAGGGACGATCGTCGTCAAGATGGCTAGAGTCGAGAGCGGATGCTGCGTCGCCGGGAGAGGAGGCTGCGCGAGAGTGGGAGTGGTTACCGCCGGCGGGATTTGTTGACTTCATCGGTCAAGAGGTCGGGAGGGGCCTATTGCCAGGCTGCCATTATTGTGGTCTGGCGCCTGGCGTGGGGTCGACTCGTCGGTAACGTCGACCTGCATTTGATGGCGGGTTTCGACGGCGTCGTGACGGCGGAGGGGCTACAGGGAAAGTTTAGGGGCTGGTCAGCAGGGGTGTTCGAAGGCAGACGATAGGTGGTTGGATTAGATCGATGCTACTGTCGGAGGGTTGTTGTTGGCGTCGGCGGTTGGTGTGGAAGGCGAGACCGATGGCAACGTCGAGAAAGGGGAAGGTGTGGAGTTGGTGATGGTGGTCAGGGATGGCCGGAGAAGATGCATGGGGAAAGGGACGGGATCTACTTGCAGGAGATCAAATAAACTTGAACAAAAGAATAAATTAGTTCAAGAAGAGACTTGCCTGTTATATTGCAGATACAATTAGTAAGAATAACGAAATCAGAATTCCGAGCGAAATCTCCCAAAAACATGTGCGAAGTACGTGCGAAGAACCAACAGCAACAGCAACAGCAAAAGCCAAGAGAAAACCTCACACCGGATCGGGACAGAACACAGAACAACAATCAGGATCTGATGTGCCCAGAACACAGAACAGCGAACTCGCCCAATGAATGGCCTCCTTCACACCGGATCGGCCCAAACAGGGGACAGCGAGAGGGAGATCCGCTACGGCCGAACACCGAACAGCGGCGCCAACCAACTTGTGATCATCTCCTTCCTCGGCAGAGAGAGAGAGAGAAAAAGCACGGAGTCATGACAGCGACTGCGACGGGGCGGGGGCGAAGCGGCGTCGGCACCACGGTCAGGAAGCGACGGTGGTGATGGCAACCTCGACGAAACTCCGGCGAACTCTGTTTTGCGGTTAGAAACAGAGAGACGATGGCGGCAACGCTAGGGAACTCGAACGGCGACGCTAGGGGGCTCGATGGAGCGGCGAGGGATGGCAGTGACACTGGTGAAGTGCACGGAGATGATGAAGGACGACGGCGATGGGTAATGGCGACAAGAACACCTCGGTGGGTCGAGTGATGAGTTGCGGCGAGGACAGGGGGTGAACGGATGATGGTAAGATGGTGGAGACGAGGGGACGACGATGATGAGGGTGGTGACGGTGGTGGAAGACGATCGGAACAGCAACAGGAGTAGGGTTTCGGTTGGGTTTAGGGTGCAACGAAAAAAACCAGAGAATGAGGGGTTTTGGGATCGGGGAGATAGTAACAGCAGAAAGAGAGTAGAATAAAAATATTAGGGCTTAATAGGATTATTTATAGGGGATCAAGAATTAGGATTTTGGGTTGAGATTATGTGGACTCTGGGTAACGGTTTTGGCTCCAAAAAGAAAAAAATAAATGCAACGAGATGAGACGAACACAAAGGAGAACAAATCAACTCAAAATAGGAAGAGCAAAATTTACAAAGAGAACAGGATCCAACCAAAAGAATACAGATTGATTAAGAGAGAAAAAAAGAACCTAAGAAAACACAAAATACACTAACAAATGAATCCAAAAACAATAATCAAAAGAAAACAAAAATACAATAAAATCTGAAAATAGGGCTTACAAATCCTACCCACCTTACAAGAAGAATTTCGTCCTCGAAATTCATACAAAAGGTACATAGGACAACCCCGAAACAACAAAGCAAACAAAACACTACTCAAACAAATGAGGGAATCTCTCCTGAATCTCTTCCTCTAACTCCCAAGTAGACTCCCCTGGCGAGCGAGGATCCCAAGAAACTCGGACAAACTTGATGACTCGATTCTTTAGCACCTTCTCTCGACGGTCTAAGATAGAGACGGGTCGAATTTCACAGGACAAATCCGGCCTCACAGACAAGTCTGAGTAGTCAACCAGATGACTTTCATCTCTGATGTATTTCCTCAGCTAAGAAACATGGAATACATCATGGACACCTGCTAAAGCTGGCGGTAACGCGAGCCTGTAAGCTACCTTGCCCACACGTTCCAAAATATCTAATGGACCAATGAATCGAGGACTCAACTTGCCTCCACCACCGAAACGGATAACACCTTTCCAAGGCGATACCTTGAGGAACACATGCTCGCCTGCCTCAAACTCTAGAGGTCTCCGACGATAGTCAGCCCACCTCTTCTGCCGATCCTGAGTGGCCTGCAAATGCTTGCAGATCTGAGCCACGGCATCAACTGTCTTCGTGATCAACTCAGGGCCTAAAAGCTTCCTCTTGCCGATATCATCCCAACAGATTGGCGATCTACACTTGCGCCCATATAAAGCTTCGAATGGAGCAGCCTTGAGACTCGCCTAGTAACTGTTATTATAAGAGAACTCGGCCAAGTGAAGATGATCCTCCCACGAACCTCCAAACTGAAGAACGCAGGATCTCAACATATCTTCTAGGGTCTGAATTGTCCTTTCTGACTGCCCATCCGTCTGAGGATGGAATGCTGTACTGTAGCTCAGCTTGGTACCCAAGCTCTTCTGCAAACTCTCCCAGAACTGAGACCTGAATCTCGTATCTCTATCCGATACGATGCTGACAGGAACTCCATGCAGACGAACGACCTCCTGAACGTACTGCTCGGCCAAACTCTCCGTAGACTGACCCACATGGAAAGGAATGAAGTGAGCACACTTCGTCAGCCGATCCACTATCACCCAGATAGCATTATGACCTTTAGGACTCCTCGGCAAAACTGTCACAAAGTCCATCGTGATATTCTCTCACTTCCATTCAGGGATAGGAAGGAGTTGCAAAAGTCCTGTGGTCCTCTGATGCTCTGCTTTCACCTGCTGACAGATTAGGCATTGGGCGACGAATCGAGCCACATCTCGCTTCATACCATGCCACCAGAAATGCTGTTTCAAGTCCCTGTACATCTTGGTACCACCAGGATGAATAGAATACGGGGACCGATGAGCTTCCTCGAGTAGCTTCTGCCTGACTTCTCCTCTAGGTACACACAACCTAGAGCCAAACCGAAGCGACCCATCAGCATGGACAACCAAATTAGACCTCAAACCAGCTTCAACCTCACTCCGAAACTCCTGCGATTGCCTATCACTCCTTGAGCTGCCTTGATCTGCTCTACCAAGGACGACCGCAACTGCAACAACATAAGCTGCCGATCTGATCCGGAAAGCAACTCATCCAACTCTAGCCTCCTCATGTCCTCTACTAGCTCCTTCTGCTAAGTGAGGAACATAGCGGCAGGCCTCCGACTCAAAGCATCCGACACCGAATTAACTCGGCCCGGGTGATACTGCAAATTGATGTCGAAGTCTGCCATCAATTCCAGCCATCTCCTCTGCCTCATGTTCAACTCCTTCTGCATGAACACATACTTGAGGCTCCTGTGATCTGTGAAAATCTCAACTGTATCCCCAAGCAAATAGTGCCTCTACAACTTCAAGGTAAAGATCACAACTGCAAGCTCCAGATCATGCGTAGGATAGGTCTTCTCATGAGGTCTCAACTACCTCGATGCATAAGCGATAACCCTGCCTCGCTGCATCAGCACTGCTCCCAGACCTCTCCCCGAAGCATCACAAAAGATCACAAAACCACCTGAACTGTCAGATATAGTCAGCACAGGCGCTGACGTCAACCGACGCTTCAACTCGGCAAAAGCTCCATCACAAGCTTCATCCCAGACGAACTTCTGCTCCTTCTTGGTCAAACTGGTCAAGGGTCCAGCGATTTTGAAGAAATCCTGAACGAACTTCCGATAATAACCAGCCAAACCAAGGAAACTCCGCACCTCAGGAACAGACTTCGGAATAGGCCAATCCTTGACCACAGAAATCTTCGACGGACCCACAGAAACACCAGCACCAGAGATAATGTGGCTAAGAAAAGCAATCCGATCCAGCCAGAACTCGCACTTATCGAGCTTCCCATACAGTTGATTCTCCCTCAAAGTCTGCAGAACCACCTTCAGATGCTCAACATGGTCCTCCTTGTTCCGCGAGTACACCAATATGTCGTTGATGAAGACTACGACAAACTGATCCAAGAACGGCGAAAACACACGGTTCATCAAACTCATGAATACCGCTGGTGCATTAGTCACTCCGAAAGACATCACTAAGAACTCGTAATGCTCATACCTCGTTCGGAAAGCCGTTTTCGGAACATCATCTGACTTTACTCTGACTTGATAGTACCCAGAACGCAGATCCAACTTCGAGAATACCGAAGCATCTCCCAGTTGGTTGAACAAATCGTCAATCCTCAGCAATAGATACCGATTCTTGACAGTAACATTGTTCAACTCCCTGTAGCTTTGCGGCTTCCATCCTTCTTACTAACAAACAGAACTGGGGCTCCCCATGGCGAAACACTAGGTCTGACAAAACCCTTATCAAGCAGCTCCTGAACTTGCACCTTCAGTTCCGCCAATTCAACTGGCGTCATACGATACGGACTCTTGGAATAAGGGCCGTACCGGGCTGAACATCGATGCTTAACTCCACATCTCGGATTGGTAGCAAACTGGGCAATTCCTCTGGAAACACATCAAGGAAGTCCCGCACAACCAAGGGTGCAATAACCCCATCAGAGCCCAGCGACGCAAGAGAAACAACATTGGGATCCAACGAGTTCTTGACAAGCCCTGACGGTGTCTCACCCGCATGGAAAACAAATTCTGGTTGACTAGAGAGCCTGAAAGTCACCTTCTTCTCCCAGTAATCAATCACGCCACAGGAAATAACCAACCAGTCCATGCCCAGAATGACATCGAAACTGGAGTTGGGAATCACAATCAAATCAGCCGAGAACACCACACCACCAATCAGCAATGGACTCTGCTTGTAAACCCTAGAACAGACGACGACACCTCCACCTGTGGTGATGTTCCAAGCTGCAGGCATAACATCGCTAGCCAAACCATGCTGATTGACAAAGCGAGAAGAAATGAAAGAGTGGGTAGCACCCGAATTAAACAATTCATGAGCTGAAAGAGAGAAGACTAAAATCAGACCTAGAAGAAGATCAAATAAAGAATAAGATGCTAGCAGGATATACACACGAATAATTGTACAAAGGAGGAAAAACAACAACATGCAGAAAACTGAAAGAAAGAAAAGAAAGTACAACTACTGTGATATACCTGCAACCACTACAACAGCAACTTCTGCTTTCTCGGCTGTCAGGTTATAAGCCTGACTACGACCACCAACCTGACCTCCTCTAGGAGCCACACGCCTCTGATCAAAGACTTGCCTCTGCGGAGGAAAAGACGGTCTGCCCTGACCACGCGTCGGCACTCCTAGCTGGCAGCACCAGCAACTGGTGCAGGAGCACTGTTCCTCGGACAGTCACGAACCATATGCTCACTGCTCCCACACACTAAACACTGTCGGTTGGCCATCCTGCAGTCTTGCTGTGATGCCCAGTCTTATGGCAGTAGCCACAAGTCTCAACATTCATCGGGACAACAGGTGCGTACGGCTGTGCTTTTGCGGGAGGGGGCAGAACTGACCTCTGAATAGGTCCTCCGAAAGGCCAAGCTGCAACATGGTGCGACACAGTCCTCTGAGGAACACTAGACCTGCTGAGAGTCTGCTCTTGGATCCGAACCGCATCCAGAACATCGAAATAAGCACGAAACCGAAGAGCAGCCAAACGTCCTGGAAGGAAAAGCTCAAGCCCGACAGAAAACGACTAGCCTGAGCTTCATCAGTGGCAACAAGGGTAGGGGCGAAGCGACTGAGCCGAGTAAACTCTGCAGCATACTCGTCCACAGAACGGTTTCCCTAATTAAGATAATGCTCAAATTAATACCGTCCCAAGTAAAGTAGGCAACAACAAATGACATTTAAAAATATTATCTAGCTGACCTGAGTTAGGAAAACAAACTGTCGCTCCATCTCTGCCTTGGTGACACTGGAAAAGAACTTCGTCATGAAGCTCTTAGAAAAAGTGGCCCACTCAATGGGTCGCGGCATCCTCTCGGATTCAACCCGCCACCAGATATGAACGAGATCCACCAGCTGGATGCGAACTACATCCACACGATCCGCCTCGGAAACACGAGCAGCGACCAGCAGTTGCTCCGTCCGGATAAGCCATTGCTCGGCCTCCAACGGCGACGCAGTACCCGAAAACTTATCCGAGTGCAGCCTCATGAAATCCGCTACCGTACCAGACCTAGGTGACAGAGCACTAGGTGTAGGTCCAGCGACATTCCCATTGGCCGCCAAAGTGGCTCTAATCAGTTCATTGTGCTCCTGCTGAAGAGCTATCATCTGCTAAATCGTCTGGAGAATGGCAGCGTTGTCCGGCTGCTGATCCCCCAAGCGAGAAGAAGAATTCCCACGGGCCATAGCCTGAAACATGATCAAAGATAGTCAGTACCCAGATTACATGGTTATTATACAAGTATTCATGTTATTATCGTGGTGTGCAAATCACTGAGTTAACCTGGCTAGAGCCAAACTCGACTAATATACTAATCAAAGCCAAACCTCGTAAAGATAGTCAAGTTTGATTGATATATTACTCAACCCTGGGCTCTGATACCACTAAAAACCCTGTCCGTCTCGCTTCCCAAAATATGGAATACAAGTATGTAACGTAGACCCAGTGAATGATGTAAACACCATCCATAAGCTGTACCAGACTAACTCTGCAATAAGAACGAAATACAACCACGCAAGAAATATAACCATATGAAACAATGATAAATTCCAATAATAATGAAATAATCCAACAGTATAAATATCTAACATCCGGGATCAAAAGAAACTATGGGTCATAAAGCCCAAAAACAAAGTACAAGTTATAATAATATTCAAGAAAATAAATCTAGCAGCAAATAAAAACTATGCAGCGGAAACTGGTTCCAACTCTAGAAACGTTGCTTACCAATTTCTTCGGAAACAGATCCTTCAGTACCTGTAAAATCTTGATCTAAAAAAAAAGAGTACCCTTAGAGCAAGTCGTGGGCAGCAAGTAGAGAAAACAGAGGATAAAGAAAAGCATGAATAACAAAGATTAGGGACATGGTCAAAGACAAAGAACAAAACAAAGAGCAGGCAATAATATCAAAGATGTACAATAATCACGCATGTAATGAGTGATGTCAAGACAAGATCAAGCATGAGATGCAGGTTATTAAGTATTTTATTAGCCTATCTAGTGCACGTACTACTGCGTCCCAATCTACAGGTTCGGCGCAAGCACAGTGATTGTTTTAGACCGATGGTGAATTCATGGATCGTGTACTCGGCATTGATAATAATAATTTACGTGCAAGAATCATCATTCAATCATTGCAATCAATACTCCTTCTATGTCAAGTATTCGTACGAGCGAGAAGGCCTTACCGAATACATTTCCCGATTATTCACTACCAAGTCTACTCATAATACCCTGGCTTGTTAATAGTTTATTTTCATCCTATGTGAGCATGCAAGAGGGTGTCAATGTTGTACATTACTATATGTGACTAATTCTAAGCATTACAGACAAAGTATGAGGCAAACACATCATATAAACACATTTCACAAAATTAGGACAGCATGACCTTATTGTACTAAAATATGGATTATGGTCACAACAAAATAGCAAACCTGAATCCGCCGGAAAATCTAGAAAGTAGACTTCCACACGGTTCCAGCGAGTATAATTAAGGCATAAAAAAGATACCGAAACTAGGGTGGAAACTCTATTCTAATCAGGTTTTATGTTCAGTCAGCATACAGTAAGTTGTGTTCAACTAATTATTTCGGGCCAGAGAACTCATTAATAAAATCTACAAAAATTTAGGAAAGTAGCTATACATGTCTAGGTCCAGTATAATTTATTTCAGATTTTTCTTTTACTGTTAACAGGATCAAATAAAATAAGAAACAGCAGGATACGCATGAAATTATAAATCTGGAATTACTAACACAGTTGTACTAAAAAGATGATATCTAGCAGATGACAAATTAGAATTTAAATCCGTACCAGAGAAAAATGATCTAGACATTCGGGGCTACAATTTATGTTCAGTAAGTTATTTCAAATTATGTCCTTAGCATGGTTAAAAATCTGATTCAAAGTGAAACTTCCAGCAGTCCAGAAATCAACTTAACATAAAAAGGCAACAAATAAATCATACGATCACATATAGCATGCAAATTGGTAATCAAAGTGATCCTAGGTGTCAACATGCAAATTTCTAAGTTTTAAGATACAATTATCACAGTCATGGTATCAATTCATCGAGCAACTTCAATCTAGCACATACAATTTAATATGTCCAATTTTTCAAGCCGTCCTATGCATGAATCTAGTTATTTAAATGTGCATATGCATGAAACAATGGAGACTGTATTTAAGATCAAAGAGATAGCACGATGTTAAAAGTATGTCGGGTTAGCTCGTGTAAATCCTTGATAATCTTAATGGAATTGTCAAAAGCAGTTTTGATAACAAAATAGACGGTATCTACTTGCAGGAGATCAAATAAACTTGAACAAAAGAATAAATTAGTTCAAGAAGAGACTTACCTGTTATATTGCAGATACAATTAATAAGAATAACGGGATCAGAATCCCAGGCAAAATCTCCCATAAACACGTGCGAAGTACGTGCGAAGAACCAATAGCAACAGCAAAAGCCAAGAGAAAACCTCACACCGGATCGGGACAGAACACAGAACAGCAATCAGGATCTGATGCACCCAGAACACGGAACAGCGAACTGGCCCAATGAATGGCCTCCTTCACACCGGATCGGCCCAAACACGGGACAACAAGAGGGAGATTCGCTACGGCCGAACACCGAACAGCGGCGCCAACCAACCGGTGATCGTCTCCTTCCTCGGCACGGAGAGAGAGAGAGCGAGACAGCACGGTGTCATGACGGCGATTGCGACGGGGCGGGGGCAAAGCGGCGTCGGCACCACGGTCGAGAAGCGACGGCGGCGACGGCAACCTTGACGAAACTCAGGCGAATTCTATTTTGCGGTTGGAAACAGAGAGACGACGGCGGCAACGCTAGGGAACTCGAACGGCGATGCTAGGGGACTCGATGGAGTGGCGACGGACGTTGGTGACACTGGTGAAGTGCACGGAGATGATGAAGGACTACGGCGATGGGTAATGGCGACGAGAACACCTCGGTAGGTCGAGTGATAGGTTGCGGCGAGAACAGGGGGTGAACGGATGATGGTGAGATGGTGGAGACGAGGGGACGACGATGAGGATGGTGACGGTGGTGGAAAACGATTGGAATGGCAACCGGAGTAGGGTTTCAGTTGGGTTTAGGGTCCAACGAAAAAAAACAGAGAATGAGGGGTTTTGGGATCGGGGGGAGAGAGTAACGGCAGAGAGAGAGTAGAATAAAAATATTAGGGTTTAATAGGATTATTTATAGGGGATCAAGAATTAGGGTTTTGGGTTGAGATTATGTGGATTCTGGGTAACGGTTTTGGCTCCAAAAAAAGAAAAATAAATGCAATGAGATGAGACGAACACAAAGGAGAACAAATCAACTCAAAATAGGAAGAACAAAATTTGCAAAGAAAACAGGATCCAACCAAAAGAACACAGATCGATCAAGAGAGAACAAAAGAACCCAAGAAAAGACAAAATACACTATAACAAATGAATCCAAATACAATAATCAAAAGAAAACAAAAATACAATAAAATCTGAAAATAGGGCTTACAGACACATTCACCGCTGGTGGAGAACTAGGGGTCGTAGGGGATGTGCTTGCTGTAATTTGGGAAAACGTGTCCTAAATGCACCTAAGTTTTATTTTAAAAAATAAATCTAAAATGAACTAAAAATAATCCTAAAATGATAATAAATGAATGCAAAAAAGTATGACTAAATGATACAAGAACTAGGGTTTTATAAACCTTCGCTCTGATACCAAAATGATGTAAACTTAACCCTAAGTAGAGAATTTCTAAGAATTTTAAAAGATTAAGTTTATCAACATGTAAGGCCGATTAAGTTAGAAATTAAAACTATTAATTTGTTAGATGGATTTTCAAGAATTGAAATAAGATTAACAAGCCCAATTAAAGATTCAATCCTAACAATCAACAATAATACTTAATCGTTCTTAGTACGTAAGAAATTCAATAATGATTTGTACGATAATCGGTAAGTAGAAGCACACACACTCAATATTTGTTGACGATAGAAATTTTGGATAATAATCTAGAGACGACAAAGCAGTATCACAAATAATTGAGAAGTGTAAAAAATTTACCGAGATTCGTAGATGGTGTTGCGATGTTGTTGGACTTGAGCAGCAGGTGGCGATTAGAAAGGTGGCTGCATGAGGGTGCTGACAGGTGAGGACCGTTGGCGGCTGTAGTAGTGGTCGGGATGTGAGGTCGAGGCAGCAAACAGCAAGGGGAGTCGGGGATTAGGGTTTCGAAGTTGAGGAATTTGGGGATTAGGGTGTTGAAGTTGAGAAGTTGGCATCGACGGGTAGTGGCGGGGTCGGCGACGGGGCTATGGTAGTGTCGCGCTCAGGTGGTGAGTGGCCGGTGTGCAGGTGAAGGAGGATGTCAACGGGAAGAGGTTGATGGGGTTTGGATTGAGAGGGCGGGGTTGCTGGCGGCCGTCGACGGGGAGAGAGGGGGGGTCGGGATCGATGAAGGAAAAGGAGGGTGGACGGGTTTCTTGAAGTGAGTTGGGTTTCTTGAAGTGAGTTGGGGAAGAAGATGAAGAGGAGGGGGGTCGACGACTGTGAAGAAAGGGGGGGTCTAAGGTTTTGATTAATTGGGAATTTAGGGTGTAATTAGAGTTTCTCACAAACCCTAATACTTTCTTAGGATTTCTCATAAATCCTAATAACTTCCTTGGAATCACGCACACAAGAAAAGAATGAAGAGTAATAACTCAACACAATAATTTTTTAAATCAAGAAATAACATAATTTCTCATTATTCTCATGGCCTATATATAGGCTCAAAACAAAATCTCAATACAAATCTCCAAAATATTCTAATGCAATGCAGAAAATAAAGAGTGCAAATTGCAAAACTACTATATATGGCTAAATTGCAAAACAAAACAAACCAGAACCGATGTCCTCATCAGAACCGTAGAAACCTCTCATACTTTTGCTGTCATTTTTCTTACATGCAAAATTTTAGCATAATTGTATGTAGATATAGATGACGATTATGAAAGCAAGGATGGATAATTACAGTAAAAACAAAATCATGTTTCAATAAGGAATTGTAGGTGAAAACTGCATATGAATGTATTAGCCTACAGAATACTGAAGAAGAAATAGTCAAGTTACTGCTTTTCTCAATAAACAACTATGGTGAAGGTTGAAAGCCCATCAATTATCCTTTTAAAGCTATGTTTTAATGTTTTTCATCTTGCAATTTAGCAAAAAGAAGAAACTTTAAATATTTGTTGCACTGTTCATGAAGAATGACAGTTCAGCTGTTTGAATTGGATATTTAGCATTTGAAATGCACATGAATTAAAATTGAGTACTTATTAATGTAAACACATACAACTATATGAAGAAAATTTTCTTAAACATATCAAGAGAGAGACTATAGAGTAAGGAAATGGAAAAAAGAGAGAGAATTTCAAGGACATTAGACATACTTATAACATGTCCGAAGATCCCACATATAAGTAATATGTAGGCTTTTTTACATGGCCTTCTCTAGGTATAATAGCCAGTCCAAATGCACATGTTTTACTTTATAATTTGTCATAGATTTGTTTCTCAAAATAATTGAAATGCATAAAATAATGTTCTATGGCTCCCAGAGTGTAAAACCAAGCAAAAAAGGAAAGGGAAAAAAAGAATCTCAATGTTGTGTTTCAGAATGAGAAAAATATGTATACTGCACATGCATATGAATACATATGGAACAGCTTGTCTTCCTATAGAATATGGATAGGACTGGTTTTACACACTCCTTTGGTAGTTCTAATAGAGTAACAGTAGAGATAAATATGATCACCAAAAACAAATGAACGATGACAATACTTGCCCTCAACTACTATTCTACAACGATAAGTGAAGATGATTAGCTTATCATTGGAGATTTTGATTTGATTTTGCTGACAATAAATGAAACAAACAAGAAGCAATGTAACCGAACACAATACCGTTCGGTTCTACAGGAATTTCCCTAGAATATTTATTATGTAAACTAGAGTTACTAATGTCTAGACGGGTGGGGGGTTGAGGACAGTGCAAATAAACAGAGTTTTAAAGGTGAGAAGGACTGCAAAAATTCTTTTCCGCAATTGACACATAAATCTTGCAAATCAATTTTTAGTTGTAGACAGAAGCAGAAAGTACCCAATGAATCAAATATCAGTTATGGTTAGACCTACGTGTCATGCTGATGCTGTAAGCATAGTTTCTTTGGATTTTGCTATACCTTTTCCAAATACTGATTAAAAGCACACCTCCCAACCAGTATATTCTCATCTTCTCTTGGTTGTATTTCATTTTACTAGTGTGTTAATCTCTTTCACACAAAGGGTACATTAACTTTAACATATTTATGTGTATGATGATAATAAATAAGCAAAATAACTATGTTCCATGACGTGACTACGGCTTTATTCAACCACACAAAAAAAAAGTTCCATGACAAAAGCCTAAAAACTCTTCTAGTTTTCTTTCAATTACCGAAATCACGAGAAGCGTGAATTGGCCAGATCCTCCAACCCCCTACTGTTTCAGGCATTTCTCGACTACAATTAAGCCAACTTTGCAACAAGCACACTTCCATCCAGAGTTTCTCTTCAATGCAGCTAAGACCAGTACCAGCAAGTTGATTTTCCTGCAGATAAGGTGGAAATATTCAGGAACGGTTCTGTCATACAATCCGTAGAGATTGAGGTGGTACCTGCATCGTCGACTTCAAGACAGATATTGAAGGCGAAACCTACATTATCAACTTCAGTGTATGCTTCTGATTAAACCTCAAGCTAATTGCACATCTTCGATAACATGGATGTGGATACCCTTGTAAAATGCTTCATCTGTTTGCATAGTTTTGAGTCCGGATTTTGTAGGGGAATCTACTCCCTAGCTTTTGGATTTGAATGCATTCCTGCAGGATAAGTTCTACTACTCAGTTGAATGGTTGTGGTAATGAATTGAATGCTAATCTTTCCTAGCTATGTTTTAGTTTTCCATGATCTTCCTTAGATTCGGGATATGAATAAACAAAAATGGAGAAGGTTGAATACTAGAAGTTGTCCTCCACATCTAAGTGATCCTTCAAGTTTTCATCTAGTAGATGATTTTTTGGATTTGAATGGCCCATTGCCTAGTTAAATAATTATGGATAAGTGCTTACCAGTGGGTTATTTTCTAGCTACATTTAAATTATTTTCCATGTTGGTGTAGCAAAAAGAATAAAGTTGAGATCTTCATAGTATTAGTTCAGGAAGAAAGATGGTGTTGACCTGTTCATTTTAATTTTCATAGCAATCGGTAAAAGTTAATGAACAATAACTTCAAACTAGAGGTGCAAAAGAAAATTTCAAGCAGATAAGCTCCAGTTGTACAAGTGAGAAGATCAGCTACACATGGTTGAGTTTTATTTGGATCTGTGGAGAATATATGAAATGAACAAGAAGAGATGCAACTAAGCAAATATGAAACTAGACGAATCAAAAACAATACCTCAGGGTAATAATTCGAGGCCATTATCTTCTTCCCAATATCTGACTAAATATCTTTCTGAGAAAAACTGCAGTAAATTTTCTGTAGGAGCAAAAAAATTTTGAGAACCAATTCAAATGTTTCAAATCTGGTTTCTTTAATTTGAAAATGCAAATATGAAAACGCCTCTTGTTGTATCTTTGTTTCCCTGACACTTGCAAGCCATGCACACAAAAACAACTAAAGATAGACTTTTTGAACAAATTAATCTGAAACCAAGATGAAATGTCATTAAAGTAGTTTCTCTCAGTACCTTTACTTTACAAATATATAATGCAATATTCACGTTATTTTCGAGAAAATGATTTCAGGAAAAAAGAAAAAGTGAGGGGGGTCGAAGACAACTATGATTTGAGTTTTGAGTAGCGAATATAATCTAGAGATCCTTCCAAACTTTGTAATCAGTAGATGAGCTTTTATAATCAATTACACTATCCTGGCATCCTAAGAAGAAGGCCGTTCTTGTACTATCGACATTGATGAGAGCATGCGCAGTTCCAGCAGGACTAGCAGCAATAGCAACCTCATGGGAATTGATAGTAACCTCAGCAAAACCCTTGCTTTTAAGATTTGGATTCTCAAGCTGTATTCATTAAATATATACACCAAAGAAGATTTAATATAATTACTGAAGAATAGAAGTTAACGGTTAGGTGATGAGAATGAACAGAAGTATACTCTGAAATTTGTTTCGGCACCCCAAATGATGAATGTTTCATTGCAGGTATGGTGTCGATGATTTCCACGCATGGCGCCTGGCCGAATCTCACCTGCATGAAGTGATGCACAAAATTGTGCTCCACCTGTTACAAGTTTGATTAGAAACAACTCCCAAGAAATAATTATGGTGTGGAAAATTAAAAGCTAATTATGGGAACAAAGTAGTTGACAGATGTTAAGAACAATACGTAACATAAGGGTTAGTTTCACCTTATCAATTCACCTTAAAGTAAAACAACCAACATATGTAAATCATCAGAAACTACACACATAATTGGAGTTATCACTGTTTCCATGCAGCACTGAAGACAACAAAGCATTTCTCGGATACATTATAGTACAGCAAAGTAGTGGTTATGGAAGAATGGAAGAAGAGAGAGAAGGGAGAATAGAGATACTAACAAGCAACAACAAAAGTTTTTATCAACTCATCAATCAACATATTTACTGCCTTATCAACAGGAAACCAATTATTTAAATATTACCCAACCAAATTAAATAATCTCCTTATAGGCTAATATTTTATTATTACTTAGACCAAATCTAAAATAATATCCAACTCATAATCGATTCTTTAAGGAACCACTGAAGAAATCCTTCCCCCTTGTATGGCAAGGGATCCAATTAGCCCATTAAGTCATCCCAATTGTTACTTAAACCTTCTCACAGATGTATTGGTAAGCATCAGATAGGAATGCAAAAGGTCTTACACATTAATATTTGGAAAGTCAGATGACCAAAACAAACAAAAAATTGAAGTGCATTCTATAAAACTTTGTGCCTAAGATACCAAATGAAACTCAAGTGAGGGCATGCTACATGCCTAAAAGTATAGGAACGCAAAGTCACAGGAAACTCTCTAACTTCATCAATTTCTCCCTATGCACAATTAGATGTATTTGATTTTAATTTAATTTTAAAGTTTTTCTCAGGCAAGAACACCAACAAGAGCCATAATCTATGTTTTAAAGGTATATAATAACTTCAAAAGTTAGAACTAGAGGAGCAACTGAACCGGGAACCTGAAATGGACCCACCCAATTCAGGAACGTCCCGGGTATGGGATGAGGGATAGTGAAAATCAGGCTGGGTGGGAATTTCCAGTCTGATTGAATTCAAGTGAGATTCTGACCTAACCATGTATAAACCTATAAATTATATATTTGCAGATAACTCCAGAATTTGTATATAAAATAGAGGTACTAAGAGCATCCACAGCCGTCAGCTAAAATCCATTTTATGCATGTTTCGTCACTGTAGCATAGCATCCACACTCGTCGTCAGGCATTCTGTCATTTTTTTCCTTTTCCATTTTCTTCCTTTTTTGCTACAGTAAAAAGCCAAAGATAGCATGAGATATAACAATATGCATATTTTGACTAGACGAATCATCATGTTTCGTCTGCATTATTTAATTATTTTTTAAAATAGTCGGATGAAACATCATGTTTCGTCCGTTGAAAAAAAATATTAAAAAACAAATCTTAACCGAATTTTTTTTAAAAAAAATGGTGGACGAAACATCATGTTTCGTCCAAACCATTCTCACATGGGTCCCATTCCCTTTAAAAAAAAATTGCAAATGACCATCACGGTTACTGGGTGCAAATTTCTAAAAATTTTTTGCAAATCTTTAAAAAAAATTTGCAAAATTTTTTGAAATTTTTTTTCCAACTTTTTTTTGCAAAAAACACCCCCTTAAAACCCGGACGAAACATCCGGTTATTTTGCAAAAAGCAAAATAATGGAATGTTTCGTCCCGTTTATTTTAATATGCATATTTTAATATGCAAAAAGCAAAACCCGGACGACTGCAGCATTTGCTCGAATTAAAATATGCATATATGCATATTTTACCTCAAACGACTGTGGATGCTCTAATCTCAAAATCCTACAAACAATTAACATACAAATCAAGGATACAAGTTCCTTGTATCATTTGAAACTCCAAATCTGGTCCCAACCATAGGCATCACTCTCCATCCAAACTTCACTCTATAGCTTATCTTATCTAGTTCATGATGTTCATCTTCTACTTCTTTCCTCATCTTCTTCATGTGCCTCTGAAACCTTGGCAGTTGTCTCTCTTCGTCTAACAATATAAAACCTCAATTCCTATCTTGCCCTCTTGGATTTTGATATCCAACCACTTTTCTACATGCCTATCTGGATACTAAATTCTTCTAAATGTCATTTGTAAGCTTTCAAACCAAAGAACCTCATTACATATACGGAGGGATCAGATTGGGTTAGGTTACCAAGTGTGAAACCTAGTGTTAAGGTGAAAGTAACGAACAAGGCCAGCATGTGGAAACTTATGATCAGGATAAGGTTGACCCAAACTGCTCAAGTTGCACCCAGGTAATCCTAAAGAAGTTAAAATTGGAGAAACTCGGTAGAAAGAACACCCTTAGACTAGAAAGTTAGACATGTATCATGATTGCATGATAGAATACGAAAGAGAATGAAGACACAGTTGCTGCCATGCATTGGAATTTTCTAATGTAACAATGAGCATATTTTCGTATTGTTCACATAAATATTATAGAACAACCTTGCCTGGAAGGAATCCATTGCAATTTCAAAAATAGGAGTTTATTGTTTATAAGCATGCACAACAAGATTTGCTTATAATTTAATGATCTTTAAAAGTTAGAAACTATATTTTCTATTTGACTTTAGTTATAATTTTATAATTTGAGTTCTTCATTCTTATTTTAATAAAATAAACAGACGAAATGCAGAAATATAACAGGAAAGTCAATTTATTAAAAACTTGAAAAGTAAACCGAGCCTTGGTCAAACGAACAAGGGACATCCATTGATTTACATGTCTATCTTCTTAGGCAAATTTGGTATTACTGAAAGTGAAAAGTGCTTTCACTGAAAAGTGTTGGCCCCAAAAGTACATTGGAAAGAATTGTGTTTCACTTCAAAATTTTCCTATTTAGTAAAACCACTATTTGAAAAGCTAAACGCACCATTCAAGTGCTTCGAGAAAAATGCTAAAAATAGTTGTTTTAGAATAAGTATTTTAATTAAATACACTTTTAATTAAGTTGACCTATTTTGATCCTAAAAGAGCTTTCAGATCCAAAAGCACCCTCCAAGAGCAGTGCCCTAAGTAGCCTTAGTATTATAACTGCAATTGGTCATGTGGCATGCAGCTAGTTGTCTATCACAACCATCCATCAAACCATAACATCAACTACCATCATCCCTCTTGGCCTATTGGGTTAAGTTTAACAATTGCAGCCTAGGGATTCAGGTCCAATGAATGGTAACCAACAAAAATCTATAACATCGACTAAATGTGAAATCACAACCATCTGTTTCAAATTTACATTTCCTCTTTTTGCACTATTCCTTTTCTTCAAAGATTCCCAAGAACATTAATTGAATGCCAAGTTCCAAAGAGGATGTCTTTCACTTATCAGAGCTAATGGTCTCTCTTCATAAAATGCTATTTTTATATTTGCACTTGCATGCATTGCACATGCACTTTTTTTTTTGCTAGTCTTTACTAAACACTAAAGGGTTGGGTTTGCAGCTGTGTGACATTGTTCGTTTATGTGGCATCACATGTACTTCGCTTGTTGGTTCTATTTGTATACCCATCAGAAATCGATGACAACACCCTGAACTACTATTATAGGGGGGTGGGGGGGGTAATCATTTGATTAGCATTGTTACTAGATGATTAGCATTGCCCCCCCCCCCCAGCGCAAAACAACCATTCAATTCAAAACTACAACAAAAACACACTCAAACAAACCTAGAGGCGAAAGTACAAAGGAATATCATAAACTAAACTCCAAATTTCACTAATCCAACAAACAGTCACTTCCAAAAACAACCCAAAAATCCCACATACCACATATCCCATTGTGAATACCAACATTAAATTAAACACCAAATGGGCATATCACAAACTAAACCAAAAAGTAACAAAAACCCACTTGCCATAAACCCCAGTTTGAATGGAAACATTATATCAAACACCACATAGGGATAGGTATATCACAAACAACACAAAAAATTCCACTAATTCTAACAAACACCCTCCTCTAAAACCACCCTAAAAACTTCTTCTAACCCCAAAAGGAAACAACTTTACCATGAATCCCATTTTGGAGAGCAACATCCACAGGGTTGAGCAACCACCCCCTCCCATCATTAACAATCTCAGAAGGTACCTCAACCCCACTGAACCTCACCAAATTGGCATACAAATCTTGGTATCTTTCGATGGGTTGCAAGTAAACTAGAAATTTCACCAATTTAACAAGTTATAGTAAGTTTCATCACTTAATCTATTGTAAAGATTAATTATTTTCTTTGATTATACATATCATAACAATCAGTGCCAATTAGCGTAGAAATCCAACACACCAACTAAAATATTGGTACAACTTGGGGTACTCATAGCATTTCTCATTTAACATATACCCACTACTAAAACTAACCCAAAAAACCACTTACCATTAATCCCATTTCGAATAGCAATGCCTTGAAGCATAACCATTACAAGTGATTTCTCATTTAACAGATACCCACTTCCAAAAACTAACCCAAAAAACCACTTACCATTAATCCCATTTTGAATAGCAATGCCTAGTAGCATAAGCATTACAAGTGCATATCACAAACTAAAAATTTACAAAAATCCACTTCCCAAAACACCCTAAAAAACTCATTGTAACCCGAAAAGGAAACAACTTTACCATGAATCCCATTCCGCAGAGCAACCTCCACAGGATTGAGCAACCACCCTCTCCCATCTTTAACAATCTCAGAAGGCACATCCACCCCACTAAACCTCACCAAATTCGCATCCAAATCATTGTCTTTTCTAATGGGCTTGTATTTGGATTGAGGAAGAGATGGGTTGTTGTTGTTGTTGTTGTTGTTGGAGTGTTGGAATCTGAGGGAGAGCCAAGTGAGGAGGATGAAGGTGGCGAGAAGGAAGGGGAATGCATGGGGCTTTTTGAGGAAGAGGGAGAATGAGGTGAGGAGAGAGAAGAAGAGGGGTTGGTGGGTTTGGATTTCTGATTGGGAAATGGGGAGGATTGAGGGAGGATGATGATGGTGGGTTTGGAGGGAGGGTCTTCTTGGATTTGCCATTGTTGCTCTGGTTTTTGTTTTTCTGAGTATTTTTGGGGGGTTAAGAATTTTTGGAGAAGGGGTCAGGATGAAGCTGGAGGGTGTGATTATTTTAAGGGGAGGTGATTAGTAATTTAGTATGATATTTTTGTGTGATTATTTTAACAAGGGAAAGTCATTTGGTTTTTGCAAATAAAATTTTGGAGTTGGGGCGTGGTTGCAAACCGTCAGTTGCATCAATTATTTGGAAGGTTAAAGATCCATTGATGGTGAGGGTGTTTCCTCTGGCTTATTCTCAATGATGTTATTATCACCAAAGAGAACCTCGTCAACAGACCCCTCCATACTGCAACCAGTTGTGGATTTTGGAACCCACAATAAAGTTAAAGGTCTACCTCTCCATCAAGTGTTAAAGGAAACTGGTACACCCACAATTATGTTCAGATTTGATAAGTTTCGAAGGACCATCGACTAGCCACTAGGGGTGGGCTCGGTATGGTACCAGACTTTTTGACATTATACCATTACCATACCAAACTAGTTCGGTTTGAAAATATGCAAACTGTTACCAACCAAAAAGTTCAGTATACCAAAACTTCGATATACCGACTACTTCGGTTGGTACGGTTCGGTATTGGTGTTATACCAAATATGACCCAACAAATACCTTAGCAAATATCAGTACCAATAAAAAAAATAAGTTAACAATATCACACAACTACCGAAACAAAAACAGAATAGACCACAAATCCATTTTCATTCCAAAAGCAAGCAGGGAACAATAACATAAGCATAAACTTCATAAAAGTCGCAAAAGGATAACATCAGTAGCATTCTTTACCGAATGAGAGTTTCCACTCTTTAGTTAACTTCTGATGGGTACTCAACAACTTTTATCCAATTTCAAGAAATTCTAAATTTCCCCATACTATTCAATCAGTTCCATTGTATTAGTCATCAGTTACAGTAGTAACAATTCATAGATATCGGTGCAGACATAGTTTATGCGTACCAGCACCACCAGCATCACCACCACTAAACCAAACCTAACTAACAGTGCCACCAGAGAAATAAAAATGAAATTATCCATGTTAAGAGCAATAACTTCATCCACATGTCATTGACCTGATCTTAGCCTACAATATGCTTACATTTCTGTCAACAATGCCTTCGCCAAATAAAATGTATATAAATCGTGAACAAGCAGGAGACCGATAGTCACAGTAATCAGAAACACACATACACCATCATCTTAAAGAGTGGAAACTAAAGAATTCTGTTCTTGGAAGTTGGAAATAGGTTTTATTTATTACTGTATTCTGTATATATATATATATATATATATATATATATATATATATATATATATATATATATCTATATAATAAAACACAAAGAAAGCTATCAAGTGGCTCTCCTTCAATCTCCTCAAAAATCAAAGGTACAGATCTAACCTCACAAAACATATTTTCCCTCCAAAAGTTTCCCCCCAAAACTCAAATTCAAATCCCCCACTCAAAACAACTCATATATTTATTTAATTTTTTTCTCTCTCTCTTTCCCTCCCTTCTCTATTTAAAAAATTAAGAAAATAAAAATTTTCAAAATTTTTTTTTAATTAAAAAATTAAAAATTTAAAAACATTAAAAATAATTCAAAAAATCAAAAAAAAAATCATATAATATGTTTTTTGCCGGACACCCAAAAGTTTCTCATATAATATGTTTGCTACTTCAATTAATTTGCTGGACCTCAAAAACTATTTTACATGATCAAACAAAGTGCACCGTTCTGAAGACGTGCCGTATGCACGTGTCAACGGGAAAACCTAGTATATATATAAGCAACTTGCTCATTTAGTAAATGAGCAATTGATTATTATATATATATATATATATATATATATATATATATATATATATATATATATATATATATATATTTATTTATTTATTTATATATATTTATATATATTTATTTAATATTTAATTATTTGGTACGGTACGGTAAAATACCGACTGAACCATATTCATACCGAAACCGAATCGAATTTAAGAACTCGGTACGGTTGTACCGTACCATACTTTTGATTACCGAATTTTTCGGTACCGAATCGATTGGTTCGGTTGAAAAACCGGTCGGTTTGCTCATTTCGGTATGATCGGCCACCCCTACTAGCCACGGTAAAGGGGTCAAAAGAATTACCCAAAATGGTGGTCAAGCTCTGCACGCAGGTGAGGAGGTGCATGCTGTGGATTAGAGTGGGGGGACAGGGCACGCAGACCCTAAAAATGGCAAAAACCCACTCCGTAACAACATGCAAGCTTCGGGACAAGAGTTGGTGAAGGAAAGCACCACTTTGGGGAAGAAGACAAGCGAGAAAGCACCATCGACCAGGGAGTTGGTAACAAAGCATGGGAAGTCACCAGAAAGGAAAAATGGAGCTTCTCAGGGTCAAGGGCAATAGTATGCAGGCGCAATTTTGGGGAAAACGACGAGCAATGAGCTGCTCGTGAACAGAGAAGAGAGCTCAAAGGAGAGCGAGAAGAAAGGAGATTTTGAATCTCAAGCTTTGAGGAAGCTCAAAAGTGGTAAAGAAGACAATGAAGAAATAAGAGAAGGAAACAATCCCTCTGCGCTTAAGGAAAAAGAAACGCTCAATTTGGCATTTACCGCATCGATTCCACCGCCCTTAACCTCGATACTCACCCACTCTACAACAACCGTAGCCCCCCCAACCAGATGAAGCCACGTGGCGAGGGAGGTGAGCTTATTGCCCAGAGGATACAGCCTGTGCTCTCGACTTTCGAGAGAGGGAATACGTTGCACCGCGGAGGAGAAAAAACAAATCCTATCGATGTTGTTCGATCTGGTGGGCTAGACAGGGAGTGTTTTATAGGTGTTAGTGGGCCCAAAGAGGGGCCCAAAATGCATATTATTGCTTCTGAGCTAAGTACAACTATAAATTTGAACAATCAGGTACAACTTCAGACGGGTAGTGGGCCCATCGAGGGGTCCGCAACAGGAAGCACCGCTATTCTTGTAGAATCATCATCAATTTGTGGGCTCAACGAGGAGTCCACGTTGAAAGAGCCTACTCTACAACTGGATATTTAGCATGCAGATAGTGATGAGGACCTGAAAGGGCGCTTAAATCAGGACGAAGAATTCTCATTTACAGATGAGGAGTCAGAGGATCTAGAGTTTATTGCTAATACACAGAGGGAGATCTCGCCAGAGATGGTCTTGTCCACACTTCCAGAATCAGCACCTGGATATAGTACTGGAATGTCTAGCAGGACAGTTAGGTTTAGGGTTCAGCGGTCACCTAAGAGGGCTCATGTAGAGTCCTTGGATGACTATCTGGAGGTGGCGGCGGCGGCCAAAGCTGCAAAATTCGACGACGGAGGTACAAGAAATTTTTTAGCGACTATATTAAATTTCATGTCAGATTCTGATATTTTTATCCTAGCTCAAACCTGTGGATTAGAAGTGTGTGACGTAGAACGTAATGCCTTATTACTCAATAAAATTAGGGGTTGGAAAACTGAACGGGTTAAGACTAGTTGTCAGAAAGACATAGGATCCAACTCTGGGTTGATAGAGGTCTTCGAGGAAGATGCCTGCCTCACACCCACACTCACGATCAACCCAGACACGGTCCCCCAATGAATACACTATTCTGGAATGTTAGGGGGCTGGGGGATAAGGGGAAGAGAGATATGGTTAGGGACGTCATTAACAACTCCAAGGCGGAAGTGGTAGGGTTACAGGAGACCAAACTCACGCACGGGTTTAAACTCAAAAGAGTAGGGGGCAACAGAATCAAGGAATGGGTGCTACGCCCGTCCGCAGGAGCCTCGGGGGGGTTGCTATTGGGTTCAACCCGGATATTTGCACTTGCACCGAGGAATACAGTGGAACGTTCTCCCTGACCATCCGACTGAAGTGTCTGATAATTGGGTGCAGACAATCACTGTCGTTTATGGGCTGAACGTGGCTACATATCGAGACGCTTTTTGGCAAGAGCTTCTCGATATTCGACAACGATGGTCGGGAGCTTGGATTGTTGTGGGGGACTTCAACATTACCAGATTTGCCTTCGAGCACAAGGGAAGAGGCTCCAGCGACAGACACAGAGAAGAGTTCAATAGGGTGATCACGGAACTAGAGTTGATCGATATCCCAATTAATGACAGACTTTTTACATGGTCAAACATACAAGCTATTCCGATTATGGCCAAATTGGACAGAATACTAGTGTCGATGGATTAGGAGGCTAAATTCCCATTAGCTACCGCTAGATCGATCCCTAGACCTACGTCAGATCATACCCCGATCCTACTTGATGCTGGGGTACATGGAGCTCAAAGGCCAAGGAAGTTCAGATTTGAGAAGGCCTGGCTAGAAATCCAGGGATTTCACCACATGGTGATGGAAAACTGGGCGCTCCCAACTACTGGTACGGATGCTGCATCCCGATGGTGTGAAAAAATCTGCAGATTGAGAAAGCGGCTGTGCAGATGGAATCTGTCTAGATTCTCGACCATCTGGCGTGCAAAAGATTCCTTTCTGGAAGAAATTGATGAGCCAGAAAAATTGGAAGAAACGAAAGTCCTGTCACAGGATGAGAGAAGCAGGCTACTAGAGCTCCGAGAAAATATTGCCAATCTTTATAAGTTGGAGGAGATCAAATGGCAACAAAGGTCGAGGATTGCGTGGCTCAAAGAAGGAGACGCGAATACGGCCTACTTCCACCGAGTGGAAAGCGCAAGACACAGATCCAATCTAGTCCTGTCAATACAGACGGAAACGGGAACATCGCAAGACAAAAAGGTGATTTCTAAAACCTTTCAAGATTACTATAAAGGCATCTTTGGGAAGAAGACCGACTTTAGGGTCCCACTTAGGGATGACTACTGGCAGGCATACCAGAACGAATCAGCGCAAACATTATCCACTCTGGAAGCACCTTTCTCGGAAGCGAAAGTGGAAAAGGACCATCACTCAAATTGGAGCAGACAAGTCGCCTGGGCCAGACGGCTTTCCAATGATGTTCTTTCAAGTGTTCTGGGTAGAAATTAAAGGAGACATTATGGCATTGATGGATGAATTTTTCCATAACAACCTCAGATTGGGCATGCTCAACTTTGCGAAAGTAGTTCTGATACCTAAACGGAAGGAGTCTACGAGAGTGGGGGATTTTAGACCGATTAGCCTCATAAACTGCTCGGTTAAGATCATCACAAAAGTTCTGGCCATCAGCCTGGGAAGTATAATGGACAGTTTAATTAGCAAAACCCAGATGGGTTTCATCAAGGGCAGATGTATCCTAGATTGTGTGGCCACCGCTGAACAAGTTATCCACCACTGCCATACGGGCAACTCTAAGAACTTCCTCCTCAAACTGGACTTTGAGAAAGCATACGACGCCATTGACTGAGAGTGCTTGCTGGAAGCTCTCAGAGGGAGAGGATTCAGGGTTAAATGGATTAGGTGGATCAAACAGTATTTATACACTAGTAAAACGGCAATCTCGGTGAATGGGAGACCGGGTCCACCGTTTTCCTGTAAGAAGGGACTCCGGCAGGGGGATCCGCTATCACCACTTCTATTCACTATTGTAGCGGATGTGCTGAGGGGCATGCTTGATAACTGTCGGAGAAAAGGTTGGATAACGCCCATGGCTAGCAGCACTCTAATCAAGGGTGCACGATTCTTCAGTATGCTGATGACACGCTACTCTTTGGTAATGGAACCAGGTCAGAAACAGTCTGCTTTAAAGGCGCCCTCTACTGTTTTGAAGCCTGGTCAGGTCTCTAGATAAATTTCCACAAGAGCGCTTTGACTCCAATTACACTCTCCGATGAAGAAGCACGAGAACATGCTACCATACTAAACTGTATGACAGACGAGTTCCCAATCAAATACTTAGGGCTCCCACTCAGACCAGGAAGCTTACTAAGGAGGACTGGCTATCTATCATAGACAGGGTGGAGAACAGATTGTCTGGTTGGAAAGAAAAATTGCTCTCCCTCGGGGGTAGAGTGGTACTTATCAACTCAGTGTTGTCTAATCTGCCCATTTACTACATGTCATTTTTTGAGCTGCCTAGATGGGTAATCCAAAGGATTGACCGAATCCACAAGCGATTCCTCTTGAAAGGGGCGGACTCGAATAGGGGGGGATACCACCCTGATCAAGTGGGGTATTGCATGCATGAAGAAGAGACATGGAGGGATAGGCATCATCGACTTAAGAGATATGAACCTTGCCCTATTGGGGAAATGGTGGTGGAAGGTTTTCCACCACAGCGGAGAAGGATTGCAGGACTTCATTCAACCATACCTCCGGGGAAAAGGTACATGGAAAGGAATTACCAAAGCAAGCGGGCCTTTCAACTGAGCATTTGCATCGACTATTGGTAATGGATGATCCACCAGATTCTGGTGGGAAAAATGGTGTGGCGCCCATACCCTTAAGGAGACCTTCCCGGATCTGTATGAGAAAACAACTCGCCCGAATATATCTGTGGCTGAGACATGGAAGAGGGGGCAATTGGAGACCGTCTTTTCGTGGGCCTCTAAACCCAGGTTTACATCAGCAACTGCATGAACTGCAAACACACATTACACGGAACGGGGCGATGTGTGCGCAAGGCCCAGATCAGTTGCACTGGGGATTAGAGAACAAAGGAGCTTTCACTGTTAGGTCTCTATACCACCGAATTCACTATCGAGGATGCAGACCCAGCTTGGCACAGGTGTTATGGAGGGCCAAAACACCCATTAAAGTAAGGGTCTTCCTCTGGCTAGTGCTCAATAATACAATCCTCACCAGAGAGAACCTTGCCAAAAGACAACCCCAGATAGCGACCAACTGCGGATTTTGTAACATACATACGGAGAATCTGAATCACCTTTTCATTCACTGTTAAAGGAGTAAGGCAACTATGGTAGAGGTATTACGGGCCTTAGGGACAAGTGACTACCCCAGCGAATACGAGGATTTGTGGACTGGCCCCAAATTTGCCCCGGTACGCCACGAAATGAAGGATGCTTGGTACATAGCAATTGCGGCAACTACTTGGGTGTTATGGCTAGGCAGAAAGAATTTTTATTTTCGTGCTTCATATAATAGTATTTCTGGTAACCTTACTTATATCATGCATCTTATATCTTTTTGGGCCACAGCTGCTGCCACAGGAGCAAGAGGGAGGATTGCCAGAGTCTTCCAGGTGGAAGAATTTGATGATGAGGAGGTCAAGTTTGGACCGACACTGGATTGAGGGGTAGGCGCCCCTTATGCTCACATGATACATTGGATTCCCACAGGTCGCAACTACCTCTACTGTGCTTTCTGTTTCGATCTACTGTACTCTTGGTTGTACTTTGTATGGATGGTTAGACCCACCATCCCGGGTTTTGTTGGGGGGTTATGTTTTAGTTTCTGCACTGTACTTTTGTATTTCCCCCGGTTCACCGGGGTTGTTTTATTAATTGCTTATTAATAAAACAGGGTGGCGTTATTCCACCTTTAACCTAAAAAAAAAAAGTGTTAAAGGAGTAGATCTGTATGGATTGAAATCCTTCATGCCCTGGTAACTGTCGATTACCCAACTATGGGTGAGTAGTAAGTTTGCTAGACGTAGAGCGGGAGAAGTGGTAGGCATGGTACATTGGGATTGTTGCGACAACTTGAATTCTATAACTAGATAGAAGTAACTTTTATTTTTGTAGGGACAAGTAATAGTATTTATGGGAAAACTAATTCAAGTCATACATATGATATCATTTTGGGCTTTTGCAGGAGTAACATGTCTAAGAGAATGAATCACCAGACCTTTTTAGCTGGACGACCAAGTGAGGAGTAGAGGTAGGATCGACACTAGACCTATTACTTTGTTTTTATTTGTGCCCACCCTCTTATGGACACTGGGGGAGACTGTATTTTTATTTTTTTTGCTTATATTTCTACTGTTTGCCCATATTACTCAGTTTATTTCGTTACCTTCTAATTGAAACAAGGTAGATATATTCCACTTTTTATTTTTTTATTAAAAAAGTAGGAATAAAATAGCATGTTAAGTTGCAGGGAAAACATTCACGCGTGCTTGCACAATTCTATTGTTTGATGTGTCGAAATTAGATGTTGACCTTTTATTCATAATTCATGAAGGAAGGGGACATGGGAGGAAACAAATTGAGAAGAATGACTAAACCGATCCAAACTCCCAAGAGTTGGAGTAGAAGGCCTCATTTTGTGATTTGATACGATGTGGGATTCAATTTTATTTGAATTTAAGTGATCCAAAAAAGTGAATTGTGACTTAAGAGTCTTTTCCGTAGCGTATTACATGACAAAAATTTCCAACTATGGACCACTCGCCTCTCATTTATCTGCCTATATTTTGTCGATGCATCCACGACCCCCAATTCCCTTCATTAATGATGTAAATATATAAAAGTGTCACCTATCTGTAGAAAAGCATAATTTCCATCTATTTTGTAACGCAGAAAGAAAAAAAACCGCATTTGTCTGTCCCACGCCAAGAATTCGGCCACAAATCGGAGAAGGAGGGGTTGCCTTAGCTAGTTAACAACCAGTGTAAAACCTGTCATATCCCATGAACATGAATCCTAAAAACATACAAGCAAAATGTGGAATATGGCCAGCAAGTTTCATTGAACACAAGCTAACTAAGTTCGAATAAAACATAGAAGAATATTGTTGCATATCTACTAAAACTTAGGGATTAGATTTTGTGTCACGCCGCGCTTCCGAAAAAAGGGAATTACGGGCACGTAATCAAGGCTCAGCGAATGATATAAGTATTCTAACTCACATCATTCATATGCTGTACAAATAAAATCACAACAAGTATACAAAAAACACATCCACGCAGGCAATAAAATAATCACATGAATAAGAAATAGAATAAAATAATCTTCAAAATTAACCATCATCTAGAAATGCATAAACTTTGGGTCAAAATGCTCAAGAATACAATGTATTGAAATCTATAACTATTATAATGGGAGAGATGGGGTTGGAAACAAATAAACAATATTTTATTCTTTGGTGTATGTGTGTCAACACGTGCAGCGCACGTGTTGGTAGTTTTTTTTGTCCTTTTCATTCTCCCTCCACGTGCATCGCACGTGCATGATACTAGATTTTTTTTTTGGGTAGATTTTTTTTTGTCCTTTTCATTTCCCTCCCCATTTTCCCCACGTGCATCGCACGTGCATTACACTAGTGAATATAAATGATAGCCAATTTGCAACTAAAATGAAATAAGATAATATAGTAATCTCATTGCAGTCGGCTAGAATGTCTGCTCACCGGGTCCCTCTGGTATTTCACCATCGGTACATGCATAAACATCATCGAAGGTGATAGGGGGTGTCCGTTAGAGCAAGCTTCGTACATCAAGTAGTAACAATAAGTAAAATACAATAGAAGAAAGCAAAGAAAAATAATACAAATATTGGGATATGATCATGTACGGTACAAGTAATGCCGTTAAGATAAAACAATCATAACTGTGAGGTATAATCAATTGATATGCAGTGGTCAACAAATAATAGTCGGTGACAGGTGATGATGGTGAAAATCGCAACAAATCAAGGTCGTACGATTCCAGTACAAATCTCAAAGCTTCTAGAGGCAGATTAATCATAATGGGTGTCACGTCCTGCTTCCCAAAAAGGAATACTGAATACGGATATGCGACACATGTCCAGCGAATGGCTTTCACCATTCATAAGCTGTAAGGATCTTTACAATATGTACAAGCATATACAAGAAAAATAATCAACCACGCATGAATAAATGAATTAACATAACCAACATGATTACTTGAAAGCAATAATACTTAATCTAAAATAATCAAGTCTGGAAGCAAGATACAAATCTGGGACAAGATGCCCAATACAAATCCATGTAGCAATTACATTTATTCAAAAATAACAGGAAATAAATTGTAGCAAGAACTCCAGCCAACTAGAATGTTTGGTCACCTACTCCCTCGGGCAGCTGGTTACCAAAGTCTGCAAGTTTAACAAATTGCAGGAAGAGGAAAGAGAAACAAAATGCCCGTCAATGCAAGTTACTGGCCGCGTGTAGTGCATGCAACAAGTACAGAAAAAACAGATATATGAGAATAGAGTAATATCGGAAGCAAGTAGTGAATAAGCATGGAATGAGTGACAACAAAACAGAATGACTAACATAAATCAGAGACAGAATCAAATAATATGATGAGATAACAGGGTGCATGTGACATGTGATAGGTAGCACTTATCATGCAAGCAAGTAAGCATGTAACAGGTGTCAGGTAGCATGTACAAGTAAACATGTAACAGGAATATGCAGGTGATCATGTTATTCTCAAGTCTTGTATTTATTTCTATCTATCTAGCACTTCATGCGTCCCAAAATTTTACCACATGGTTGCTACTTACATGCAATTTACGTTTAGATTTAGTGGTGAATTTCTATAGGGACGTGTACTCAGGCGTCATGTAACAGGTAATAGGTAAACAAGTTTATGAATTAGGTAGCAACATAACAGGTTCACGAATCAGCAGGTTCGTGAATCAACAGGTTTATGAATCAACAGGTTCATGGATCAACAGATCTATGAATCAAAGCATAAAGTACAACAAGTTTGTGAATCAACATAAAATAAAACTGGTTCACGAATCAACATAAAATGGTAACGAGGCCCCCTTCTGAGTACACATACCTATATTGTCCACTACTAAGGTCTTTTCCTTAACCCCGGCTTAGTTACTTGTTATTATTATCAAACATGCATATACGTGCATGAAACAGGGCAAGAATAATATGGCAAGAATAGGAGATAGGTTTAGGTCGGAACATAAACATGCACAACTCATAAAAGGCTAGGACAACGAAACTTTCAGTTCTAGATAGCAAGACACTACTGCACCAATTCTGAGATTTCCGTTGTCACAAACATGCAAATCTGGAACCGTAAAAAAATCTAGAAAATAGACTCTCGGCCGAATCCAGCTCATATATATAAGTCATATAATAATTGCAGAAACATGGCTTAAAACAGAATTATATATAGAATCGTGTTCAGCCAGAAATCACAAGGTTGTATTTATAAGCATGAAAATGGCATAAAAACTAATTGATTAAATCCAAAAAATATCTAGGGTATTTCCTAGTATGTCTAGTATCAGTAAATAAAATTTCATAATATTCCAACTCAGATAGTATAGTTAAACAAATTCGGGAAGCAACAAGATACAACAAGTTTGCAAATCTGAAACCTTAAACACAGCAGTACTAAAATAGTGATAGATTACAAAGTATAAATTGAAATCCAAATCCGTCAAAAGGGTTGTAAAATATATACAGCATGCTACATTTTATATTTACAAAGTTTTAATCAACAGCGACTGGAATCAGTTTGAAATTATGGTTCTTTATTGAACAGCATGAAATTCTAGAAATATAGTAGTTTGTTCACAAGCATAGAATAGTTTATAAAAGTCATTAATTAAATCCACAAAAAATTGTGGTTAATCCAGTTAAGTCTAGTCATGCCCAGAAAAATATTAGATTCAAATCTTATCTTTAACATCAGTATTAAAATGAATAACTATACAAAAATTATATAAAATAGAATCTGGAATTTTTAACACTTCTGCAGCAAAACAACAATAACTCATACCTCACAAATCGAAACTGAGAACTGTCAAAAATTCTGGAAAATAGACAACAATTTCTATGATTTATATTCACAAATTAGTTTGATTTGCTGACCTTAACAGGGTCTAAAATAATGAAACAAAATAGGGCAGTAGCAAAACCAAAAAACTTTCTCATGCATTAAATCAAATAGTTCATATGAAACAAATCCAGATTACAACAAAATACGAACCATGGTATAATAGATGTCCAAAAACAACATGATATGGGTGTTTAATAAGTCTACCACAAGATACTATAACTAACACATCAAGCATGCAACAAGTATACAACATATCATGGATCACAAAACAACATACATACATGTTGATTCTTGGTTTTGATGACCACAACACAATACAAAGTTGTTATATTACATATATCTTGCAGGGTGTATCAAAGTCAATACCATGGTGAAATACACAAAGGCAAAACAATCTAATGAAGCTTTCAAGAAGAATTGATCAAGCAAGCTTCAAGACATAAAGACAAAGGCTCAAGTTCAAGACAAGATTCAAGTGCTTCAAATGTTTTGTAAAAAGTGTCTTGTAATATTGTATTTTTTATTCTTTGAGTCTTAGAAACTTGTAATAGCCACACTCACACATACTTTAAATAATCTGAGTGTTTGACAAAATTAAAGTGTCAAAACAAGCTTGAATAAGTTTAGCAGTTGAGTACCAGTCGACTGTTCCTTGGAACCAGTCTACTGTCATAGTACGAAACTGTTTGAACTCATACAAGCTCTGGCCAGTCGACTCATTATGGCAACCCAGTCGACTGTTCAAGTCGTTTCGACAGTTTTCTGTTTTTAAAACTTGTTTTTCAAAATCAGATCTTTTTACTGCCATTGTATGGCAGTTGAGATTCAACCTCTCAATGTCCAAACGTCTCTAACTCTATAAAAAGAGTATAGAACTCATTTGGCAAAGGCCTCCATCAATTCCAAGCATTTTTCTTTAAGTTTCAAGCTTTTGTTTTTTAGAAGAACAAGCATTTCAAAAGCATACAAATTCTCTAAGTCTTGGTTCTCTGAAATTCAGTCTGGTATAACATCGAATTCGTTTTAGACTGATTTCAGAAGTTAATCTAATAGCCACTATAGAAAAGCACAAAACACAAACAAGGAAATAGGTTATTCTAAACTCTTTTTGTTGTTGTTCTTCACTCTCTGGTTGTGAGAGTGGTTTTCTCGGTTGGAGAGTAGGGCTCTTGGTTGTAGAGTCAGCTTTTCACTCTTAGGTATAGAGTGGGTTTGCTCTCTCTAGTGGTGAGAGATGTCTACGGGTTTGACATAGTTGTTGTCAAAATACCGTAGGGTATTCTTGTACTTTTTCAAGAATAGTGGAAAATCTCAAGTGGGTTGCTTGGGGACTGGATGTAGGTCAGGAGGACCGAACCAGGATACATCGCTGTGTACTTTGTGCTTGACTCTCTGTGGTGGTTGTATTTTCTCAACTTGCATTTCTATTTCTGTGTTTTATTCGTAAACTTGTTGTTGATTCTTGATTTTGATGATTACAACACAATACAAAACATATTTGTGCTATGCTGTATATATATAATTGCAGGTTGTATCAGAAGATACACAAAGGTCTCATTACTCTAAAGCTGAACAAATGATCAAGCACAGCCCCGGATAAAGACAATGGCTTCACTCAAGACTCAAGTCAAGACCAAAGTTTCAAATGTCATATTATTGTGTGTCTTGTAAAAAATGTATTTTTTTTTTTGAGTCTTAGATTAATGTACAGCCTTGTCACACACACATACACTCACACATAACTTTTTATAACTATGTGTTTACAAAAATCAAAGGTCGAAACAGCTTGAACTAGATCAGCTGTTGAGTACTAGTCGACTGCCATTTATACCAGTCGACCTGAGTCTGTACAAAACTGCCTGATCTTATTCAAACTCTGACCAGTCGACTCATAGTGGCAACCCAGTCGACTGTTCAAGTGCTTTTTGACCGTTTTCTGATTTCAAAAGCTGTTTTTCGAATTTATAAGAGTTATCCATTATTTTTTCGTTGATCAAACGGTTATGGGTAACTGTCTTTAACTGCCAGGGACCCTAGTCTATAAATATAGCCTAAGGTTCACCTTCAAAAGGTTCCCAAGCAATTTTTGAGAATAATTTTAATATTTGTGCATTCAAGAGAGAAAAGCTTTCAAAACCCACTAAGTCTTGGTTCTCTGTCTTCAGTCCAGTATAACAATGAATTCGTTTTGGACATGAATTTGGAAGTCAACCAATTAGCCACGTACTATATCACAATCACAACAAGGCTATAGGTTGATTGTAAACAATTTTATTGTTTTTCTTTTTTCCTCTCGGTTGGAGAGTAGGACTCTAGGGTGTAGAGTCGGATTTTGTCACTCTTGGTGGAAGAGTAGGTTGCTTTCTCTGGTTGAGAGAAAGGACTACGGGTTGGACAAGGTTGTTGTCTGAACGTCGTAGGGTATTCTTGTAATCTTTTTCAAGAATAGTGGAAAATTTCAAGTGGGTTGCTTGGGGACTGGATGTAGGTCGGGAGGACCGAACCAGGATACATCGTGTGCACTCTGTGGTTGTATCTCTCTACTTGTATTTCTATTTTCTCAGTTTATAATTTTTACTGTGAAACTTGTCTGGACAGTCGACTGTGTATTCATATAAGTCGACTGATCAGACTCGTACTACTCTGAAATAATTTGTGTGACTAGTCGACTGTCTCATCCCTAAGTCGACTTAACAGACTTCTTTAAAATACTTTTCTTTTTGTGTTTTCAGTCGACTGATCTATCTCTCAAGTCGACTGAACAGAAGAAATTCTCAATTCCGCATTTTAAATTTTTATAAAATACTATTCACCCCCCTCTAGTGTTTCTTGCATTGCCTACAGGATCCAACACTTGTCTGGTAAGTCGACTAAATTTCTGCTATAAGTCGACTTGTAACGCCCCTACCCCTAGCTCAGACAATTTATACAATTTAGAAGACAAATTAGATACTATATAGTACGACTGCCAACCACAGGTTGCCTCTCAAAAGGTGGTTAACCGATTAGGTGACTCTTGATCATAGGCAATTATATTTATTAATATTATATTTTTCTTTCAATCCAGATATAGGACAAATAACAACCCATCTCTCTCTGTTCTCTCCCCGTACACTCAACAGCCCAAATTCGTGGGCCCCATGTGTAACACCCCGAACTCCAAAATACACTGAATTCGAGATTCCACAGGGATCTTTACACTTCATTCGGTACAATTTCACAAGGAAATAAAACTTTTCACTTTACATCAGAGTTACATGAGATTTCACACTTTACATTTTACAACGGAAGCATATATCACAAATATTCTACATGTAATAACAGCGGAAACGATTTACAACATTATACAAAGATGCATCAATAAATAATCTTTAAGTATCGGTTCTCCTTTAATCTTTATCAAACCATTTATCATGCATGCAAAACTGTGGGTACGTCAGTTTATTCAACCGACGAAAATTATACATGGCCATCCTCTTTATGCCAGAAATAGTATAACGATTCTCATTTCTTAACAAATCACAAACTTTTTCACAAACAAAACTGAAAGGGACTATCCTGTTGATGTCGTGTTGTGATTGTGCACTTAATCCTTAATGCAATTATTATATTATATGACACTAATGCGCACTTGTTCGGATTCTATGCATCCCATACTACATAGGTCCGAGGGCAAGCCCTTAATCGTACTTCATTTCATAGGGTTCAATCCCTCGCCATGACTTACTCTACTACGGTAACTACAGTAAGTATCTTAGATGTTCTATGATCTACGAGCCCATGTCCAGGCAGCATGGAGGGGAATCCCACGCACTAACACGACGCATCGAGTAGGCAACCTATGGACAATTCAGCCTCCGCCATGGAACAATGGCACCACCCATAGCCACTCAAACACCCCACAAGCGTCGCCACCGGGACGATAATTCTGGAGTAGTGCCCACGCCATGACTTGACGCATCAAGTAGGCAGCCTGTGGATCACTCTCACACCGCCAATCCGATGGCCCTCATACTCGTGTTTTTCTCATACTTTCATTACATCTCCACTATGTATCTAGTCCTTATTTTATTAGAATTATGAACAAAATCAAAGCTCTAGAGTTAGCCTCTCCACTATACCGGACTTAATCATTCATTCAACATGACCCAACCTTGGTCTTTTATTTCAAATTCAATTTCAATTCATTTCTTTCCAATTGCCGGTGGGAGACTTAGCTACTCTTTAGTTTCAATTTCAATTCACAATCACCAGAATTGAGCCTTTCAAACCCAATAGTTCATTTTTCATAATCACAATAGATTTTCCTTTTCATGTTCATCACTTTCACAATCATACAACTTTCATAAATTCAATAGAATGATTTACTTCATTTCATGCATACATTCATGCGAAGACAAATAGAATTTACTGCTTCTAAATTGTCACAACAAATAATCATTCACAATAGTAGATTCATTATCTTTACCATAAAGCAAATCTTAGACTTCTGAGACATCAAAAGTGATCTGGACAGTCGACTTAGAGCATACTCAGTCGACTCGTTTAGCCAAGGAAAATTCTTTAATAAACTGCTCGGAAGAGTAGACTGCTGCACATGGCCAGTCGGCTGTTCCGCAACGTTCAAATTTTAATTATAATTTACGGGGGAGTCGACTGTCATTCGAACCAGTCGGCTGTTCTGTAGAGTTCAAATTGAAACTTTTAATGTACAGCACAGTCGACTGCTACATACATTTGGTCGACTGATCAAAGTTAATTTCAAATTAAGGAATATCTCTTCCTTCTGTTCTTCAATTAGCACACAACATTTTATTCAACTACAGTATGTTCAATGTCAACATAAACATGGGATTCTTATCCATTTACCAGCATCATTACATAGTTTACGATTAAATGTAGATTTCACATGACTAGTATTTTCTTTCACAAAAATACAAACTCTAACTGTACATTTGTCCTTTATTCATTATTTGTCTACGGAGATAAATATTAATTCCGAATTAACATGCTAAGAAAGTCAAGATAACGGCACACATCAGATACATCATTTCATGGAATTTCGAACTGTACATATTTTATTTCATCATACCAGTTGACTGTCAACATGATCGGTCGACTGTACAGGAAATCTACAGTTTCTCTGAATGTCTTTAGTCCTTTTTCATTCATTCACATTTTCCACATTATATATAGCACGAAAGATTTCAATATAACAATCATTCTATCACTTCAGTATACACATATGCAATAACAAATCAAACTCAAATCCCAACATGTTCCTATTTCAGAAGTCATGAGAAACACCCACCTTTTTGAAAAAATAACAAAATCGCGTAAAGCTTCCTACCGTGATAGTATGCCTTCTCCTCCTTCGCTCCTTGCCAAACCGAGAATTCCCTCTGTATTGATGACCGGCCTCCACAGGAACACTACTCTCACTCTCTAAAAATATTTTCTTCTCTCAAATGGATTTTAGTGTAGATTACAAGTAAGTGAGGGGGTATTTATACCCAGTCTTTGGGTGAAATGGAAGGCTAGGATTTAATAGATGGTTATAGAATGGAGGGTTAGGATGAGAGTAGGAGTTATAGTAACTACCCACACACTCAAATAACTAACTACCCATGAGCACAAACCCACTTCTCCCTCATTCAACACAACCCGGCCACCAAGAATGGTGTGCATTGCACACCACGTGCTTCGCATGTGCCACCTAGTCCCCATATAAAATGTACAATTTTAATAAATCAATTTGATCGCTACTTGTCTCTACATGACAAATGTGAGCCCTTTAATTGATTAATTAAATTGTGGGTTTCATATAATAATGGACTTAGGTTGTGGGCCAAGACAACCAAATCTAAAATTAGTTAAAGTGGGCTAATTTAAATAAATAGTGTTTTTTGGCTTTAGAAGTAAGCTTTTAGAGAAATAAAATATTTTTTCATTCAAAAAAAAAAGAGATCTCATATAAGAATAAAATAAGATACATATTAAAATTGCACGTGCACCACACGTGAAAATAATAATTTTATTAAAATGAAAGTTTAGGGTATTACACCATGTCCACGTGGCGCAAAAGAGGGTAGCTTGGCGCTGCAGCCTGGGCCCCACCTACTTGCCATCACCCACGTCATGCGGTAGAGAGAAACACAACAACATTCATAGTGTTGTCACTTTCTCTCTTCGTGGGCCCCCCATATATTCACACCATTTACCAAATTGCCACCCACCCTATATTATATATATATATATACTATATATTATACTCTTTGAAAATTACGGGGTGTTACACGACTGATCAGACTTGTATAAAATACTCTTCATTTCTGCTGCTACAGTCGAGACTGTACTTAATTTTTTAGTCGACTGGACAGTACGAAAAGTTTAAGTTCTTAATTATTTTTTATACAACACTATTCACCCCCGCTAGTGTTATTTGTCTTGCCTACAGGATCCTACACTTGGTATCAGAGCCTGGTTGCGTGTAATGGCATCTACTTCAAATGCAAACCAATACCATGAAGGCCAATGTACACAAAGGCCACCCCTATTTGGTAGAACAAATTACAACTATTGGAAGTGTAGAATGAAGATATACCTTCAGTCCATCAACTATGAGATATGGAACATGACTGAGACAGAATACACTACTCCTACAATTCCTTATGCACAATGGAATGATGAAATGAAGGGCAACACAATGAACAATGCAAAGGCGATGAATGCTCTATTTGTGCTCTTACCAAAGAGGAGTTCAATCGTGTGTCCAATGCAACAATGACGTATCAAATTTGGCACACACTCGAGGTAACTTATGAAGGTACTAATAAAGTTAAAGAATCTAAGATATCTGTTCTTGTTCACAGGTTCGAGATGTTCCGTATGAAGGAGAACGAGAATGTGTCAGATATGATAACACGGTTCACGGACATTACAAATTCTCTTGTGGCTCTTGGAAAAACGTACACTCAAGCAGAAATGGTGAGGGAAGTTCTTCGTGCCGTAACCTCCGAATGGGAGATGAAGACCACCGCCATAGAGGAAGCCAACGATTTAACACAACTTTCTCTTGAGAATTTTGTGGGAAATCTTATGGCATATGAAGTACAACTTGAAGAACGCAAGAAGGATCTAGAACCTCAACAAGCAAAGAAGAAGACACTCGCTTTCAAGGCCATGTCGGACTCCGAAGATGAAGAAGAAGATGAAGAAGAGATAGCCATGTTCACTAGAAAGTTCAAGAAGTTTCTTAAAAAAGGTAAATTTAATTCCAAATTTAAAGATACTAATGAACTTTTCACTTATTTCAAGTGTAACAAAACATTTCATATGAAGAAGGATTGCCCATTAGAAAATGCGAAGTCAAAAGAAAATGCTCCTAACTTCAAGAAGGACAAGTATACAAAGAACAAGTATATGAAGAACAAGAAGACATATCAAGCAACTTGGGACGATAACGACTCTTCATCGGAAGAAGAGAATGAGGAGTCAAACGAAGTTGCGGATGTATGTTTCATGGCCACACAAAACGAAGTAAGTGATAACTTTGATTCAAATGACTTATTAGATGCTTTCAATGAGATTTTTCAAGAACTCAAGAAAGAGAAAATTAGAGTTAAAAACTTAGAGAAAGTCAATCAAATACTTTCTCAAGAGAATCTTGACTTAAATGTTGAAGACAAGTCGTTAAATTCTCGACTTTCTAATTTGGATATAGATCTTATATCTCTTAAGAAAAATTATGAAGAGATATTAAAGAATGTATCTAAGTTTAATAAAGGAAAGGAGAATTTAAATGAAGTTCTCCAAAATCAAGTTCAATCCAATAAGAGATTTGGACTTGGTTTTCAAAAGTCTCTTGAAAAACATCATGTTTCTAAGAATACTAGTAGTAATAAGACTGATTCTATTTCTAATATTAAGAACAAATTATATGAGTTTTTTGAGAAACCAAAAATTGTTGTTTTCCATGAAAGTAATAATTCTGTAGTTCTGACCAGTCAACTGAACCCTAATTTTAGTCATGTAACACCCTAAATTTCTATTTATGTAGAGTTTGTGATTTTACGTGTTTTGCACGTATAATTCCATATGTATATTTTCTTTAATAAAAATATTTCTTTATAGCATGAACAAGAAATTGTTCCCTTTATTTTCCAAAAAGGCTATTTTAAAAGCTTAATTGAATTCTAGGCCTAATTGTCTCTTTTTAGCCCATCTTAATTAATTAATTAATTTAATTAGTAGAGCTCATGGTTAATTGGCCAATTAGTGAGCTCATTTAACTTAATTTCTCTTTTTATTAATCCAACTTGTAGTGTAGACAAGTTTAGTGAACAATTAATTAATTCACATGAACAAACTTGTAAAAAAGGGGGTACTAGTTGGCACGTGCATGCACTAGAGTGTGCATTGTGCACTTTTGGACCTAGGCCGGATAATGCATGGGAGAGTGGGAGAGATGGGAGAGGTGGAGAGTTGGTTGCTTCATCATGGGTAGTTTTTATAACTCCCTAGTTCATCTAGACCCTTGATCCCTAACCATTTGGACTCATCCTAGCCCTCCATTCACCCTCAAAATTTGTATAAATACCCCCCTACACTCTTCATTCTCACACTTGAAAATTTTGAAAAGAAAAGAATAGAAAGAAAGGCAATTTAGTGAGACAAAAGATTGAGTAGTTTGTGAGTTTAAAAGATTGAGTGCTAGTGTGTGTTCTTCAACCCTAGAAGTGGCCGGATTTTTCAAGGGACAAGGGGGAGGCTCAGGGTTGCATTGCAAGCAAGGAGGAGAAGTCATTTGGCGGCTCGATCTAGAAGGAGAAGGCTTCACTTGTTCATTCTAGGAGATCCCTAGGAGCTTTATTTGATTTTCTCTCCATTAGAGGTGGATGATTCTCATGCTTCTAATTTAGATATCATGCTAGGGTTTGAATTGATAGAATTTCTAAAGAGAAACTAATAAGTAATTTAGCCTCATGTTTGCCTATTTAGAGATGAAAAATTGTAGATAAGAGAATGCTTGACCAATTGATTGTTAGTTGCCGAAATTGTGAAATAATGTGCTAGAATCTATCATGTTTTTGAAATATGTGTTATTGAGAAATTTGTGCTTATGAAACGAATGATTAATTAAATGCACCATGAAAATTTGATTGTCTAATTTTAAGCAACAACAATGTAGAAAGATGAAAACTTGTATTCTAAAAATAATCTTTTGTGAAAACCTTAATTATAAATAATGTGAAAATTGTGATTCTGGTTTTCAATGTCGAAAATACATCATTGATTCACTCTAAATAGCAACCTGGTGCAATAAATAGTCGACCGAAATAGAGTCGATAGTCGACTGTCAGGTAATAAATTTCGAATTTTAGTTACAGAACAGTCGACCTACTGTATTTTTACAGTCGACTGCCCTGATTATTTGTTTTCGAGTTTAAATCTTCACAGAACAGTCGACCGACCATATTTTAACAGTCGAGTGCCCTGATTATTTGTTTTCGAGTTTAAATCTTCACAGAACAGTCGACCGACCATATTTTAACAGTCGATTGTCCTGATTATTTATTTTCGAGTTTTAAATCTTCATAGAACAATTCGACCTACTATATTTTAATAGTCGACTGCCTTGATTATGTGTTTTCGAGCTTTAGAACCACGTAGAATAGCCGACTGGCCATGTTTAACAGTCGACTTCCCTGAAGTTCAAATAAATTTCATGAGATAATTTTCGATAACCCTTGGCCTAGTATAAATGAGAATTTGAGACTACTTTTGCAATAAAGAACGTATTATAAGTTGTTAGTTTAAATTGTCTTTAGATAAAGAAAAAATAAATGCATTGCTTAAAAGAATTTTTGAAATGAGACTTGGTATGGAAAAAATTGAAAGTGTGAATTTGGGTTTTAGTATTGATAAAGTGAGAATAAAAGAATTTTGAATGTGACAAGTTAGAAAATGAATTTATTTGTCTTATGCATGAAATTGTACATGAAAGTGAAATAAAATGTCGTGATGAATTATGAAAGATCTTATGAATATGAATACTCAAATGCTATGAACATGAAATGGAATTAAAAGCTAGAGGGTATCTAAGCCTTATACCGGCATTGAATTAATACTTTTGAGAAGAGATATTGAAAAGAAAAGACCAAGTTTGGGTTGTCTTGTTGAATTGATGATTAAGACCGGTATAGAGGAAATGCTCACTCTAAAGTATTGATTTTATTCATAATTCAATAACTAAGGATTAGATACATAGTGAAGATGTGATGAAAGTGAAGATGTGATGAAAGTAAGACAAAAATACGAGTATCAGGGCCTCGGAGCTACGGTGTGAGAGTATTCACAGGCTGTCTACATGATGCATCGTGTCATGACGTGGATACATCTCTAGGAGTCCGTACCGCAGGCGGCGCTTGTGGGGTGTTTGGTGACTGCGGGTGGTATCATGTCCCATGACGGAGGCTGAATTGTCTACAGGCCGTCTACACGATGCGTCGTGTCATGACGTGGGATTCCCCTCCAGGTTGTCTGGACATGAGCTCGTAACTCATAGAACATCTAGGATACTTACTGTAGTTACCGTAGTAGTTTAAGTCATGGCGAGGGATTGAACCCTACAAGATGAAGAACGATTAAGGGCTTGCCCTCAGACCTATGTAGTATGGGATGCATAGAATCCGAACAAGTGCGTATTAGTGTCATGTAATATAAATAACTGCATTAAGGACTAAGTGCACAACACAACACGACATCAAAAGGATAGTCCCTTTGTAGTTCTGTTTATGATCAAGTTTGTGGTTTGTTTAAGTATTTGAGAATCGTTATACTGTTCGGCATAGAGAGGATAGCCGTGTATAATATTTCGTCAGTTGTAAGTAACTGACGTGCCCACAGTTTCTATGCAGAATAAAGTGATTAACAAGACTAAAGTTTGCATACTGCTTAAAGAATGATTCAAGTGTTGTAGATTTCTATTCATGTAATTTGTTGTAAATTGCTTCCGCTGTAAATATGTAATGTAAATGTAACTCTGATGTAATAAAGTTTTTAATTCCTTGTAAAATTATACGAAGAGAAGTGTAAAAATCCTGTGGAACTTCGAATTTAGTCTGTTTTGGAATTCGGGGTGTTACAAGTCATCTGTCTAGAGGTTTGGATTCTTATTCAAAGAGACGAAAACCTCAGATTAGTCGACCTATTTTACCTCCCAGTCGACTGACTTCTCATAACAGTCGACTGAAAGGTACAATACAGTAGACTGGATAGTGTAAGAATATTTGGGTTCCAGTCAATCTGAATCTAAATGATAGAATTACTTATATAAATTCTTATGCTCTTAATATATGTAAGTCTGTTAATTATATTTCTGCTTTTGGTGGTAAATCAAACTCACTTTGGGTTTGGTTTTCCAAAAACTAATCCCTTTCAGGACCCAATGAAAAGGGTACCATATTCATAATGATTATTTTATAGGTACCTAAAAGAGAACGTTGGATACTTGACAGCGGATGCTCCAAGCATATGACAGGTCACGCTAACCTTCTTTCTTCCATACAAGAAATAGATTGAGAAACAGTCACATTTGGTGACAACAACAAAGGGAAGGTTATTGGAATATGCATGGTCGGTAAGAACACTATCCCTACTATAGAAGAAGTTTTTCTTGTTAGTGGTCTTAAGCATAATCTGTTAAGTATTAGCCAATTGTGTGATACGGGTTATAAATTGTTTTTGAAAAAGATGCATGTTTAATTTATAATTCTTCCATACAAAATGTAATTTTTCAAGGATTTAGGAAAAACAACATCTATGAATTATGTTTAAAAACAAATGAATTCTCTAATGATTTTTGTTTAGTAGCTTCTAACAATAATTCTTGGCTTTGGTATATGAGATTTGGCCATGTGAATATAAAAAATATTGCTAAATTGTCTAAGTACAGCCTAGTTAAAGGACTGTCAAGACTATCTTTTAAGAATGATAAGTTATGTGATGCATGTCAACTAGGAAAACAAGTCAAATCTACTTTTAAGACAAAAGAAATGATTTCTACTAGTTGGCCTCTCGAATTAATCCATATGGATTTATTTGGTCAGACTAGAGTCGCTTCTTTAAATAAAAGTAGATATATATTTGTTTTAGTAGATGATTTTCCAAGATTTACATGGGTTTTCTTTTTAAAATATAAATATGATGATTTTGAAGAATTTGCAAATTTTGTAAACGAATTCAAAATCAAAAATCTCTAACCATAGTCACTATTAGAAGTGATCATGGTGGAGAATTTGAGAATGAAACATTTTCAGAATATTGCAACAAGAATAGTATAACACATTTTTTTGCATTTCCTAGAGCTTCACCACAAAATGGAGTGGTCGAAAGAAAGAATAGGACATTGCAAGAATGTGCACGTACTATGCTTCTTGAAAGTAATTTGCCTAAATACTTCTGGGCTAAAGCTGTTTCTACAACATGTTATGTTTTAAATAAAATATTAATTAGGCCTAAGCTTGAGAAAACTTGTTATGAACTATTTTTTGAAATAATTCCTAAAGTATCTTATTTTAAAGTATTTGGATGCAAGTGTTTCATTTTAAACACTAAAGATAATTTAGATAAATTTGATCCTAGATCTAATGAAGGTATCTTCATTGGATACTCAAATAGGAGTAAAGCATATAGAATTTTCAATAAGTCAACCTTGACTATTGAAGAATCTATGCATGTTTCATTTGATGAATCCTTGCCTTCATCTACTGTTATTGAAGATGATGAAATTGATTCATCACATTTAAATAACGTTATTAAATTACTAGAGCAAACTACCCTAGAAAAAGTCGACTGATAAGGATATTAGGTCGACTGATGTGAATCAGTCAGCTGATGGACTTGTTAAGTCGACTGATCCTGTTGTGATGACTCAAACTTTACCAAAATCATTTGTTGAAGTTAGAGATCATCCTCATGACTTAATAGTTGGTGACATCTCACGTGGTATTCAAACAAGATCTCATGTTAACATGATTTCTCATACGGCTTTCTTGTCTGATTTTGAACGGAAGAATATACAAGAAGCTTGTGAGAATGAATTTTGGATGAATGCCATGCAAGATGAATTAAACCAATTTATAAGAAATGATGAATGGGATTTAGTTCCACGACCTCTTGACCATACTATAATTGGTACCAAATGGGTATTTAAGAATAAATTAGATGAATCAGGACAAATCGTTAGGAACAAGTCTAGGTTAGTTGCTCAAGGATATAATCAAGAAGAAGGAATCGATTTTGATGAAACATATGCTAGCTTCTTTTGCTAGACTAGAATCAATTAGGATCTTATTATCTTTTGCATATTTTATGAATTTTACACTTTTCCAAATGGATGTCAAGAATGCTTTTCGTAATGGTTTTATTAAGGAAGATGTTTATGTTAAGCAACCACCCGGTTTTGAATATGAACAATTCCCAAACCACGTTTTTAAATTGAAAAAGACTTTATATTGTCTTAAACAAGCACCTCGTGCTTGCTATGATCGGTTAAAGACTTTTCTCTTAGAAACTAGTTTTGAGATAGGTAAAGTAGATACTACCTTGTTTATTAGGAGAATAGAGACAAATATCCTAATCATACAAATATATGCAGATGACATAATTTTTGGCTCTACTAATAGTAATCTCTGTTAAGAGTTTGCTAATACCATGAAAAATGAGTTTGAGATGAGTCACATGGGTGAATTCAATTATTTCCTTGGACTACAAATAAGGCAGTCTCCAAATGACATATTCATTAATCAAGAAAAATATGCTAAGGAATTACTCAAACGGTTTGCCATGGATAGCACTAGCAGTAAGACCACACCTATGGCTACTACTACTACACTTGACAAAGATGAATTAGGTAAGAGTGTCGATTAAAAACTCTATCGAGGTATGATTGACTCACTATTATATATAACTGTTAGTGGACCAGATATTATGTTTAGTGTATGTTTGTGTGCTAGATATCAGTTGAGTCCAAAAGAGTCTCACTTAAAAGCTGTGAAACGTATTTTAAGATACATTAAAAGTACATCTGACTATGGTTTATTTTATCCACGCACCGATAATTTTTAACTTTTTTCGTATAGTGACGCTAATTTTGCTGGTAGTAAAACTGATCGTAAAAGTATTAGTGGAACTTGTCACTTTTTGGGACATTCACTAGTATCTTGGTGCAATAAAAAGCAAAATTCGGTATCCCTATCTACTACAAAAGCTGAATATATTGCTGCAAGTTTGGCTGGTGCCCAAATTTTGTGGATGAAACAAACTTTATTAGATTATGGTATTTCATTTTCAAAACCTGCTATAATGTGTGATAATACCCGTGCTATTAATCTATCTAAAAATCTGGTTCAATATTCACGTACGAAATATATTGATATTAGATATCATTTTCTACGTGATCATGTTTTAAATGGAGATATATCTTTGGACTTTATTTCTACTAATAAACAAATATTAGATATATTTACCAAACCACTTAAGGAAGATACTTTTATCAACTTTAGAAGAGAACTAGGAATTTGCTGTTTTCATGATGTTTCTTGAACATTTATCTTGTGTAAGTCGACTTAAAAATATGTTTCAGTCGAATGACAAAGTATATTTTTTCGTTGTCTATCTTTAGACTGAATTTTATGTGCTGGATAGTCGACTGTGTACTGTACCACGTCGTCTGACAGAAGTATTACTTGATGTTTTTGTTTGTTTTTTATTTTCTCTCGACTGAGTCGACTGTATCAGTAACCAGTCGACTGACAGAAGTTGTACTTGATGTATTTTTTCTATGTTTTATGTATTAATTTGTTATGATTATGCAATGCTTTTGTTCGTTATGCAATGATTTACATTATGCTTTGTTTCTTCCCTCCTTCTATTTTTTTTGTTTTTGTTGATGACAAAGGGGGAGAAAAGGCTTTTTTTTACTGCATGTGTTGTCTTGTGCATGTTTTTGTGCATATTATTACTTGTGTGCTTGTTGTACATTAGTTAGGGGGAGCATACATGTTTATATTTTATATATCTTTCAATTTTGTATGACTTCGTGATATGTAATTGTTATTATTATAAGTTATTATGTTGTCATCATCAAGAAGGGGGAGAATGTTGATTCTTGGTTTTGATGACTACAACACAATACAAAGTTGTTCTATTACATATATCTTGCAGGGTGTATCAAAGTCAATAACATGGTGAAATACACAAAGGCAAAACAATCTATGAAGCTTCCAAGAAGAATTGATCAAGCAACCTTCAAGACATAAAGACATAGGCTGAAGTTCAAGTTAAAGACTCAAGTTCAAGATAAGATTCAAGTGCTTCAAATATTTTGTAAAAAGTGTCTTGTAATATTGTATTTTTTATTCTTTGAGTCTTAGAAACTTGTAATAGCCTTGTCACACACACACACTCACACATACTTTAAATAATCTGAGTGTTTTACAAAATTAAAAGGTCAAAACAAGCTTGAATAAACTCAGCTGTTGAGTACCAGTCGACCGTTCCTTGGAACCAGTCCACTGTCATAGTACGAAACTATCTGAACTCATACTAGGCAACCCAGTCGACTGTTCAAGTCGTTTCGAAAGTTTTTTGTTTTTAAAACTTGTTTTTCAAAATTAAATCTTCTTACTGCCGTTGTATGGCAATTGGAATTCATCCTCTCAACGTCCAAACGTCTCTAACTCTATAAAAAGAGTATAGAACTCATTTGGTAAAGGTCCCCATCAATTCCAAGCATTTTTCTTTAAGTTTCAAGCTTTTGTTTTTGAGAAGAACAAGCATTTTAAAAGAATACAAATTCTCTAAGTCTTGGTTCTCTTCAATTCAGTCTGGTATAACATCGAATTCGTTTTAGACTGATTTTAGAAGTTAACCTAATAGCCACTATACAAAAGCACAAATCACAAACAAGGCTATAGGTTATTGTAAACTCTTTTTGTTGTTGTTCTTCACTCTCGGGTTGTGAGAGTGGTTCTCTCGGTTGGAGAGTAGGGCTCTTAGTTGTAGAGTCGGTTTTTCACTCTTGGGTGTAGAGTGGGTTTGCTCTCTCTAGTGGTGAGAGAAGTCTACGGGTTTGACATAGTTGTTGTCAAAACTCTATAGGGTATTCTTGTACTTTTTCAAGAATAGTGGAAAATGTCAAGTGGGTTGCTTGGGAACTGGATGTAGGTCAGGAGGACCGAACCAGGATACATCGCTGTGTACTCTGTGCTTGACTCTCTGTGGTGGTTGTATTTTCTCAACTTGCATTTCTATTTTTCTGTGTTTTATTCATAAAATTGTCTGGTAAGTCGACTGAATTTTCGCTATAAGTCAACTGATCAGACGTGTATAAAATACTCTTCTTTTATGACGCTACAGTCGACTATATTTCATTTTTCAGTCGACTGGACAGTACGAAAATTTCAAGTTCTTAATTATTTTTTATACAACACTATTCAACCCCCCCCTCTAGTGTTATTTGCCTTGCCTACAGGATCCTACAATACATGCATCAGGAATTTAATCAGGTCTAATTTAATTTCATGTCATGTGTGTAATAAATGATGACTACGGATGGATCAATAAATAGAGTCAAGATCTTACAAGAGTTTTTCATGAGGACAACCTTAAAAACAAATGTGAGACTACAGGCGAAATTTGGTACTTGTATATACAACAAAATAATATAAGTTACTTGCCTTAGATAGTTGATGAATCTGACGGAAAGAATGAGAATAACAAGAATGGATTCTGTAACCACCGTTTCCCATTTCTTGTATTTTGGGTGTATTTTCTTTTTCTGTGTATTATCTGGGTTTGGGTTCTTTATAATTTTTTTTGTTTTCTTAAATTCAATTTATTTCAAAAGTATTTCGTATCTCCTGTTAAAATCCGTTCCTTTTCATTGATTGTATTTATTGTTATTTTCAAATGATTCTTATATTATAATACAAACCATATTATTCTTGTTATTATTACTATTATTGTTTCTGCTATTATTATTATTAGTATTATTATTATTATTATTATTTTGAAGTACACACCAAGTACATTATTTGTATAAGACTACTCTAATTTGTTTATGAAATTTGTATTTTATAAATCCTATTTATTTTCCTATTGGATTTTACATACTATTTGATTTATTTATACCATGGTATTATTATTAATTTATTATTTTAATCTAAAACCCTATAATTTTCTTAGTGGATTTTTTAAACCCTGTAAACCAATACACTGTTAAAAATCTCCAACAATTTCAACTCACAGAAACCTAAAAACCCACCAGCCCTACCCGTTATCTCTACAACATTTCAACAAACCCTAATAATACCCCCTTCCTCATATTTATACCCCTACTGCATTACCCTACCCATCCTCACAGAAACCCAAAAGCCAGCCGCTTTCCCTACCTCCTGCACTCTTCCGCTCTCTCTCTCTCCCGATAACACCTGCATCCTCTTCCTCTGCCTCCTAGCCGATCCCGACTGTGCTGCCCTACTCTCATCCTCCATCCCTTGTGCTCCTCCACCCTCCTGTGTGCACCCCGCAACCGCCCTCTCATCCTCTCCCCGCCGCCCTGAGCGCCTGTGCTCCTCTCGAGCGACAGCAGACGACAGAGCCCGCAGTCGACCCCGGCGTGCCCCTGTAGCAACCTCCCATCGCTGTTGCGCCGTCCAGCCGCCAACCAGCGCCGTCTCCTTTCCCCATCCTTCCGACGCAGCAAGCAATGGGTGTGCTGTGTTTCCCTTCGCAGCAGCAGCCAACATCTTCGACGGTAGCGGTTCCCGTCACCGTCTTCGCATCCCTGCTACCGTCTCTTGGTGTGCGTGTGTGTTTCCATCGGGTTCTTGGGTCGTGCTCATAGTTCTTTTCTCGTGGATCGTGTGGTTCATTTGCTCGTTCGTTCATTCGTTGTGTTCGTGCCCGGGAATTCGTTCCCATTATTCTCTCATTTGCTTTGTTTTCATGTCATCTTTCAAGCAAGTAACTTGTATTCTTTTTTTTGTGTAATACAAGTACTAAATACCGCCTGTAGTGTAGTTAGGTTCTAAAGACAATTCTTGTGTGAATCCTCTGTTATATATTGTTTCTATTGTGTTGATTCGACCATAGTTGCCTCACGACATACATGATATGAAACAATTAGGGATGACCACTTTTGGATGTATATATGCATGCTATTTTGTGATATCGTGTGCTTGATGTGTTATTCGTGCTATACTTATCGTGGACTTGTAAAATATTCTATACCATGTTGTTTGGACATCTAGTACACTATATTTCATGTTTGGGTTGATCTGGATGAGTTTTACATGAACTAGATGATTTTATGTTCGATTAGGGTCCAGTAAGATGGGTAGAAGGGTTCAATGAGGGTAAACTGGGTAGAAAACCAGATCCAATAAGCAGAAATCGAATAAATAAGCAATTAGGCCATGAAATGCAATAGATTAGAGATAATAAATCATCTACAGACAAAATAATTGGCAGACAAATGAACCACAAAAGATCAAATCACAGATGATAAACAATAGATGAATTTATATATTGAAGAAGAACAAATACACAGTTCAGGAAAATGAAAGAGTACAAACAGATAGAATATAATGGAAGAAAAGAAATACAGTACAAAAATACAGAAATGGGATATAGGAGTTACAATGGGCCTCCTTAACAGGTTCAAAAATTCTCCAGGCCCCTCTACAAGACATGGGCTTCTTTTAAGCCCATAAAAAGTGACAGACTAGGTCCACTAAGAGAGACACCAGCCTATGAAGGCTATGAGTCAAATCTCGTATCCCCTAACAAGAGAACTTATCTCTTGAGGGGGAGAAACATAAAAGAGATAAGGAATTCATATTGATCCAATGGATTTAGATCGATCTCTTGATATGCTTCTTAGGCTTATAAATACCCTCCCTCCTCCTTAGTCAGAATGTAATAAACAAATCACCAGTTTCTCTCGCAAACTCTCTTTCTTTTTCTGGTTCTGACTTGAGCATCGGAGGGTCTATCGTGGGGCCAACCCCCGGTGTTTCAGACTTTTTGCAGGTCCATCGACCGCGTTAGCAACCGTCGGATTTAGATCACGGTGGTCAGTCAACGATCCAGATTCAATCTCAGGAGCTCTAACCGCATTTTACTACAAAGATCAAAGGTCAGATTTTAGTAGTTTCCATTAAATAAGAACTCACTATCTGTTTGCTCCCACACCAAAATAAGTAGCAACAGATTTGCGTCAACTGTGGAAAACTACACAAGTCAGACTTGCCGCTATGCCACCAAGACTAAGAGGCAGAGGGGCGGCCTCAAGCCATCGCACCAATTCTCTTCGCCAACCAGCTCCTCCTGTAGAAGATCTGATTCCTCCTCAACAGTCACCCCGACAGCCTAGTCGAGCTCCTTCCAACAGAGAGGCACCAGGTGTAACATCCTGGAATTTTAAATAATATTTGGAATTTATAAATGAATTAAAATGAATTAATGTGATTTAATAAACATTTTTCTGAAATTTATCTTTTTGCACGTGCAAATATTTTCTTGGGAAATACAAAGTCAGAAAAAATCTATTTGGAAAATCTAACATTTATTAGTAGATATTATATATAAATTTTTCTGGATTTTTATGAATGATTTATGACATATTTGCAAGTACTAAAAAATGAAGGACTTTTGTGCAAAGTTGCCACTTGGAGTAAAAAACTCCAGATTTCGATTTTCTGGGCCGTGCATATTGGCCGGCCAAATCAGGGGAGTGAGAAGATTTAATTTTATTTTATTTTAAATCAATTTGATTAACTAATAATTGGAAGGATCCATATATGTAAATAAATAATTTTCCTTGAGGAGTATTTTTGTAAACTTTGTGAAACCCTAAAACACTAAATCCCGGCTTATATAGGGGGGGGGGGGGTAGCAGCCACTATTCTCTGTTGTGAACTCAAACCTATTTTTCTCAGTATTTTCTTGGAGTTCAAAGCTTGGATATTGGACTTTGCAAGGAGGAGGAAGGGGCTTTTCTTTAGTACTATTATTAATTGTTCTTCAATTAAGTATTCTTTGAGGTGGGTGATACTTTCTTACCTCTTGTTTGCTATATGATTGTAAATTATTTAAGTATAATGCATGATTAGAAGTTGTATGACTATAAAATATGATGTGTGAATATAGATTCTAAGTGAATAGATAACTAATCAACATCTTTATAAAGAAATATGAATGTATGAGTAATTTTCCATGCTTAAATAGTTGATGAATGAAATACACAAAGATCATCACTTTCTTATGCTATGCTTGAATAATCATGTTTTGAATTGACCTTGAATGCATATGAAATATGTAGAATTGTATCTAATTAGTTTAGATCTAATTATTTCTTGTGTGAGAATTTATTGAATTGTGGATGTATATCATGTATAAATAGAATGCAAATTGAATAGTAATATCATACATGCATATGGATGAATAGAAAATTCTTTAAGTTACTGATTTACTTTTGTACTCGCTGTTCTGAGATGAAACATGGAGAGTTTAATGTTTTTTTGGGTTGGATTGAATGAGAAGTGAAAGAACTTGATGTTGTGTTGGATGGATTGAGATATTTTAACCAATGAATGTGTATTTCAAGATTATTCTCAGTTTTAAACATGTTTGAATGGTGTTTCTGTAGATGAAGGAAATTTTGACTGCATTTTTAAATGTTCAAATATTCATATGAGAAGTTATTCAAAATCTTGATTTTTGCAACAACTTGGTTTTCAGAAAATTTTCTTCTTTTATGAAGTTTACAACGGGTTTGATTGATGTATGAACTGAGGTAATTTGGCCAGGATGCACTTATTTTATTGCTTATTTTCATCTTTGGAAATCCTAAAATTGTATATATCCATGTATTAGTTTTTTGAGAAGTTCGAAATCTGGCTGTTGCAGACTACATGTCGGTCAAACGCAGTTCTTTTGAACTTGTAGTCGCGGTCGACTGTTATGACCGTCTGGCGCTAGTTTCCCTACTGGCGGTCAACTACAACAATTATAACTATGTCTGTCAGTCGACTGCTAGGGCTTTCACTGTTGTTATTTTGGATAATGTCGGTCGACTGTAACATTTTATACTGCGTCTGCCAGTCGACCGACACTCCTGAGTTTTTGCACACTATTTTGGCTGAGTTTCTATTCTTTGAACAATTGTTTCTACAAATTTGCAAAGTTAATTTCTCTGACTTTTGGCAGTAATTGAATTCAGATTTCACCACTTCCAGAAAGTATGTATTCTCAATCTTTAATAAGTAATTAAATCCTATTTACGTGGTTTTAGAAGTATATGTTTTCGAACTTAAAGAGTATTATTTTTGTTGCCACTGAATTCGGGTGTGGGGGCAATAGATGAAATTTTTAGGTTCGTGAGGAACTCACAAAGATCGACCCCTTATTCTTCCTTGCAAACTGGTTGGCTCCTTGGTGCTTCCCTTGCGACCTGCACAAACGTTCGAGACACCGGGATGGATTCCGGCGACGAACCCTCCGACGATCAAGTCAATACACAGAAAAGACAAGGGGAAAAAGCTCAAGTGTGCAAAGTGTGATCACCTTTTATAGTGGGAGGTCAGGGGGGTTTTATAGTCGCCAATGGGATCTCCTTCAGGATCAGAGAGAATCCCTACTTCCTGGTGTGGCAGGATACGGGTGGTTATAACCACCTCCTCCAGATCAGGGGGAGCCAGGATTTCCTCCAATTCTGTTGAACTGGCCTCTAACGGGTTGAGACCCATTCTCAACTGGTCAGGTCCGTTCATGGGTTAGCGGGTCCTGGGAGGAGGGATCCGGTTCCCAATTCTGACCCGTCCGTAGGCGAGATTACCATCTTGCCCCTTGGACTTTGAGATTCGTGCCCGCTTTGAATGGTTCCGATTTAGCCCCATTTTAAGCCATATCACGAGCCCCCCACTCCCCAAGACTGTGTGTTACAGCCTTGTGGGAGTAGTTCTGTTGTTTCAATGGCGTATAGGGCTTTATCGGAGTTTTCAACGGGTGCTCGAATCTCGTCTGAGGGGTGATGGTGCTTTCCTGAGCTGGTAGCATGCTCAAAGTGGCTTCTAGGTTGCTCTGGATCTTTGATGATTTTTTTCTGATTTTTATATCATTCGTTCGAACCATTTATTTAATTTTGCAAGGCAATGATTCACTCTCCGGGAGCACTAATTAATCGTTCTGGACAATAATTATTTATCCCAGGACTCAAAAATGTTCCCCCGAATTTATAATTATTTTTCAGAATTTTTAATTAATTTTCCAGAATTTTTAATCATTTTTTGCAATTTTAAAATAAATAATCCGAATTAATAAAATAGAAAAAGGAATTAATCACCGTATTTATGACGTGGCCAAATCTGAGCCCTTGATCATACGTCGGCAAGGAATTCTGGGCGATCGGACTGCCAGGAGAAAAGAGGCTTCTCGCAATCTGGGCGTATGGTGAGGCGAACGCGTCGAACGGTGTGCCGAGCTTGGAGGACGGTGCGCTGAACACGATGAACGTTATATGGAGTTTGGCGAACAGTGAAGAGGCATTGACTGGTCAACGCTATTTTTGGTGTTTTCATCTCGGAAACACGTCTGCTCGGATGTGACGGCGAGCTTGGTGAACGGGATGTCGAGCTTGGCGAACGAAACTGGCGAGCTCGAAGGGCGTTGACTGGTCAACGCATTTTTTGGCATTTTCAGCTTGGAAACATGTCTGCTCGGATATGATGGCAAGCTTGGCGAACGCTGTGTCGAGCTTGGCGAACGAAACGGCGAGCTCGGAGAGCGTTGACTAGTCAACGCATTTTTTTGTGTTTTCAGCTCGGAAACACGTCTGCTCGGATATGACGACGAGCTTGGTGAACGTCGTGTCGAGCTTGGCGAACGAAGTGGCGAACTGGAAGGGCGTTGACTAGTCAACGCATTTTTTGGTGTTTTCAGCTCGGAAACACATCTGCTCGGATACGACGGCGAGCTTGGTGAATGGGATGTCGAGCTTGGCGAACGAAACGGCGAGCTCGAAGAGCGTTGACTGGTCAATGCATTTTCTAGTGTTTTCAGCTCGAAAACACGTCTGCTCGGATGTGACGGCGAGCTTGGCGAACGGGATGTCGATCTTGGCGAACGAAACGGCGAGCTCGAAGAGCGTTGACTAGTCAACGCATTTTCTGGTGTTTTCAGCTCGGAAACACGTCTGCTCGGATATGACAGCGAGCTTGGCGAACGGTGTGTCGAGCAAATCGAACGAAGCGGCGAGCTTAAATGGCATTAACTGGTGAACGCATTTTCTGGTGTTTTCAGCTGGGAAACATGTCTGTTCGGATATGACAGCGAGCTTGGCGAACGGGATGTTGAGCGAATCAGACAAAGCGGCGAGCTCGAAGAGCGTTGACTGGTCAACGCTTTTTCTGGTGTTTTCATCTCGGAAACACGTCTGCTCGGATATGACGGTGAGCTTGGTGAACGGTGTGTCGAGCGAATCGGACGAAGTGGGCAAACTCGATGAACGTTGATTGGTCAACTATTTCGAGCTGCTTCTGGTCGCTTCTTTTTTTTGTTTCGTATTCTGATCGCTTAGACTTCCGTGCTTGTTGGGCCGGTCAAGCTGTGCGGCGCAAGCCCATCAAGTTTTGCTATAAGTCCCCACCCCCTCTCATTTTTACTTCACTTTCTCGCCTTTTTCTTCACCGGAGATTTCTTCTCTTCACGGAGCTTCCGGTGTCTTTTCCGTTCTCCGACGAGCATTCCGACCGAGGTTGTCACTTCCCAGGTAACTTATTTAAATTTTAAGAGATGTTTAGGGTGTCTTCCGGCGAAGAGGCCTCCTCCTCGAGTCAGTTCGAAGTAGCCCCCCGGTCGACTCCTTCTTTGGTCAATAAGGGGAAGGCTCCTATTGTCCTATCCTCTGCGGAAGTGGAAGGAGATCTCGTCATCGAGGGCAGAGGCGGCGAGGCAGGCTCTCTCTTCGTCTGTGGTGGAAACGATAGTGGAGAGAGATCGGCGGATGGGTGCGTTCGGTAGACATTCGATCGCCGTGTCTACCCTTGGAGGGAACCGGCAGTACAGTTCAGAGGATTTGAGGCGAACGGAGCAAGGTTTGGCTTAGTTTTATGAGAAGAACAATCCGAGGGAGCGCACAGAGGCGAACGAAATCGACAGCATCCTGAAGGAGTCTGCGAATGGTTCGGATGTGCTTCATGATCCCTCCGGAGTTCGAACTCATCGTCCCGGGGCCAGTGGTCAGGTCTTGTTCTTCTCTCCCCTCCGATACTTGTATTTTTCCCGTACGACGCTTTCTATGCGGGGCTAGCGCCTCCCTCTACACCCTTTCATAAGGGCAGTGCTGCAATGGTATGGGGTCTGCCCTATTCAGCTGATGCCGAACATTTGGAGGCATGTCACGGGGTTCGTTCTTCATTGCCAGGTGGTCGGGATCGAACCTAAGATCAACTTACTTCGTCATCTGTAGAAGATCCACCAAAAGATGAGGACGGAGTATCGTTTCTACCTCACTGCTCGGAAGGGCGTTAAGTTGGTCGACAACCCTGACTTCGTGAAGTGTTGGAGAGACAAATACTTCCTCATTTGGGGTAAAAAGCCGTGGGACATTCCCACAGTATGGAGAGAGGATGTGCTGAAGAGGGCGAAGATGGAGCCGTCCTTGAGTCCGGAGAAGGACAAAATGGTCGGCATCCTCTTGGATCGGCCGACCCTGCATTGGAAGGAGATCACCGAGGAGAGCCTCTTTGGGGGAGGCCTTAGCCTGATGGACCCTAGTACGAGTTCTCTTTCATCGATCGCATTCTAAGTACTTTAGTAGTGATAGGATTCTAATCTTTTTTTTTTCTATCTTTTTTCGCAGGATCTACTTCCATAGACTTCGAAGACATCATGAACAGGCGGTCGGCGCTGAGCGGTAAGCGAGTTGAGGAGAAGAAGAGGAAGCGCGCTGTCGCTCGCCCAACTCCGTCGAAGGCAGCTCGAGTTGAGAGTGCCGCCGCCCCCGCCATTGACTTGGAGGCCGTTCCTTCTTCCATTGCTCCGTCGGCGAAGGAGCTCGACTGTTCGGCCACTCTCGCCCTGTCAGCTCCGCCTCGCACAGTGGCGGCCGAGGTGATATTGACGGACGAGCTGAAGAGGATCTTCGTGCCAGATTGGCAGGTTCTTAGGCACGACGGTTTCCTCGGTGACTCGACGAGTTGTATGGACACCGTCCGCAGTCTCGCCATGCCCAAAGACAAGGCGGTGATGGAGCATGGAATAGTAGGTGACTCGGCGTTAGAGATCGCCAAAGCACAGATGACGGTAAGCCTTGACCTTCCGCTCGACCTCCATCCCCTTCTTTGTGTTCCACTCTTAAACCACTGCCTTTTTTGTAGGCAATCTGTCATTTCAGCCACTTGCTGAAGAGAGTGGCGGAGCAGGAGAAAGAGCTGAACGCTCTTCAGGATCGGGAGAGGTTGGAGCGTTCGAATGCCAAGAGAGAGCTAGAGGCAGCTGCTCTCAAGGTCGAGACGCAAGCCACTGAGATCCGGCTACTGGAGGAGGCGCTGGCGAAGGACTCCGTCGCTGAGGAGAAGGAGGAGATGGCTCGGCAGTAGGCGACCGAGCAAGAGAAGGCCGCGTTCGCGATGGTCATGGCGGTGAAGGAGGCCAAGTCAGCGGCGGAGAAGGAGGCGATCGGCTACTTGGAGCAGAACATGCGCAAGGCCTACGCCAAGGCACTGAAGGATGTCAGTGAGTGTTTCACTGACTTTGATTGTTCGGGGTATTTCTTGTTCCCCGACGAGGAGAAGGCTGGGACCGAAGGAGAAGAAGAGGATGAAGGAGAAGAGGAGGCCATCGGCGATGAAGACATAGTGACTGAGATGCCGTTAGCAATGGCGCCGGCGTCAGGGACAGCTGAGGGCGGCGAAGGTGCCTTAGCGCTTGTGGATCCATCCGCCGAGGTGGACACTCAACTCCCTTAGAGTTTCTTTTGTATTTTAGCCATAGTTTTTCATCTAGGTTCTTTTTGTATCAATGCCTAATAGCGGACTGGCCACCTGCTTTCTTTTGTACTCTTTTGAACTTCAATGAAATGAAGAACTTTTGAGATTCTGGCCCAAGTTTACAATGACTAGCTTTGAAATTTGGCTAAGTGTTGAAGACAACTCGCTTTGAAATTTGGCTAAGTATTGAAAACAACTCGCTTTGAAATTTGGCTAAGTGTTGAAAACAACTCGCTTTGAAATTTGGCTAAGTGTTTCTCGAGCTCAGCTTTGCTGTGTTCTTGCTTTTCAGATCGCCGAGTTGTGTCAGTGGGTCGAGGCATCACCTGAACATGGTAGCGGCTGAGGCCTCTCCTCTTCGAGCTGACTTAGGAGCGACGAAGTTGGCCCTTTCTCGTAGTCGAGAGTGTTTTCTCAAGAGTGAGGCAGAACTAGATTATCTCAAACTAACGCTGGCACGGCGCAACTCCGAGTTGAAGCGACTAAAGAAACGAGCTCGAGAAGCTCCACCTGAAGGGGAGGTGGAGTCACTTCGGCAGACCCTTATTCGACGTCAGTGCGGAGAGAGATGGTCTGAAGAACGTGGTGCTCGAGAAGAGCCTGGAGACGGTGCAGCTTCGACGAACTATCATTGAAGCTTCTCGTGTGGTTAGAGCAGAATTCCTCTCCTACACGTCAAGGTGACGGATGATTCGCTGAAGGAGCGCATTGTTGATCTAGAGACGGAGGTTCAACGGCTACGACGTTTTACAGGAGGGGAACAACGTCAGGACCACATCTTGCCCTCGAGATGAGTACTCGTAAGGGCGATCATTCCACGAGTTAGCATCGCGTTTGCCTCCCATGCCAGGTCGTCCTGGGGACGCTCAAAGCGGAGTTGCTGGTTCGTCGAGCGAAGCCTTAGCCGGCGCAATGCTTTGAGACACAACTAGGCTCGCCAGCTTGGGAAGCTCAACAGGTGCGGGGTCGTAGCGACAGAATGTTCTCCATCCTCGTTTGTCGCTCAAGAGGAGTATCCCACTTCCTAGGAGGCGTTGAAGTACTCTTGTAATTTTGACTTCTCAAAGTTTTGGAATTCGTCGTAAAGATGAGTAGTTGGTCTTGTAATTTGACTTGTTCCTCAAACTTTACAGAAATGAAACTTGTTTTCTTTTTTGCACTTGCGCATTTTGTTAGGCATTATATGGTTGTCGATAGTTGTAGGAGCGCTTCCGAATGGCGAATCACTTCGTACTCGCTTGTGAGCGAGTAGTAGAAGCGGAATCGAGCCAAGTGTTGGACTCTGAACTTCGTCGTTTAAGAGAGAGTCAACGGTCGTGGGAGCAATTCCGAATGGTGAACCACTTCCTACTCGCTTACGAGCGGGTAGTAGAAGCAGAATCGAGCCAAGTGTTGGACTCCGAACTTCTTCGTTTAAGAGAGAATCAACGGTTGTGGGAGCAATTCCGAATGGTGAACCATTTCCTAGTCGCTTACGAGCGAGTAGTAGAATCGGAATCGAGCCAAGTGTTGGACTCCGAACTTCATCGTTTAAGAGAGAGTCAACGGTTGTGGGAGCAATTCCGAATGGCGAACCACTTCTTACTCGCTTATGAGCGAGTAGTAGAAGCGGAATCGAGCCAAGTGTTGGACTCCGAACTCGTCGATTAAAAGAGATAGAAATTTTTTTTGCAAGTAGAGTTAGACTACCCCAAAAATAGAGAATTTGCTAGGTGGAGTTAGTTTACTCAAAAGATAGGGAAGTTGAGGGGGGGAAATTTCTCTTTATTGAAAACAACTGGGCGGCCGCTTCTAAGTTGCAGACCGCCCTTTACATTTCGATAAAAAAGAAGATACAAGTAAGGTTTTTGCAATCCTAGGGAAGTAGCTTGGAGCGGCATTTAGACATACTCTCGGTACTTCATCAGATGCTCGACGTTCCAAGTCCTTAGCATCTTCCTGCCCCCCGGGTCTTCAAGTTGATACGCACCCGGGCATATAACTCTGGAGACCTTATATGGTCCTTCCCAATTGGGTGCCAGCTTGCCTCTTTTGCTTGGGTCTGAAATTGATAGCTTTCTCAGCACTAAGTCCCCTTCCTTTATGTTGGTTGGTCGTACCCTCTTGTTGTAAGCTTAAGGGATCCTACGATGGTAGGTCTCCTGGCGAATTGCGGCCCTATCGCGGATCTCATCAATGAGGTCTAGGCAGTTGCGAAGCTGGTTCGTGTTCTGCGCCTCATTCTAAGCTACGAGACGAGGTGAAGGTAGACCCATCTCCAGAGGAATAAGAGCTTCTGATCCGTTTGTGAGGTTGAATGGGGATTCACCCGTCGGAGTTCTTTTGGTGGTGCGATAGCACCAGAGCACATTAGGAAGTTGTTCAACCCATAGCCCCTTGGTGGACTTGTCGAGCCTCTTCTTCAAGCCTGAGAGGATCTGTCGATTTGCGTTCTCCGCTTGGCCATTGGACTGGGGGTGCGCCACTGAAGAGAACCGATGTTGAATCCCGAGATCGGTGCAGAAGTCATGGAAGGCAGCTCCCGTAAATTGGGTTCCGTTGTTGGTTACGAGAATGCGAGGTACCCCGAACCGACACACAATGTTCTTCCAAAAGAACTTCTGCACCCTGTTCTCGGTGATCGTTGAGAGAGGTTCGGCTTCTATCCATTTGGAGAAGTAGTCTATTGCTACCACCAAGAACTTCAGATGGCCTGGTGCCGGAGGGAAAGGTCTGAGCAAATCCATCCCCTACATTGCGAAAGGGATTAGTCTTGCCAGGGAGACAAGTTGCGCTTGAGGCAGGCGATGGATTGGGGCAAACTTCTGGCAGGAGTCGCACTGGCAGACGTACTCCTCGGAGTCACTTAATAGTGTAGGCCAAAAGTACCCGCAGTTCAAAAGTTTCTGGGCAAGTGATCTTGTTCCCAAGTGTGCACCACATAGACCATCATGGGCTTCCCTTAAGGCGTAGAGCGCCTCTTCCGAAGAGAGGCATCTCAGATAGGGTCGACCATCGACTTGGGTGTAGGAGCATTTGTACATGACCCCGTCCAGGAGTGTGTACCGCCCCGCTCGTGTCCTGATCCTCCTTGCTTCTTTCGGATCTTCGGGGAGGACTCCGTCTCGGAGATACTCAAGAAAGGGCTTCATCCAGTTTTCCCCAAGTGTTAGGGGGTAGGCTTCCATTGGCTCCGAGCCATCTTCGTCAATGCTAGGTTTGAGAAGGACTTCTATCAGGACAGTCCGTTCTAGACCTTGGAGGGACGAGGAGGCGAGCTTAGAGAGGGCATCCGCCTGCGCATTTTTCTCTCAGGGAACTTGCTGGAGTTGAACATCTCTGAATAGAGCTAGAAGCTCCCTCACTTTTGCCAAGTATCTTGCCATTCGGTCATCTCTCGCCTCGTATTCCCCGAACACTTGGTTGACCACTTACTGAGAGTCGCTGAAGACCCAAACATGTTTGGCACCCGTCTTGTGAGCCAAGCAGAGACCCACAATTAGGGCTTCATATTCTGCCTTATTGTTAGACGCCGGAAAGTTGAGGCGAAGGGAATACTGGAGGACGAAGGCGTCGGGACCAGTTAGGATGATGCCGGCCCCGCTCCCATCGGCGCAGGAGGACCCGTCCACATAGACGGTCTAGACGGAGGGGTTAGCTGGCGACTCGCATGAGTCAGGGGATGGTGATCTCCATGATAAACTCAGCTAAAGCTTGGGCTTTTATCGCCGTCCTGGGCTGGTAGCTGATATCATGCTGACTCAGCTCGATGGACCACTTCATGAGTCGTCTGGACGTTTCAGGCTTGTGGAGAACCTGTTTCAGTGGTTGGTCGGTAAGAACGACCACCGAGTGGGATTGGAAGTAGAGGCAGAGCTTACGGGCCGTCATGACCAAGGTGAGTGCCATCTTTTCCAGTTTCGGATAACGGAGTTTGGCATCTCGGAGCACCTTACTCACATAGTAGATGGGCTTTTGCGTCTTATCCTCTTCCCTCATGAGGACCGCGCTGAGCATTTAATCTGAAGCTATGAGGTAGAGGTAGAGGACCTCTCCGGGTGCCAGCTTACTTAAGAGAGGGAGGTTGGAACAATACTCTTTGAGCTTGTCAAAGGAATTTTGCTACTGCGAGCCCCACTCGAAGCCTTTAGCCTCCCTGAGGGCTTTGAAGAAGGGGAGGCACTTCTCCCCGGACTTGGAGAGGAATCGCCCGACTGCGGCGAGGCGCCCTGTGAGCCTCTGCACCTCTTTGACGTTGGAGGGGGGAGCCATTTTTTAGAATGGCATGGATCTTCTCGGGGTTGGCCTCTATGCCCCTCTGGCTGACCATAAACCCGAGAAATTTTCTCGATGAGACACCGAATGCACACTTGTTCGGGTTTAGTCTCATATTGTTCCTCCTGAGCACCTCGAAGGCTTCTTGAAGGTCGAGGGTGTGCTCTGCCCTCGAGTGCTCTTGACCAATATGTCATCGACGTAGACTTCCATGTTTCGGCCAATCTGGTCTCGGAAGACCTTATTCACCAGGCGCTGATAGGTAGCCCCCTGCATTTTTCAATCCGAAGGGCATAACACGGTAGCAGTAGAAGCCTTGGTCCGTCACGAACGAGGTATTCGGGATGTCCGGTGGGAACATCCTGATTTGGTTGTATCCCGAGAAGGCATCCATAAAACTGAGTAGCTCGTGGCCAGAAGTCGCATCGATGAGGGCGTCGATGCTGGGAAGAGGGAAGGGGTCCTTCGGGCACGTCTTGTTGAGATCAGTGAAGTCGATGCATATCTGCCAACTTCCATTGGCCTTCTTTACCATTACCACATTGGAGAGCCACTCAGGATAGTTCACCTCCTGAATAAAGCGGGCGTTGAGGAGTTTCTCAACCTCCTCCTTGATCGCCTGTTGCCTCTTGGGGGCAAACTTTCGCCTCTTCTGCTGGACAGGCTTGACCCCAGAGGCGATGCTTAGATAGTGCATTGAGAGTTCTTCCGAGATCCCGGGCATGTCTGCTGCAGTCCATGCAAAGAGGTCACGATTCTCCCGTATACACCGGGAGATATCTTGCTTTATGGAGGGAGGGAGAGTTTTGCTGACGCGGAATGTCTTAGTGGTGTCTTCTTCGGAGAAGACCACTTCTTCCAACTCGTCGATGGGCTCGGAGATAGTCTGGCCTCCTTCCTGAGGAAGTTCGAGCGCTGAACCGGACCCCCCATCGAGGTCATGTAGCACTTCTAAGCCACCTCTTGGTTTCCCTCACTTCTCCCACTCATAAGGGAGTGGGAAACTTCATCTTCATATGGTAGGCTGAAGGGATGGCTTGAAGCGCGGCCAAACCTGGTCTACCCAGGATAACATTATAAGCGGCCTTGACGTCGACCACCATGAAGTCCATTTGCTCCGTACGAGTTGTCGGGGCCTTTCCAGCCGTTACGTCAAGGGTTATAATTCCTTCGACCGTAACCGGGACCCTTGTGAACCCGTGGAGGCTATAGCCCGCGGGCTTGAGCCGGTCCCTGGACAGTGGGAGGCCTTTGAAGGCTTCCAAGAGGAGTATATTAACGGAGTTTCCGTTATCTACTAAGACGCGACGAACTTCGAAGTTTGCCATGCGGAGATTGATGACGAGGGCATTGCAGTGGGGCATGCGGACGCCCTCCAGGTCCCTATCGTAAAACGTCACTGGGACCCTTTGGGGGAGGATGGCTCTGCACGGAGTTAACCTCCCTTACGAAGGCTTTTCGGGAGGAGTTGGAATCTCCCCTATTGGGCCCCCGTGTATCAGGTGCAAGATGCCCTCCACTTCGGCCTCCAGAGTCCCCGTGCGCTGCTCGTTTCGCCTGTTAGCCCCCCGAGGTGGCGGGGGCGGATCAGCCCAGTCCCTCTTTACAAACCGGTTGAGTTGCCCTCGTTGGATTTGGGCCTCGATTTCATCCTTCAAGGCCCGATATACATCTGTATCATGCCTACGGTTCCGATGGAAACGACACCACTTACTCCGGTCCTTCTTCTTTGTCGGGGTGTTCATCCTTGGGGGAGGCGGTAGGAGGCCATCGTTCCCTATCTCCATGAGGATGGCAGATACACTCGCGTTAAGCGGAGTGAATTTCTCGAACCGAGGAGGGGGACGCCGCTGACCCACATTGTCCTTTTGGAGCTTCTTAGCTCCTTCTTTTGCACCCTTTCGCTTGTTCCTGGAAGAGGAGGCCTCGAAGGTAGGGTGGCGGACGGCTTCTTCTGCTCGGATGTACTTCTCGCTCCGAAGCAGGAGCTCTGAGAAGTTCCGAGGGGGCTTCTTGGCGAGGGATGCCCTAAGGTCGGCATTGAGGACGTTGGACTGGAAGGCGAGGGTGGCGACCGAGGGTTCCAAAGGAGCGATGGACCTAGCCTCGGTAGTGAATCGTTTGACATAATCCCTTAGTGGTTCGCCCTTCTTTTGGCTGAGGAACAATAAGGTGTCTCTCGTCTTCTTGGCGCGCCGACTGCTCACGAAATGCGTGAGGAAAATACCTTCGAACTGGTCGAAGGAGAAGATAGATGCCAGCACAAGCCGAGAGTACCATTCCCGAGTTGGCCCCTTGAGTGTGGCCGGGAAGGTCTTGCACAAGAGGGAGTCGGATACATGGTGGATTATCATGAGAGTTTTGAAACTCTCAATGTGATCTGCGGGGTCCGACTCCCCGTTATAGGTCTCGAAATGTGAGGCTTGAAGTTGTTGGGAACTGGAGCCTCCATAATCGTATGGGAGAATAGGGGCCTGCTCGGACGAAAGTCTCTTGCATGTCGCCCCTCATCTCGGTTGAGCTGGCCTAGGCGCCTCTCCATCTCATGGAGACGGCGGTAGACTGAGTCCTGCCTTGGGTCCTGTCTGGCCGAACCCCGGGACTTGTTCTCATGTCGAGGAGGGCTGGGGCTATGCCGGCGATGGCTCAGAGTAGGAGGTGGATTGACCGAGAGGCGAGGGTGACTTGGAGTAGGGCATGGACTACGAGAGCGGTGGTGTGATCGGGAGAGGGGCGACGATGGCTCGCAGCCTGCCTAGGACTTCGGGAGCGGCGAGGACTGTGAGGAGCCAGACGAGGGCTACGTGATCGGCGAGGATGGTGAGGAGCTGGTCGAGGAATACGGGATCAGCAAGGATGGTGAGGAGCCGGTCGAGGACTACAGGATCGGCGAGGATGGTGAAGAGCCGGTCGAGGACTACAGGATCGGCGAGGATGGTGAAGAGCTGGCGGAGGACTGGGAGCCCTACGGCCATTATTCGGGGCAGCGTTGAGAGCCCGGAGGACCGCCTCCTGAAATTGCTGGAATTCCGCCCTTGTGACGGGGGCCTCCTGCTCATGATGGTCCCGAGGAGCCTGGCGACCTACCGGGGAACGGCTCCATCTCGGGCGTTGTTGAGGCAACTTTCTTCGTTTGCGGGGAGAGTTGGATGCCCCTCGGTTGGAACAGGGTAGTGATCGGTCCCTAGCCTGCTTGCGGCGAGGGTTCGACCGTTGGGCCCAGCCTCTCCTCCTGATGGGTACGGAGATTAGATCAGTGCTTGGTCTGCTGACTGTTGATCACGTTTCGCAGATCCCTTGGAGTGGGGGGAGTATAGGAGGCCATGGAGTCGGTGTCAGCATTGTGGATGGAAACTCGAACCTGATGGACAGGTTGCTTGTGGCGACTCTGTCGAGAGGGTTCCCCCACTGTAGCCTGGGGTCCCAAAGGCTAGTGGACGGACTGCGGAGCCAGAGGATTGAGTTGCTGGGTTGGTTGGTTGGGAGGAGGGAGATCCCCCTGTGCAGGAGTAGGAGGAGGGTGAGAGGAAGTTGTCCTTCGGTTGGAGTTCGTGGGTCTCTTCTTGGGAGGCATGGCTAAGAGTTAGGTGGGTTGAAGGAGGAAGGCGAGATTTCTTGTCGAGTGAAAGTTCCCACAGACGGTGCCAATCTGTTGCCGCTAAATTCGGGTGTGGGGGCAATAGATGAGATTTGTAGGTTCGTGAGGAACTCACGAGGAACTCACAAAGATCGACCCCTTCTTCTTTCTTGCAAATTGGTTGGCTCCTTGGTGCTCCCTTGCGACCTGCACAAACGTTAGAGACACCAGAATGGATCCCAGCGACGAACCCTCCGACGATCAAGTCAATACACAGAAAAGACAAGGGGAAAAAGCTCAAGTGTGCAAAGTGTGATCACCTTTTACAGTGGGAGGTCAGGGGGGTTTTATAGTTGCCAATGGGATCTTCTTCAGGATCAGAGAGAATCCCTACTTCCCGGTGTGGCAGGATACGGGTGGTTATAACCACCTCCTCCAGAACAGGGGGAGCTAGGATTTCCTCCAATCCTATTGAACTGGCCCCTAACAGGTTGAGACTCGTTCTCAACTGGTCAGGTCCGTTCATGGATTAGCGGGTCCAGGAGGGACTCGGTTCCCAATTCGGACCCGTCTGTAGGCGAGATTACCATTTTGCCCCTGGGACTTTGAGATTCGTGCCCACTTTGAATGGTTCCGATTTAACCCCATTTCAGCCATATCAATATTGAATTTATTCTAAGCTATTTTGGGAGTATAAGATCTCAGTTTTGTTCGCACTTCATTTCAGTTTTGACGAATTATACAGTGTACTTTGGAAGTATTTGGTTTTATTGACTATTGGATTTGAGGGTAACCTCGCTGTGAGTTGACTTATTTTGATTTATAAGATACTAAGAAATGTTGAGATGATGTTTTTGAATTTTGAGGTTCTAGAGGTTGAGTGGGACCCTAACATGCCGGTGGTTGAGATTTTTGGATATTTGGCCAGTGGAGCCTTGTTGTTGAGCTAATTGAATTAAGTTCGGCAGGGTACACCAATTCTAGAGTGGAATTGTGACCTAATTAATAAAAATAAACCTAAGGACAAGCACTAATGGGAGTGTGATGAAATGAGAGCAAAAATGGGTAGGGGGACCTCATATGATCTACGGTGTGAGATAATCTACGGAATTATCGAGGTGTGAGTGGAATAGTCTCCGGAATTACCTACGGTGTGAGATTGATCTGCAGAATTATCGGGATCGAGGCGATGCTCATGGGATATTCGTGTGATGAGGCACCGTTGCTTGCAGTATGGGGTATTCTCGATGATTCCCAAGTGAGTGAAATTGTCTCCGGAATTATCTATGGATAGAGATTAACCTCCGAAATTATCGGGGCATGGGCTAGATACTCACAGAATAATCTAAATCTTAAAGTAATCACCGTAGTAGAATTAGTTGCATAACGAGGGATTGAACCCTATACAGTAGAGAACGATAAGGGCTTGCATCGGACCTATGTAGAATGGGAATAGAATCCGACAAGTATGCATTAGTAATCATCATATGCAGTGTGGTTTTCTTGACTGATATTATGCATGCTTCTTTTCTGTTTTCTTACACTTGACACTTAGCCTAGCTTCACTTGATGTTTTATGCTTCATGTATTGTTTTCCTATGTTCCATCTATTATTGCCATGTTGTTCATGTTCTATTGTTATTATATATTAATTATTATTGCATGTGGTTGTGAGGATGGGAAGTATCACTATTACTATAGTTGACATCAGTTGCATTTAACCGACGTGCCCACTTTTCATTCAGGTTTTGCAGGTTTTTCAGTTATGGATAAAATTGAATTAGGAGAAAACTTGGAGTTACTGAAAATTGTAATTTATCATGTTGTAAAGAATTGTAATTCAAGTGTTTAAATTCTGCTGTGTTTTGTAAAAGAGTTGATGTAATGAAAAGTTTTAGATTTCCCTGTATTTGGATGCTATGTTTATGATTACAATTGAGGTTGATTCTGAAATTTGTGCCACGTATTTCTAATTTTATTTATTGGAAATTCGGTGCGCTACACTGGGGGGCTCCCGACAAAACCATGATAAAAAACATCCTCTGTAGGACCACGTCTCAGTCCATAATGCTTCAACTGATTCAATGGCCTCGTGAGGCCCACGGGGGTCTAGAGATCTTCACTAAATCGTTAGTGCCACGAAACAAGGAACAGATCTACGAATCCAATTGGACGAGAGGTACACCTAAACTGAGGCCTCCCGCTCGGGACATCAAAGCAAAATAGAGAACCTATTTTCCTAGACAGAGATCAAGGAAATCCTCCTCTCACGGGGGTGCACCACAATAAGGAACCCGACTCATGAGAGTCGAAAGCTTCTTGTGCGGAACAAAGGGGGAAATGCCCCAGTCACTAGGGCCGAATTGGATGAGTTCAAGCTCGACATCCTCCAAGCTATCCATAGAAGTCAAGATCTGGGCCAGCCCCCCAACGAAGGATCCGCCAACTCAACTGGGTCACAGGGGAAGGACAACCAAGTCCTTCGCCGTATCCAAGAAGTAGAAGACCGTCTAGAGCAGATGAAGAATGAGAGAAACCGCTCCAGCAGGGCCTACCGCCTTATTCGACCACCTTTCAACAAAGCCATCATCGATGCACCCATCCCAAGGGACTTCAAGACTCCCTAATTTGAATCCTACAATGGAGAATCAGACCCGACCGACCATATCGAGAGCTTCAAAACACTCATGATGGTCTACAACGCCACCGATGCACTCATGTGTCGAACATTCCCCACCACACTGAAAGGATCAGCAAGGAAATGGTATTCAGCCCTGACTCCAGAATCAATATTCTCTTTCAATCAGCTCGAGGAGCTTTTCATTGCACACTTCGTTACTAGCCGCAAGGCTGAAAAAAAGTGCCTCCTTGTTATAACTGAAACAAAGAGATGGAGAATCGCTGAAAGACTTCGTCAAACACTTTTCGGTAGAAGCAAGGTCAATTTCCACCTTGGACTCTTCAGTGGCGGCTGCAGCTTTCCGTCACAATGTCATACATAAAAAACTGAAGTCCTCCTTCGCCAAGAGGCCTCCTCGAGATTTCACTGAGCTCCTGGATAGGAGTGAAAAATACATCAGGGCCAAGGAAGCTTTCAATCCACAAGTCAAGAAAGAGTTACCTTCCGGGAACAAACGGAAGAACGTAAGTGAGGAAACACCCAAGAAGTTCTTGAAAAATTGTGCAAGCCAACACCATTCTCCTCCAAAACCTCGCTTCGACAAGTTTACTCTCTTGAACACGAGTGTGTCTACCATCCTTATGGCAATTGAAAAAGATGGGATAGTTCGTCCTCCTCCCACAATGACAACGGCCAGCAAGAGAAGAGACAAGGGCCTGTGGTGCGCATTTCATAGAGGCCATGGACACTACTGATAATTGCCAGGCCCTTAAAGAAGAAATTGAAGACCTGATTCGGCGGAGCTATCTTTCTCAATTTGTCTAACGAAACAATAACGCCGAAACCCCTCTGCCACGGGGGGCTAATAAGCGTCCACAAAGGCCTTTTGAATCACGAGACTCTAAGCACATGGGCATCTTACACACCATTCATGGAGGACCTATGGGGGGAGATTCTAACTCCTCTCACAAAACCTTCATAAGGGAAGTTAATTTACTACATAACACTCCACCCCCAAGGGGTTCGGGCCTCTCCGTGTCCTTCTCCAATAAAGATCTTGAAGGCGTTAAAATGCCTCATTGCGATGCATTGGTTATCAACCTAGGCCTAGAAAATCATGTGGTGCGACGTATCCTCATAGAAAACGGCAGCTCCATAAACATCCTCTTCATGAATGCATTTGATACTCTAAAGCTCTCTCTCGAGATTAACTCAAACTAGTAGATTACACACTTCAAAACTTCTCAGGTGTACCCGTCCATGTTGAAGGAATGATCACACTCGACGTAATGGCAGGAAAAGCCCCAGCAACTTGGATGGAGGCAATTGACTTTCTGGTAGTCGACATCGAAGCTGCATACAATACAATATTTGGCCGCCCTGGACTAGCCGCTTTCCATGCATTCGCCTCTGCGTTTCACATGAAAATGAAATTTCCAAAAATAGTAGGCATAGACCAGGTAGAGGTAAACCAACAGGTAGCATGAGCATGCTAGACTGCTACCATGGGGGGCTCGGTTCTCCCCCTCCATGCCGCAGAGCTACTACTAGAAAACAATCACAGTAATACCGAGCCTGTAGACGGGGCCTAAGCTACTGCACTGGTCAGTCAAATTGAGAATTTTCAAAATTTTCAAGTTATTTCCTACCAGTTCCGAGTGCGTCCTCATCAGAATGCAACAGTAAACCTAAATCCATCACCTGCAGCCACTCCGCTAAGCCTACAAGAAGAAACAATCCTGCCATTGCTCATCACTGCACCTGAATGCCTCCCCTTCTCCCCACACATCCAGGGGAGGCTCACTTCAAAACAAACGACTCCCGGCAAGGTCTACCAAGTTGTTTGCTTTTCAGCTCACCAACTTGAAGACCCGGGGGGGGGGGGGGGGCAAGGATATGATAGCAGGGATTCAGAATGAGCAACACCTCATGGAATACGACAAGAGCGTCTGAAACGCCATCTTCTAACAGTAGAATTATTAAAACTTGTAATATAGGCTAGCCACTGGAGCAACCATTTACTTTTCCTTTCAATAAAGACCGCTTTCACTAACGGTCATGCATGTAATAAGGGCCAGTCATTAGAGCAGCCCCTTAGTTTATTTCTCAATAAAATTAGCTAGTTTATTATTAAACATCTTGTTCAATTTAATTAAAGCAAACAACGAGCTAATGCCCAACTTACACCTAGAGCGGCGCTAAAAACTCGTTACAAGCTTTCCATAAGACGGATTCGGAGTCCATACCCATAGTTCGAAGTTACTCTAGCAATTTGCGATAAAGCAAGTTCAGAGTTTGCTTCACCGTTCGATCTGCTCCTGCAATCCGTTAGTGCCTCCATGACCGGTTCGGAGTCCATACCCATGGCTCGAAGATACTCTAGCAATTGCAAAGAAGCAAGTTCAGAGTGTGCTTTGCCATTCGATCTGCTCCTGCAACCTGTTAATACTTAAACTAACAAGTTCTGAATTCATACCCATGGCTTGGAGTACTTTAGCAACTTGCAATTAAGCACGTTCAGAGTTCAACTCGCCATTCGATCTGTTCCCAAAACTAGTTAAAATTCCTTGAAAACAGATTAGGAGGTCCAAAATTGTGGATCACAGTTACTTCAGTATCACTTGTTGTCACGCCCCGCTTCCCGGAATACGGGAATACAGCCACGTAACTGAGGCCCAGCGAATGATATAAGTACGCCAACTCATATCATCCATAAGCTGTACCAGTCTTAACTCAACAATATAAGAAAAATGAATCACAACCACTCAGAAAACATAATCACATAAACGATAATGAAATTCGATAACCAAATCTGGAATACAAGAACTTACCAAATAGCTCGAGAGGCTCCAGCTCCAATCGTAGAGAACTCCTCATCAATGCCTTCTGAAAATTCTCCTTGTACACCTGTACTTGTTCATCTAAAAATAAAGAATAATTTGTCCTTAGAGCAAGTCATGGACATGCAAGTGGAGAAACAGTGAAACAATGGCAATAAAGGTATAGCAATGAATTCAAATGAACGATGAAGTCGATAGTATTGAACAGTGTAAAACAGATAACAGTATAATATGCATTCAATACGATTTACCACAATAACGATAAACAATACCAATAATGGCAATAATAATGATAACACTGTTCATTGAGATAACAATATGCAATGATAATATGATGGGGCCTTAAGTCTATTATTCATTTTTAATCCTAGCTAATGCACGTACTACTGTGTTCCATGTGTGCCGTACCACAGGTTCGATGCATACAATCAATTTCGTTTAGATTAAGACGGTAGACTCTATAGTTCATGTACTAGGAATGATGACGATAACGATAAACACGGGACATGTGTAATTTCTTACACGATGCCGATAACGATAAAACACGGGACATGTGTAATTTCTTACACGATGCCGATAACGATAAAACACGGGACATGTGTAATTTCTTACACAATGCCGATAACGATAAAACACTGGCCATCATCCGAGTACACTTACTATATTGTCAACTACCCTAATCAACCCTTAACCCCGGCTTTGATTTACTTTCTTTACTCAATTATCATACAATAATGCTATTAGTAGGGGACGCTAGAGAATGTGACAAAACAACCCTAAGATCATGCAATATACTATATACAATTAAATACACTAAATATAACATTATAAACACAATTGTACATTATAAAACATAGAATCCAAATTCTGGACAGCAGTAGGTTGCTGTACCAAAACCAGTATTCCCGTTGCTACAGGACGGAAACTATGGATCCGTCAGGTGGTCTAGAAACTAGACTCCTGCCCGGTTCCAACGCATACTTAAAAGCTACATTCTGACAACGGTAGCTAAGTGAAATTCAATAATCTTTATAGGTTTTAGTTTCTGGCTGGGTGTAGATGTTGTCTAACTTTAATTATAAAGGCAGTAAATAAATACTATAAAAATCAGTAAAAATAATTTTTAATGCCCTAAACATGTTATCTACAGATATGGAATTTATCTTGGTCATATATGATTAAAAGTTCACTTAATTTATTAGCCTAACTTGTTAGGTATGTGAATCTGGAATTACAGCGCAGCTGTAGCAAAAGGTCCATAACTGGGGCAGTCTAAGTCCGAATTCGAAAGTTCTGGTGTCTATCGACATCTAGACAGATAGGGCTACGAGTTACTTTCAGGGAGTTTCTGATTTTGATGAGGTGTTCTAGGTCTAAACAGCATATTAAGGTTCAGGTAGGCGTAAATTACAGAATAGCCAATATGTTCATTTTAAATAAAATGGTTAAAAATTAAGGATAATAATTTGGGGTTTAATTAATCATAATCTCAGCGAAACAATCTTATGTGATCATGGTGTTAATGTAGGTGATGTCCAACATTCTTATAATTACAATTCAACAATCTAGCAATAACAATCACATTAACAATCAACTAATTTTCTACAATCCATTATAGCTAATTGTCATTTAATGTCATGATCTGAAATGTGTCTATAATTCCCTATTCTTATAATCAATAACTATAACTATATGGTGTATGAATGTCTCTATACATTAGAGGCAAAAAGATGGCACGATGTCGAGACTACCACTTGGATTCGCTCGTGTAAATCCGTGGCATCTCAACGATTGATACAATAATATTTCACGATTTTTAAATAAGATCCACTTGCGGAATTCAACAATAATTATCGAACATGATACAAAAACATTCGATAGAAGTGACTTGCCTTTAGGACGACGTTAGATCCGGTATATTGAGAATAACGGGATCGAAATCCCGGCGACGAGCAAACGACCATGATAATCACAATCGGGCACGGATCTCGATGTTGATCGAGATCAAGATGAAGATCCATCGAATCCAACGGTCGAGATCGGAAATAAAACATATGAGAATTAGAAGGGAACCAAAATATATCATGATTGACAATTGATGAATAAGAACAAAAGTAGATCAAATGTTTACTCACCAAGCAAAGGACGAACAAGACGATCAAAGGTCGAGATCAATGGTTCAAGAAGACGGTGATCGTGACTGCGATGGACGACGATCGGACGGCTGAGATGTGATCGGATGGCTGGATCTGCTTAGATCTGAGCTGAGGATCACGATCGGTTTGGATGGCTGAGATCTGATCTGGCTGACAAGATCAGATCTGATCAAGATCAGATCTTGATCAAATCCAACGGTCGAGATTAAATCTCCCACCTTCTGTCTTCTACTTCCCTCCTTACAGAAACAGAGAGCGAGCAAGAGTGTAGCGCCGGCGGCCAGGGGACGTCGGCACCGTGCTGGGTGGTGGGCGACAGGGAGACAGCATGGCTGTCGACCAGGGGGGTCGCAGCGATTGGTAGAGAAGACAGCCGGCGTCAGGAGGACTGGCTGTGGCGCGTTGCCGGCAGTGCCGCGGCTGCTGTCGCCGAGGCTGGCGTCGGCTGTTTCTCTGGCTGTCGAGAGGCATCGGGGCTGCGGTGCTTCGTCGAAGGAGCGGAATGAACGCATGACGGCGGCGCTGGGAATGCGAGGCAGGGCACCGCGGTGGGCTGCACTGCAGCTGTGCAGCATCGCGGCTTCCCTGGCGCAGGACGAGGATGAGAGGGTGAATCTGGAGGGTTGCAGCGAGGTCAGAGCACAGGGGAAGGGGACGTCGGGATGGGTTGCACTAGGTGACGCAGGGTTGAAGATAGGAGGATCAAGGTTTGATGGTAGATGAACAGATGTGGCGGCTGTAGTATGTAACAGTAGGCTAGGGTTTTGGGTAGGTTAGATTAATAGGGTATTTATATAATAGGGTATTGGGTTGTTAGGGTTATTGGGTAATGGATCCAATAAGAATAGGGTGGGGTTTCAGGTATTGGATATTGGATTATCCAATAGGAAAATGGTGATGGATTTTGGGTTTTTAATGTGTATTGGGTTAAGAACATTCAATAAGAAAAATGTACGACTAGAGAAAAATAAATAAATAAATAGATCAACAATAGTATAGTAACAGAATAAATAAATTTGTGTGCATCAAATTAATACTCAAACACTACTAACTACAATAAAATAGGTTTTCCATTCGACAGTCAAATATAATAATAATATTAATAACAACAAATAAAAATTTTGACATACATATCAAAATGGGATTTGTGATAAACAAGTTCATGGAAGCCCAAATAGTAATAAAATAAGTTACAAATAGCCGAAAACATTAAAGTTGGATTATACTATTATTCGAAGAAAATACAATTTCCGGTTCGAAAAGATTTTAAGTGGAAGGTCCAATTCGCGCTTAAAATAATAACAAACTTATAAATAATTAAAATACAAAAATATTCAGAAAATATGTATTTCGGGAAACAGGGGTTACACTTGTAAAAGAAACACTTAGAGTTTAACTCTCCACTCGATGTGACTCTCACAATTTTTCAGAGGACCCACACAACATGTTTGGAAAACGACTCTCCCTCAGAGTTGCTCCTACAACTAGCTGAGTTTAAGGCGGAGAAGTTCTAAACTCCGTCACACGCCATCAACGGTTCTTTAGCTATACGCAACAGACTTGAGGCCCTGTTATTTAGCTACAAAGATCCCAGTCGATGGCGCATCAACCTTGACAGCAAGGTTCAAGCATATGAAAAGAATTCTTCAAATCACAGAAAAATCTATGCATTTAGATCTAGCGTCACTACAAATATTTACAATCCCGGTCAAACACTTCGTTGGCTAACAACGAATTCAATGCTCTGATCACCACTCAAGACCAGCGACCCGCTGACTCAGAACAATGGCTTCAACGTCCCGCTTACCACTATTGGCTCGAGCGAATCCTTCCAACAACCCCATAACTTCATGCAAAAGGTTTAATCCCTAAGGCCGTTTCTCTAAACTTGTTGGGTACAAACAGTAGGTTCTATAATCGATTCGGAATCAGAGCTGACATGACAGATCAAACGACCATATCTACATTTAACTCCGTTACGCACCGTCGACAGTTCGTTAGCTATACACAACAGACTTGAAACCCTGTTATTTAGCCACAAAGAATTCAATCGATGGTTCATCAATATCGACAACAAGGTAGACCACAAGGATCAAGCACGCAATGAGATTTCATTAAGAATCAGAGAACTATCACAAACCCATATGTTCAGATCTAGTAGTGCTACAGATATTTACAAGTATAAAATTATGAATTATACAATTCGATCTACAAGTCGTCCCTTTGACTCCATGGACGAGGGATGTTGTTCCTAAGAGACTCGAGCCTCCTTATGGGTTGCCTGGCGGCCACTGCTTTTTCTTGACTGCCAGCATCTTTGACATAAAATGTCAACCCCATAGATTGAGATTGCTGGTTGACACACGAGGCACAAGACTCTCCACCAACCAAAGCCAAACTCAACAAAGCCGATGTGCCACTCCGGGCGTCGCCAGGATGTCAATGGGCACCGACAGTATCGGTGCCGCTCCCCCAACGATCGAACCGAATCCTCCAACCGTTACACTCCCTTTTGCATTAGTCGTGGTGCCTTCCTTCACCTCAAACATTGTTCCATTTTTCGCACCAACAACGTGTGAGATGCATGCCGTTTGTAACCTACCAAGTCTCGCTTGAAGACGATACAACTCCAAGTCTTTCTCGACAACTACTTCTCTGAGTAGAGCACACTCTCCAATACTGTCTTTAGTCACTTTTGTAGGCAGTGGCAAGTTGACAAGACGATCAGTACATAGGAGCGCTAAATCGCAATCCCTTTCGATAATCTCCAACTTAAGGAGAACATACTTCAACCATTCATCCTCTGACTGAACACGCAAACGGTCAACTGCCAATTCCGTTATGCTCAGTCTCTTGCAAAGGCGCTCAACCTCATCACTATGGGATTTCTCATTGGTTCCCACGATAACCTGTCAACAATTCCAAAAGCATGGTCCAGCAAAAAGATAAAAAACTAGGTGTCACGTTCAAGCGTCACTTCAAAGCACATTAATGCAATATGACAAATGGTAATAAATATGGAAGATAGTCTTTCAACCACTAAAATGAAGATACAGGAATGCGGTGGCTAGTCCGCAATTAGGCATCACAGAAGTAGCTACAAGTTCGAAACAAAGGCAAATAAAGAAATCCTGAAAGAAAAAGGGCATAACAAGGTGAATCAAGTATCCACCTACTTCGGCGCCACCAAGAACAAGGAACCCTCAGCTGCTTCCTTCCCCTTATCCTTCTTTCCAGAGACGCTCCTCGTGCTACCCGTAGGAGTGCCGATATCACCATCATCCTTCCTACCCGTATCAAGGGGCTCGCCAAGTCGAAAGAGTCACATAGTAGCCTTTCCTATCGAAATCGGGAACATGCTCCGCCACGTGTGAAATCACTGCGGCATAAGACTTAAGCATCACCCCCTACAGTTTGGACTTACACTCAGCATGAACCTTGGCCACCTCGACCTTCAGCTCCAAGGTCGTATCAGTGCGAGACTTCTCCAACTCTAGTAGAAGGTCGGCTTTCCTTTTCTCCAACTCCTTCTCTCTCTCCTTTGACGCCTCTAACTCAAGGCGCATCTCCTCCTTACTCGCCGCCAATGCCTCCAACTCAAGGCGTGCCTCCCTTTCCTTCTTCCTCAGCTCCGCCAACTCTGCCTTTGACTCATTGACGCCTTTTTTATTGTCCTTCTCGACGCGAGATATACGGGCTTTCAAGTTCTTCTCCTCGGCCGCATAGAAGTCAACCATATGCTCGAAGTGACATATCGCCTGAAACAAGGAGAAAACGGTTAAAATGTAATGATGCAAGGGAGGAAAGTGCAAGTTAAGGAACAAAGGGAACTAAATCATACCTTCATGTGTGCTCTCGCAATCTCCAGGACTGATCTCTCGGGGGGCTCCATCTTCAGCCTCTCTCTGTCAGCTGGAGTAGGAATGTGGTGGCTGGTGTCAAGGCAAGCGGAGGAGTTCCCCAAAAAGCTTTCATAGGGTTTCACATTCCAGTCAGGAGTATAGACCATGTCCCCCCTATCAACAAGTACCGTGGCAGCCGTAGCGGTCAGAGGAGCTGACGCGGCACTCGCCACGAACACGACCAAGGAAGAATAGGACTGTAAATTGGACCGGACGGGATTGGACAGCCATATGTTCAAGCATGGACTGAAATTCTACTTGAACGGGCTTATGTCCGGCTCGGTTCAGATCGGACAAAAATTTTATAGTCTGGACTCGATTCGGTAAGGCATCGGACCACAATAATACTTGGATGGACTTATGTCCTGCTCGAGCTCGGTAAAACATCAGATCTAATAATTTTTTCAAGCTCGGTTCATATAATAGTTTGGATGGTCCACGGTCGGGCCATTTCTCGAGCCAGACTCGGATGGACGATGGATCGTCCTGTTCATTTTACACCCATAAGGAAGAACCTGCATCAGCAGTAGGAGGCACCTCTGAAGGGGGCTCAGTCCGCAAGGCAGAGGCCAGGGGCAGTAAATCCTGGGAAAGAGAAGGATGCATAGCCAACCTCTTTTGCTTCTTCAGCTCGTCATTCCTCTTATTACGTAGCGCATCCAAGTCCGCCAGAATGTCTTCATAATCCATGCCTATTCTTCCTGCAAGGTGAAACACGAAGGAGTTCAAGCTCGTAAAACCAAATGAAAGCAACAAAGGCATGGATAAAATGAAAAGAAAGCAAAAACGGTAAAACCGTACTACAACGGACGGGCCAAGAACACCTTCGAAGAGTACTTCGTCAGTGATGTCTTTCCACGCTAACTCCTTCAGTCCAAGAAGGGCATCACTAACGCTTTTCTCTTCCAAGGTAATCACCGGCTCCGCTCACCGCCGAGGGAACTGTTCCCCTCCATGTAGTGGGGATTCCCCACGACTCAGCGCTGCGAACAACAAGAAATTTCTCCTTCCAACAACTAATTGAGCGGGGAGCATCGACTAACCACCAATTCTTACGAGGGCTAAGGTACCAACGCTCCTCCACTTTGCTAAGTTGGATGAGTTTAAAATGACGTCTAAACACCACAAGACTCGGCTCAGCTCCAAGTCGGCGACAATGTAAGACAAATTCGACAACGTGCCTCCATGTGTTCAGCACCAGTTGCACCAGACACAGCCGATACTAGTTAAGAACCTCTTTAACAAAGGGGTCAAGGGGCAAGCGAAGCTCCGCGAAGAAGGCATCGCATGGAAAGAAAAAGTATTCCTCAGACATGGTGTAGCAGGCCCTAACTCTAGGACCTGACAGGAGTAAGGTGTACTCGAAAGGAATCCCAAAGCCCGTTCTAATCACGGCAAGATCCTCCCGTGTAAGGATGGTTGTGGCATAATCAGCCTCAGTAGTGTAGATGGGCTCTGGCTCGTCATATTCCATGCCTCCTAAGAGGCTCTCCATCAACTACAAGACACCCCCTAATCAATTAAGGGACTAAGAACAAAGGGGTCTTAAGTACGCATCCCCTATCTCTCTCAGGCTCGACAATCGTTTCCACAACAATGGAACAACCGGCTACATCACACCCACTCTCCCCTCCGGCAGAGGGGTTGAACACAATACCATCGTCTGCATCTAGACTAACCAATCTAGGAGAAGCACAGGGTGTAGAATGCTAGAAATAATGAACGACGATCGTGAAAATATTACCTAGTCAATGTAATGGCAACGACGAATCTACAACTAGAAACTAGCACCACCGTCGAACACCAGATGAATCACCATCCCTACCTGGTAAAACACCACAACTTCTAGAGAGAGAAGCTCTCAAAATTATCTAGAGAGAGAAAGTAAAAGTGGTAAATGAAGGAATGGGAGGTGAAAACAACTCCTATTTATAGAACCCCGGAGATCAAATCACCACGTGGCGGGAGCTGAGCCCTCCACAAGATCCAACGGTCAGATCACATTATACCAGGCCCAATAAGAACAGTATCTTAGCAATAGGACAGACGACCGGAAAAACGAGCGAACATCACAACGCTCGGCCGATAAAAGAAGCAGAGTGATGGGGGTAGACAATTTCACAGACACTTTGTGGGCCCAATGGTGGGCACAATTTCACAAACACTTGGTGGGCACAATTTCACAAACACTTGGTGGGTGCAATTTTCACCATAAACAAAAAAACTCATTACCAACCAAGATTCCACATGACCAAGCCTACAAGCCCCACGTTGGTTCCCAGTCACCATCGAATGCGTTCAGTATCAAGCTCAAAATCAACTCCATAGCTCATAGCTCGACCATCCCATAGCTTGAAGGGGGTGGTAGCTCGACGGAAAGTTATAGCTCGATGAGAGGAGCCCTATAGCTCCAAAAGCCCAAGAGAAATTCTAAACTCCGTAGCTTGGCTAAAACTCGTCCCCCATTACTCGAAAGCTCGCCTAGCTCTTCCACCTTCTCATAGCTTAGCGAGATGCTCGAGACTCCATAGCTTGGCAAGAAATTTAAGAGGCCATAGCTCATAGCTTAGAGACAAGTCGAGACCCATAGCTCGACGGCTTCTAGAGCTCTTATAGCTTGATGAGAACGGGGGGACTCCGTAGCTCACCATACCCTATAGGTCGACGGCGATTGGAGTCCATGGCTTACGACAGTGCTGCGAAGCCCATAGCTCGACCACGAAGTTCAACGACACCAGCTCGACGAAGAACTCCCATCATTTGACCGAAGCTTCGAAAGCAAAGCACGTGACCAAAAACTTCAAAAACAGAGCTAAAGCTCGGTGGTACTAAAGAACACCATAGCTTGGCAAAGAGCTCAAGAAAATCATGAGCTCATAGCTCTTAGCACAGCAAGATGATCATGGCTTGACAAAACGTCGGCCAAGACCGCACCGTAGCTCGCCAGGTCCTTTATAGCTCGACCAAGATCGGAGCTTATAGTTCGACCGAAGCTCTTCCATAGCTCGATAGCAATCTTCACAGCTCGAATGAATGAGGATAAAGCTCGACGAGAAATTCAAGAGGCCATAACTTATAGCTCGGCGAGAAGATCGAGAAACCATAGCACATAGCTCTCCAGCACTCAAAGCTCCATAGGTCGGCGATAAGTCGAAGCCTTGTAGCTCTGCCAGTACCTAGGTTTCCCATAGCTTGACCGAACACTGAAGTAGCTTGACGAAGATGATCTTCGCCGAGAAAACAGAGTGTTGCAAACATCAAAAACAGAGTTAGCTCCATAGCTCAGCGAGTTCGACAATCCATAACTCAGCAAAGCACCCCCGTAGATTGGCGAAGCTTCAAATTCCCATAGCGCGGCGGAGCACCGACCACCATAGCTCACCACCACGACAAGAAGATTCATAGCTCGATGCCAAAGCCATCACCATAGCTCGACAATAGCTCGGCGAAAAATCACTCGACGACGACGAAACAGAGCTCGACCAAACCAGAGCACCCACTGTGATTTGACAAAACTCGATGAAGCAAAGTTCGAAACTCCATAGCTCAGCAACGAGAACCACCATAGTTTGGCGACGAGCACCACCTTAGCTCAGTGACGAGCACCACATCGTAGCTCAATGCCCAAGATCAAGGCTCCATAGCGCAAAAACTTTGTCGTTCGATCGCCACCTTCATAGCTCGACGAGAGGAGCTTCGCAGCTCAACAATGAGCTTCAAAGCTCGGTGGAATCATTAGTTTGCAGAGAAAAGAGTGCCTATAGCTCGGAGACAAAGCTATCCCATAGCTCGACCAAGAAGAAACGACCATAGCTCGACCAACTGGTCGGCTGGGCTAGGGGGCTCCGAAAGTGCTCACCGAATGTCAGATTGTCCAAGAAATTGCACCCCAGATTGATCGGCGATCTAGATCGTATCACGTTATCCCCATCGCTCTGCTCACCTCCTCGGCCGTCTGATCCAACACCCAGTGCACGAGCAAGGGCATGATCAATGCCCCAGATCAAGTAACATTGCCTCTTCAATAGATCCCTCACATTACCACTGTCCAATCTTATCAGCATGCGAGCCATGCCTTGATCAACAAACCTGATCGTGCCAAAAAGCGTGCCGAGGTCAGATAATTCATAAAGATCCCATTTATTCATTTTAAATTCAAAAAATTAATTCAAAATAAAATAATTAAAATATCCAAAAAATAATTTAAAATTGGGTTTATTAATTATAAAATTCAAAAAAGTGATTTTAAAAATTGGGAGAATTATTGAAAAATTCCAGAAAAATTTGGAAAAATTCGAAAAATATGGAAAATTCCAGAAAAATCCAGGAAGATATTCACTGCTTACAGAAGCCACTGATTAGTTCCATGTATCTCCAAGCACCCTGACAGCTAAGATTGTACTCCAGAGTCCAAAAATAAGCCGTACTACTCTCCGAAAGCCAAGAAAATTATATTCCGGGAGTTGGTATGATGATGGTGAAAATCAAAGCAAGTCAGGGCCGTACGATTTCATCACAGATCTCAAAGCTTCTACAGGCTGATTAATCATAACGGGCCTCCTTAACAGGTCTGGGCCTTCTCCGGGCTCCTCTACAAGACATGGGCTTCTTTCAACCCCATAAAAAGTGACATACTAGGCCTAGTAGGAAATACACCCAGTCTATGAAGGCTAGGAGTCAAATATCTTATCTTCTAATAAGAGAACTTATCTCTTGAGGGGGAGAAACATAAAGAAGATAAGGAATTCATGTTGATCCAACAGAATAAGATCGATCTCTTGATATGTTTCTCAAGCCTATAAATGCCCTCCCCCCTCCACAGTTAGAAGGTAATCAACAAATCACCAGTTTCTCTCTCAAACTCTCTTTCTTTTTCTGGTTCTGACAGAGGATTTGTCGCTAGGGCCAACCCCCGATGTTTTAGACTTTTTGCAGGTCCATCGGTCGCATCAGCAACAGTTGAATTGAGATCACGGTGGTCAGTCAATTATCCAGATTCAATCTCAGGAGCTCTAACCGCATTTCACGGCAAAGATCAAAGGTCAGATGTTTTGTAGTTTTCATTAAATAAAAACTCACTACCTGTTTACTCCTACACCAAAATAAGCAGTAACAATAGGATCAATAGTAGATAATCAATGATGCAATGATCTATAAACAATAATCGATAATCAATAATGCAAATGTCGATCCTTAGTGTCAATCTTAGGTATGTAAGTCTTTTATTAATCTATCTAATACATTCAATCTTGTGTCTCATACCACAGGTTTATGTGCATAATAATTAAGTGAACGTTTGGACTTAAGTTGTGAAATCTACATGATTATGTAATCGGGTCATCCAATAACAACGACGATAATGGTCTTCCAATAATGATAAACAATAATCGATAAACAATACACGATGAACAATGATCAATAACAAAATGCGAGAAATATGGGTCTCCTTCCGAGTACACTCTCCTATATTGTCCACTACTAAGTTGTACCGATGTGAATTTTTTGCAAGTGTAAAAAATTGCAACAAGTAGTATAGATAAGTGAAAAAGTGTCAAACCCTATAAGGACTAATTATTTTATTGAGTACTAAAATTGATTAGATTAACTACAATTTGGAAAATCGAAATTCAATGAAGAAAACAACTAAATTAAATTAACCTAAAGAACTAACTAAATTAATTAAAAGGGAGCGGAATCTGAAATTTTGTTGTTTATTAATTGCAAAATTAATTCTAGGGCTTTTTTATTTCACCTAGTTAATCACACACAATTTATAACTCCATGTGAATAAAAATATTATTCTTCCAAGTTGTTGACCAAAATCACAAAATATTTCAATATTCTCTCTCAAGCATGATCAAAAATATTCTCAACTAATTATTTGTCATAGTTCATGCACAAATTATTAATTGAAAATTCATTAAGATCAATGGATTTCTTTACGGTCACATTAACAGCGGTTCAATCTTGTAACGATGTTTAATTTTATAAATTCAAAATCACAAATTACCAGTTCAGTCTCTCCATGATTTAATAGATCATACAAAAGTCGGTCAACCAATTGTAAGTATTAAGATCAAAAATTAAACACACAACCATGGAAAAATAGAAAAATAATATGGAATTAAAAATTGTGTTCTCAAAACTAGGCTACATCGAATCCCTAGAAAAATAAAATTTAGTTCATAATAATAATATTGCAACTTACAAATACTGTTAGGGATTGCATAATAAAATTAGAAAGATAAAAGAAAGACAGAAAACAACTGTTTTGTTGAAAAAATTTGCAAACCGAAGCCTCGATTTTTGTGTCCAACTGTCAACCCCTGTCTTTCTCTCTCTCTCTCTGTTGCGTTGAGTCCTGTCTCGGGTTTCAAACCGCTGTAGTAGCCACGTTAGCGCAAAAGTCCCCCAATCTCTCTCTGTCGTAGCTTGAACCGCGCGCTGTCAAAGAGACACGCCACGTCACCGAGCTGGCCCTCTCTCTTTCGCTTTTCGTATGGAACCGCATGTGCAACCCCTGCTACTTCGTCTTGTTTTGCGTCTTGGAGCGCGTGACGCAACACAACGCTCTAGGTCTGCTGCTTCTTTCGCTGACGTCATTTTCTTCTTATTGTGTTTTTTTTAATGAAAGGTAGCCATCGCTTAACCTCTCTCGTATGGCGTGCCCCTGTTGCTTCTCTTTGAGTTGTATTTATAGGAGCACGGAAGGGAGATTTAGGGTTTATTTTTGCAGAAAACCCCCTCATCTTTATTTATTTATTTCCTTATTTGACTCCATCTTTATTTCTTACTTCCTTTTCTTCTCTTTCTTTTTCTTGAAATACGTGCTGCACACACACAAAATAAATCAGAAATTAGGGTTTAAATATAAAAATAAAATTAATTAAACCTACTAATAATCATATTAGCTCAATTGAACCCCTTTAAAATTGTTTATTGCACTTTCAGCTCTATTGGCAAATCGAAATTTTTATCTTGCTTTTCACACGGTCAAATTGTAAAATTTAAAATTAAATAAAACAATAAAAATTAATAAATCATTCTGTTTGTTTTGTTTGTTGATTTTTACCAAAAATATTCACCTTTTGTATCAAAAAATCTTATTCCTTCAAAAATAATTAATTAACTGAAATTTATGGAAATAAGATAACTTATTAACATAATAGACCAATACAATCGATTTTTAGGGGTAAATGAGTACAAATATTTATATAAAAATTCGACACATCAAATACCCCCAAACTTAAGATTTTTCTTGTCCTCGAGCAAAAAATAAAACATGAATAAAGGAATAATAATCAATAATAGGCTCAACTCATAACACTAAGAGATCTCATCATGAAAGTATCAAAATCTCAATTTAGAATATAAACAATAGCAAATAAAGTAAAACCAAGCATATTCACTTTCTCTAGTGCAATTATTCATTCATAATTCCACACCCAATCAATTATTTTTTTTTGAAACGTTCTGCTCTTCTCTAAGGTGTCACTTGCCTTTTAACGCGAATGCAAACATTTTTGATGAATTCACCCGGTTACTCAACAAGTCACAAACTTAGAGTGCTTTGCATACTCATATTTCAAGTTGTCGTTTGATGTAAAAGTAAACATTGGTGATGAATACCACTAGTTACTAAGCAACTCAAAACATTGGAATAGATAGAACTTTATTCATTCAATTATTTGATCATTATCACTCTATTTACTTAAACTCTGTTTAGGACTAGATCAAAGGGGATAATCACAAGAAAAAGCATCACATTCTTCTTTTATGTATAATCACATGATGGTCACAATTGTGTAAGGAATTTTTAAATTCAATAATCCTAAAGTAAATAAGTATGCTTAATCTTGCTTTATAAGCAAGTGCCTATCCTAAAAAATAATATTTCAATGCTTTAGCATAATAAAGAACTCAAAAGTGTAATGGTAAGCCCAATTGAAATCCCTTTTATTTTGTTTTTCTTCTATATAAAAAAAAATAAATTTTTACCCCTTTCCCCAAACTTGAATATCACATTTTCCTCAATGGGAAAGGACAAAGAAAAACAAAAAGAGTGCAAAAAGTTCAGAATTTCTCCCCTGTTTCGTGTTAAAATTCTGCACGCGCGATGTTCAGTGTTTCAGAGATATCTGGAGCTGTAGATGTCAAAATGGACTGATTCTTTTTGTTGTGGGAAGCTAAGACAATTTCCTACAATCGCTATTTGAAACACTTTTCCAGATTCTGGCTCCATCCTTCTCAAAACAGCCATCAAAGTAGGTGTAGAAAACAGCTCCGCTTGGCGACTTCCAAACTCATGCAATCCTACAACATAAAATCAAAAATTTAAATTTAAATAAACTAAAAGAAAAGCAAAATATAAATGTATTAAAAGAAAACATGGGTTGCCTCCCAAGAAGCGCTAAGTTTAAAGTCTTCAGCCAGACTTTCTCCAATTTGTCACTATTGTTTGGCCTTATCGATGTACAAGATTTCATTGACAACTTCTCCATCCATGTATGGCTTCAACCATTGTACATTGACCTTGAATGTCCCTTTTTTTTCATGATGAATTTCTATAGCTCCATATGGAAAAACTCGTGTGACAACAAATGGTCCCATCCACCTAGATCGCAATTTTCCTAGAAAAAAGTCGAAGTTTTGAATTGAATAACAACACCTTCTCCCCTTCCTTGAATTCTCTTCTCAAAATATGCTTATCGTGCCACCGTTTGATCTTTTCTTTATAGATCTTGGCATTTTCTTAAGCATCATTGCGAAACTCATCCATCTCATTTAGTTGCAACATTCTCTTTTCACCTGCATCTTTCATGTCAAAATTAAGTGTCTTTATTGCCCAATAAGCGCGATGCTCAAGTTCCACCGGTAAGTTACATGCTTTACCATACACCAATCTATATGGGGACATTCCAATTTTTGTTTTAAATGTTGTCCTATATGCCCATAATGCATCATCTAATTTTATTGCCCAATCTGTTCGTAACATATTCACTGTCTTCTCAAGTATACGCTTTAACTCTCTATTTGAAACCTTCACTTGACCACTTGTTTGAGGGTGATATGGTGTTTCCACATGATGAGTAACTCCATACTTAGCGAGTAAAGCATCAAATTGACGGTTACAAAAATGTTTCCCTTTATTGCTAATAATTGCCCTTGAAGCTCCAAATCTTGAAAATATATTTTTTCTAATGAAGTTCACCACCACTCTTGCATCATTGGTTGGTAAGGCAGCAACTTCCACCCACTTGGAGACATAATCTACAGCAACCAAAATATATTTATTAGAAAATGAAGATGGAAAAGGACCCATAGAATCTATCCCCCAAACATCAAATAATTCAATCACTAAAATATTATTTAGGGGCATTTCATGTTTCCTAGAAATATTTCCCACCCTTTGACAATGATCAAATAATTTAACGAAATTAAAAGTATCCTTAAAAATTGAGGGCCAATAAAATTCTGATTGTAAATTTTTTTCTGATGTTTTTGCTCCACTAAAATGGTCACCAACTTCCAATGTGTGGCAATGTTTGAGTATGCTTTCCATCTCCTCTTCAGGTACACATCTCCTTATTACTTGATCTGCACAATGAAGAAATAAAAAAGGTTCCTCCCAAAAATAATATTTCAAGTCAGAGAAAAATTTCTTCTTTTGTTGATAAGTAATTTCAGGAGGTAGAATTTTTCATACGAAGTAATTAACTATATCGGCATACCATGGAGGAGTTTGTATCATCATTAAATACTCATCTGGAAATTCTTCATTGATTGGCGTAACCTGCAATTTGTTTTCATCTTTTGGCTCAATGCGAGATAAATGATCGGCCACCAGATTTTTCACACCCTTCTTGTCCTTGATTTCCACATCAAACTCTTGTAAAAGTAAAATCCAGCGAAGCAATCTTGGTTTGGCTTCCTTCTTTGCAAGCAAGTATTTGAGAGCTGAATGATCCGTGTACACAACCACCTTTGAACCTATCAAATAAGATCGAAATTTGTCAAAAGCAAATACAACAGCTAATAATTCTTTTTCAATAGTAGCATAATTAAGCTGCGCTTCTGTCAAAGTTCTACTTGCATAATATATGGTGTGAAAATTTTTGTTTTTTCTTTGCCCTAAAACAGCACCTATCGCCACATCAATAGCATCACACATTAATTCAAAAGGCAAATTCCAATTTGGTGCAATAATTATATGTGCTGAAATTAATTTCTTTTTCAATGTTTCAAAAGCATGCAAGCAATCATGAGAAAAAATCAAAAGGTGTATCTTTATTCAAAAGATTGCAAAGAGGTTTAGTGATTAAAGAAAAATCTTTTATAAATCGTCGATAAAATCCTGCATGACCCAAGAAACTTCTCACTCCTTTGACATTAGTTGGTGGAGGTAGTTTTTCAATGACATCTATTTTAGCACGATCCACTTCAATTCCCTTAAAGGAAACTTTGTGGCCCAGCACAATCCCTTCTTCCACCATCAAGTGACATTTCTCCCAATTCAAAACCAGATTTATTTCCTTGCAACGCTGCAAAACCAACGCTAAGTTAGATAAACAATTATCAAATGAATAGCCAAAAACTGAAAAATCATCCATAAAAATTTCAATAAACTTCTCAACCATATCTAAAAAAATTGACATCATGCAGCGTTGAAATGTGGCGGGTGCATTGCAAAGACCAAAAGGCATCCTTCTATATGCAAAAGTTCCATTGGGCAAGTAAAAGTTGTTTTCTCTTGATCTTCTGGTGCTATGACAATTTGATTGTATCCCGAATACCCATCAAGAAAACAATAGTATGAGTGGTATACAAGTCTTTCTAGCATTTGGTCAATGAAGGGTAGTGGAAAATGATTCTTTCTAGTTGCATTGTTTAGTCTTCGATAATCTATGCACACTCGTCATCCTGTGACTGTTCTTATTGGTATTAGATCATTTTTATCATTTTTTACTATAGTTATTAATCCTCCTTTCTTTGGCACAACATGTATAGGACTTACCCATGCACTATCTAAAATTGGATAAATTATACCTGCATCTAAAAGCTTCAAGACCTCCTTATGCACAACTTCTTGCATTGATGAATTTAATCTTCGCTGTGGCTGCACTATAGGTTTAAAATCATCCTCCATTAAAATTTTATGCATGAATATTGAAGGACTAATCCCCTTTATATCAGAAATGTTCAATCCCAAAGCTGTTTTATGTTCTCTCAAAACTCTCAACAACTTCTCATCTTCAAAATTATTCAAAGAATCATTAATAATAACAGGAAAAGTGAAGTTCTGGCCTAAAAATGCTTGCCTCAAACTAGATGGGAGTTGTTTAAGCTCGATTTGTTGTACTGAAGGGGAAATGAGTGGTGTATCTTCCAAATTTTGATCACATTCCAAAATCTCTTCATTTTCTAATTCAAATGTTTCTGAAGTTGTTAAGCATTCTTCTAATGGTAATTTAGCAATTTCATCCCAATGTGTTTCTCTCATGACTTCGCTTACTTGAAAGCATGAATGAACTTCTGAGGGAAGCTCCATGGTTTTAAGCACATCAAAAGTAACTTGCTCGTTGTCATCCCTTAGAATAAGTTTTCCTTGTTGCACATCAATCAATATTCTCCCTGTGGCAAGAAAAGGTCTCCCCAAAATCAAAGGGATTTGTTCATCTTCCTCCATGTCAAGCACAATAAAATCTGTGGGAAATATGAACTTTTCTACTTTCACTAAAACGTCTTCAATGATCCCCCTTGGGTATTTGATATACCTGTCCGCCAATTGCAAGAAAATTGTGGTAGACTTTGCTTCTCCAATACATAATTTCCTGAAAACAGAATAGGTCATAAGATTAATACTTGCTCATAAATCACATAGTGCTTTATGAAAAGAAGAATTTCCAATAGTGCAAGGAATTGTAAACTTCCTGGATCTTTAAGTTTATGTGGCAGCTTCTTTTGTAAAATTGCACTACTTTCTTCAGTTAACATCACCATCTCATGATCTTCTAGCTTCCTCTTTTTTGATAAAATATCCAAGAGGAATATTAATATGCATTTGCTTGAAAATATTTAAAAATTTTGAAAACCGATTATCAAGCTTATTCTTTTTAAGTCTTTGTGGAAAAGAAATAGGTGGATCATAAGGAGAATTAGGATAAGTGTTAGAATTAAACTCTCCTGAAGTTGTTTGGCTTGAACCTCCTTTGTTCTGCATTTTTTCCTCCATACTTTGCTCATTCTCACTTTGCTTTTCAATCACATTTTGTTCAGCATTTTTAATTTGTGGCTGCTCAATTGTTATCCCACTTCTAAGTGTTATTGCTTTGACATGCTCCTTGGAATTGACCACTGTGTTACTAGGTAATGTTTCTGCCGTTCTTTCTGTAAGAATATTTGAATTGGACCAATTTGCGCCTCGAGATTGTGAATTGAAGTCGTATTATTTTGTATTGCCAAATCTGTCTTCTGCAATCTGCATGTATTGATCTGTCTTTTGCATGTATTGCATGAACATATCTTCAAGTGTCGGCATCTTTTCTTGTTGTTGAAAATTTTGTTGTGGTCTAGCTCATCCTTGATTATTGTTCCAAGCAAAATTAGGGTGATTTCTCCATCCTGGATTGTATGTGTTTGCATAAGGGTTGTTTTGCCTTTGAAAATTTGACAAAAAATTTGCTTGTTCGGCATTTGATGGAGCAAAAGGATTTTCCATTTGGCAATATGAACTTGAATGATTTCCTGCACAAAGATCACAAATCATATTAGATTGAATAGCATTAATATTCATATTACCTATTTGCTTAGATAAAATATCAATATTTGCAGTTAAAGTAGAAATAAGATTAAGTTCAAAAACTCCTGCCACTTTTCTCTACACTGTTCTTTCTGAAGACCACTGATAATTATTAGATGTCATCTCCTCTAAAAGTTCATAGGCTGCTTCAGGAGTTTTGCTCATTAGTGCACCTCCAGCTGCTGCATCTACCATGGATCGATTTGTAGCTCCCAAACCTTTATAGAATTTTGCACTTGTAGCCAATTTGGAAGTTCATGATGAGGACACATTCTCAACAGTTCTTTGTATCTTTCCCATGCATCATATAATGACTCGGTCTCGAATTGAGTGAATGTGGTGATGTCATTTCTTAACTTTGCTATTTATGCTGGGGGAAAATACTTTGCCATAAATTTTTTTGCTAAGCCCTCTCAAGTTGTAATGACTCTTGGCGGTAAAGAATTCAACCAAGCCTTTGCCTTATCCCTGAGTGAGAAAGAAAGAGTCTCAGTCGGATAGCATCATTGAAAACTCCATTGTGTTTGAAGGTATCACATATTTCGAGAAAGTTTACAATGTGAACGTTTGGATCATCATGTGCTAGTCCTCCTAAATGAACTGTCTGTTGAATCATCTGAATAATTGCTTATTTAATTTCAAAATTATTTGCTTCAATTGCAGGCCTTTTGATGCTTGATATTGTTCCATTGACTAAGGGCATTGCATAATCCCTCAAAGCTTTGTTCTCCTCTTCGTTGCCATGGATAAAGAGGATGTGTTTTTTTTTGTCTTCTTCTTTCTAATCTGACAGAATGTTCTCTCAATCTCTGGGTCAAAAAGTGTAGGCTTCAATGGGTTAGATCTGGGCATACACTCCTAAGTCCTGAAAAAATAAATAAAGAAAAATAAATCAAAAGAGAATAAAGAGGTAAAATAAACATTAAATCTAAAATAAAAATAAAAATCCAAACTAGTAACAGTAGCAATTTTCAATATCAATAAAAGAATAACTAGTCCCCTGCAGCGGCGCCAAAAAACTTGATGTGAATTTTTTGCAAGTGTAAAAAATCGCAACAAGTAGTATAGATCAGTGAAAGAGTATCGAACCCACAAGGACTAATTATTTTATTGAGTACCAAAATTGACTAGATTAACTACTATTTGGAAATCGAAATTCAATGAAGAAAACAACTAAATTAAATTAACCTAAAGAACTAACTAAATTAATTAAAAGGGAGCATAATCTGAAATTTTGTTGTTTATTAATTGCAAAATTAATTCTCGGGATTTTTGATTTCACCTAGTTAATCACACAAAATTTATAAATCCATGTGAATAAAAATATTATTTTTCCAAGTTGTAGACCAAAATTCCCAAATTATTCAATATTCTCTCTCAAGCAATATCAAAAATATTATCAACTAATTATTTGTCATAGTTCATGCACAAATTATTAATTGGAAATTCATTAAGATCTATGGATTTCTTTACGGTCACATTAACAGTGGTTCGCTCTTGTAACAGTGTTTAATTTTATAAATTCAAAATCACTAATTACCAGTTCGGTCTCTCCATGATTTAATAGATCATACAAAAGTCGGTCAACCATTTGTAAGCATTAAGATAAAAAAATCAAACACACAACCATGAAAAAATAGAAAAATAATATGGAATTAAAAATTGTGTTCTCAAAACTAGGCTACATCAAAGCCCTAGAAAAATAAAATTTAGTTCCTAATAATAATATTCCAACTAACAAATACTGTTTGGGATTTGCATAATAAAATTAGAAAGATAAAAGAAAGACAGAAAAGAACTGTTTTGTTGAAAAAATTTGCAAACCGAAATCTCGATTTTTGTGTCCAACAATCAACCCCTGTCTTTTTCTCTCTCTATTGTGTTGAGTCTTGTCTCGGGTTTCGAGCCGCTGCAGTAGCCACGTTATCGCAAAAGTCCCCCAATCTCTTTCTGCTGTACCTCGAGCCGCGCACTGTCAGGGAGACACGCCACGTCATCGAGCTGGCCCTCTCTCTTTTGCTTTTCGTCTGGAACTGCACGTGCAGCCCCTGCAGCTTCGTCTTGTTTTGCGTCTTGGAGTGCGTGATGCAACACAGCGCTTTGGGTCTACTGCTTCTTCGCTGACATCGTCTTCTTCTTATTGTTTTTTTTTAATGAAAGGTAGCTGTCGCTCAACCTCTCTCGGATGGCATGCCCCTGTTGCTTCTCTTTGGGTTGTATTTACAGGAGCACGGAAGAGAGATTTAGGGTTTATTTTTTTGCAGAAAACCCCTTCATCTTTATTTATTTCTTTCCTTATTTGACTCCATCTTTATTTCTTGATTCCTTTTCTTCTCTTTCTTTTTCTTGAAACACGTGCTGCACACAAAAAAAATAAATCAGAAATTAGGATTTAAAAATAAAAATTAAATTAATTAGTTTAAATTAATTAAACTAGCTAATAATCATATTAGCTCAATTAATCCCTTTTAAAATTGTTTATTGCACTTTCAGCTCTATTGGCAAATTAAAATTTTTATCTTGCTTTTCACACGGCCAAATTGTAAAATTTAAAATTCAACAAAACAATAAAAATTAATAAATCATTTTGTTTGGTTTGTTTGTTGATTTTTACCGAAAATATTCACCTTTTGTATCAAAAAATATTATTCCTTCAAAAATAATTCATTAACTGAAATTGATGGAAATAAGATAACTTATTAAAATAATAGACGAATATAAGCGATTTTTATGGGTAAATGAGTACAAATATTTATATAAAAATTAGACACATCATGTGCCCTTTATTACCCCGGATTTTCAATCTTTTATTATGTCATTACTTTGGATATTGAACTCTAAAGGTGGCCCCAACAGATTCTAGAGCGCCCCTTCCCTAAAGGTGGCCCCCGCCGATATATTCGATGTGACACTTAGTTCTACGTGACACTTAGTTTCATGTGGCACTTAGTTCTGTCATCCAAAGCAATAACATTAATTATGATAACGATGCATAATACGATAGAAATATGACGGTGATTAGGACAAATATCAAGAATTGATGCAATACATAATATAGTGATAAGATGAGAATCATTAAGGTTTCGAATGATAGGTGCAAATGCATGATATAGAACTGTTCTATCAATCCTCTATATTAGTTCAATTCATTAAGCATGAATAACAATATACATATAGTTCAAGAACACGAAATATAATTTTGGACAGTAATACATGACGACAGTAATACTCACTTTTCTGCAGCTACAGGAAAGAAAAATTGATTCTGTCAGGGGTTCTATAAAGTAGAATCTCATACAAATCCAACGCTTACTCACTCAACACATTCTAAGGTCAATAGCTATGCCTTTCAGTCAATTCTTCACAGATATAATGTTCAGGTAGCGTTATAGGGTTAACTTCTCATGCTTATAACACAACTGTAAAATCATTAATAAATCTTCCAAAATTTTCAATCTAATTCCTAACAATGTCTATTAATATTCAGGTCTGTCTCAGATTAGATATCCATCAATAAATTATTATTTCAAGCAGTTTATGGGGACGATACATCTCAACAGAAAATCTAGAAAATTAGATGTTACAACACTAAAACTTTAATATCTAACAACCTATAAGTCAGTTTGCAAAACTGTAAGATATTATGGATTCTACACTCAGAGAGCTATAAAATAAACCTATAAAACTCTAATTTTGGTTACAGAGACTGTGTTCAAATCTCTACACAAAATCAGACAAACGATAAGGTAGAAAATCTATTACTTTGTTTTAGAACCTCGATTCACAAAAATATGATTTATAGTCAGAAGTGCATTCATGTTTCTATTCAATAATCAAATCGAATATATATCAATTACTTGTCTAAGAGAATCATGATTCATAATGTTAAGTTAAAAATTTTAATATGCGATAAAAATACCAATCAACATCAATATTTTCTAAAATAATTCCACAGCATGGTATTCGTATAACTTGGTGAGTTATAATTGTGCATGCAAGGTTTTACAGGGACCTCTACAAACATCAAATAAAGAGATAACTGACAGGGAAACGAATCAATGGTTCAAGAATTTTAAATCGATATGACACAATATAGAATACGAATTGAATTTCGACATGATAATTTGATAAAGAAAAACAACAAGGGAAGGAGACTACTTTCGAAGAGTTTAATAAAATTCTTGCCTTGACGACAATTACAATGTGGAAAAACGACGGGAAGAAGGTGCAACAACAGACAACAATGGTTGCGGCACACAGCAGCGAGCAACGACAGTGACAACGACAGCAGGTGACAATGACAGCATGCGACGACCGCACCAAGGACAACAACGACACCGACGATATCAAGCAATGGCAGCAAAGGGACGTCGGGTTCGAAATTGAGGATTGAGGGTGGTGTTGTGTGATGGAGTTTGGAAATGGAGTGGGGTTGGGATGGAGGCAGCAAGGGGTTGATGTCGGGTGTGGTTTGAGGAGGAAGGTGAGATGGTGTGCGGGTTTTGGTGGAGGCAGTAAGAGGAGTTGATGGGTATACGTGGAGAAGTTGATGAGGGGCTGTGGAGGTGAAGATGGTGATGCTGGATGGGTTTGGAGTGGTGCATGTGAGAGGGATGGGAGAGAGAGATGGAGGTCGGGTGTTGAAGGCAGTGGGGTTGGACGAGATTTGAAAGGAGAGGCTCGGAATGGTGAAGAAGAGATGGAGGGGATTAGGCTAGTGGTGATTAGGCTAATGGTGATTAGGGTTTAAGTTGGCAATAAGGAAGAGGTTTAGGGTTTGGGAGAATTGGAGGCATTGGTGGATTGAAGATGGAGTTTTCGTGGAGTGGGATTAGGAGAATTAATAGGAGTTTAGGAGGTGGTTTAGTGGAGTGTTGGGGTAGTGGGTTAGGGTTTCGAGCTTGGGCTTGCGTTAATGGTTTGCAGGTTTGAATTTTCGACTGAAAGTTGTCATGCCTGTGTTCCCATTATATGGGAACACAGGCGCGTAACTGAGGCCCAACGAATGATTTTCATCATTCATAAGCTGTAATAATTAACTCAACAATATAAAGATAAATACAACCACACGGACAAATTTTATAATCACATAAACATGGATAACATAAATAAATCATGCAATAGTCCAAACATAACCAACATCCAGAAATAAATACTACGGGACAGTATGCCCGGAATACAGAGTTTCAATAAGCAAATATAACTGAAAGTAAAAACATAAAGCAGTAAAGCAGCGTGGAATCCATCTACATCTTCAGAACACCTGGTCACTAACTCCTTCTGGTAGTTCTTCTTTCACTCCTGTATATTTATTAAATCAAAATTTGGGTAGGAGAACACCCGTTAGAACAAGTAATGGGCTGCAAGTAGTACAAGCAAGGGACAAGGATAGGAATATAACAAGAGAATCAAGTATATAGAAAGTGAATCATATAACAGGAAGATACAACATGCAAATGAGGATCATGTAATTTCAACTTATGAGTAGGAATCATGGAAAATGGTTCTGAGTATATCACATGTAAACAGGGATCATGATCTAGTAAACAGAAATCATATACTTGCAACGGAACATGTAACATGTAATAGGAATATGCAAGTGCTCAGTGTCAACTTAAGTCTGTTCATTTAATTTGTCCTAGCTAATGCACGCGATCCTGTGTCTCATTCCACAGGTCGGGTGCATACAAACATGTTACGTTTAGACTCTAGTGGTGTATTATACAGGATCAAGTACTCGGGAATCCTGTACTCATGTAATGGAGGCTAGAGGTGGCCCTCGTCATTCATGACGTGACACTTAGTTCTACATGGCACTTAGTTCCATACAACTTGTAATCTTGTGTTCATGCAATTGAGGCTAGAGGTGGTCCTCGTAGAGGCTAGAGGTGGCCTCGTCATCCATGACATGACACTTAGTTCTATACGACTTGTAATCATACATCATTATCTCGGGAAACACGGGCCCCCTGCCTAGTACAATTTCCTATATATTCCACTACTAGGTCTTTCCCTTAAACCCCGACTTGATAATTATTCTTTTATAGTAATTAAATATGGTGCAACAATGGTGACAGAGTCAGGACATAATCAGGGAGGGTACCAAGGTTATGCGTCATGTTTCAAGTCATAAGTGCAAGAAAAAACATATTCATGTATAACAATTACAAATCACAAGTCTGGGCAGTCAGACGTTATATCACAAAGATCAACTTTCCTGCTTCCACAGGAAAGAAAATCCGGTTCTGTCAAGGATTCTAGAAACTGGACTCCTTGTCGGTTCCAGCGCATATACACACGATATATAAAAGTCACAGATACTAGGTTCAAATTCTTATTCTTTACTGATTACATGTTCAGGCAGCAGGTAAGAGTTAAATACTTATGAATAGAATTAACATGTAAAATCATTTAAAAATTCCATAAAAATCATATTTAAACTCCTAACAGTGTTAAATGTCATTACAGTTAATCTCAGATTTTAATACTTAGATTAATCTACTGTTTCAGCTAATTAAGCAAGGTGATGTATATTTTAGGCTGCATTTTGGAATTCAGACGTCGCTGTATGAAAATCTAAATATTTTACAATTCCTAAATCTAATTGCAAAACCATTCGATGTTCTAGATTCCAGATACATAGAGCTACGATTCTCATTCAATAAGTTTTAACTAATGACAAATAGAGTCAGGTCAAAGATGAGATTCTTTACTGAACTAGCATGCAGGCAGAAAATCTAGCATCATGTTTGCATAATATATTAAATCACGATAAATTATCATATAATTTTACAAAAATTTAGGGTGACTCATAATCATGTCAAGTCATGTCCAAATTAACATCAAGTCTAAATTTTACTGTTAGTATCTATTTTAATCAATAATTCATGCCAATATTCTTAAAATCGGAAATTTGAAAATTTATGACCCAACAATATCAAAAGTGTGATATCTCACAAGTTACAGATCGGATTTCAGACCCATCAAAATTTCTGGAAACTAGAAACAGGGACCTACATTTCACGTTCACAAACTTAGTCATTATTCTGACATTAACAGTGTTTAATTCATCGTGCTAAATCAACAGCAGTAAATGAGATTTTTTTTGCATGAATTATAACATAATTAGTAACTACGATGGATCTAAGTTGATGTGTAATGCAAATTAGAATTCAACAAGCATTCAAATCAGCACGCCATGTTCATTCTCAAACTCATTAAGAGGGAAGCATTATTAACATGTTTAACAAACAAACAAAACATCTATAACTCTTGGTGACTCATGGACATGCATTCATATAGACAAATACCCAGATCTAATTCATGTTTGTGTAATGGGTGTAATAACGAAATGTTTGTGACCTTTTACGATTACGGAATTGATAGAAACAAATCAAACGGGTAGGGTCAAGATCATCAATGGTAAAACATGAAGAACGAGTCACACGAAGATCTACTTGCGATATTTCAAAAAAATGCTTGTAAAAAAAAGAGATTCGTACAAGATACTTGCCTTGCGAGGATTATAGGATGACGAAGAAAACACACAGACACAAACCCACGAACCAAGCACATGAACGAGGCAGCAACTATACGTGCAGTGCATGTATAAAACCAAGATTGCAAGATGACTGCGAGGAACAACAACGGCAATGGCGGGGATCACGACTTCGGCTTCGACTGTGAATGGCGGCTGCGATGGGTGTTTAGGTCGAGGATGGCAGTCGACGGTGGTGAGCGGGGTGACTGCGAGGTGGTGCACCGGGTGGTCGACGAGGCACAGGGCTGCGGGGTCGAGTGGTGGAAGGTGCTTTCGGTGACTAGTGGGGTAATGGCGATCGGGGGGAGGCTCGACTGGTGGGGCTCGGTGATTTGACGGATGGCAAGGAGGAAGATGGTTCAGAGGTCGGCGGGTGGTGCTCGGGGTCGTGGACGAGGTGGACTGGAAGGGGATAAGCAATGGAGGAATGGGGTTCGGAAGGAGGCAGAGGAGGGAGGAGGGTGACGGTTGTGATATTAGATGGGTGATTAGGGTTTTATGATCATTAGGGATTAATAGTGTACGTATAGGATTAGAATTAGGGTTAAGATGTGGGTTTGGGTAGTGGGTTAGCGGGTTGAGATCCAAATAGAAAAGAAAGAATAGTGAATAGGATTAATAAGATAATTTGAGAATGACCGTATGCAAGAATTTGAATAAGATGATCAACAAAATTTTAGGCTCAACAGAAAATAAAAAATATATATATTGGGATACAAAAATTGAGTCGAAGACAAAAATGAATTCCATTAAGAGAAAAATCAGATACAAGGGTTCAGAAAGAAGACGAAGAGTACAATGAAAATTAATACCAAGAAAAAAAATACAAAGATGAAAACAGGGGTTACAAATCCTACCCACCTACAAGAAGAATTTCGTCCTCGAAATTCATATAAATGGTATATAGGGTAACACTAAAAAGAAAAGGAAAGAAAGAGGAGCTACTCGAATAAATGAGCGAACTTCTTCTGGATATCCTCCTTCAACTCCCAAGTGGACTCACCCTGTAACATCCTGAATTTTTATTTATAAGAGTTTGAGATTTTACGTATTTTGCACGTATGATTTCATATGCATTTTTCTAGAGAAAAATATTTTTTTCATAGCCTAAGCTATTAATTATTCTCCTTGTTTCCTAAAAGATCTATTTTTAAAGCCTAAATAAAATCCTAGGCCTAATTCTAGCCCATTATAATTAATTTATTAATTAATTCTCTTGAGCCCATGGTTTTTTAGCCCATTAGTGAGCCAAATTAATTTAAATTCTCTTTTAATTAACCCAACTTGTAATGTAGACCAACTTAATAAAAAATTAATTAAAAGTTCATGAACAAAATTTTGTAGGGGTACTAGTTTGCATGTGCATTGCACTTGCACGTGCATTACACTTGCACGTGCAAATGCACCTTTGGGGAGTAGGCCGGATAGTGCAAAGAGAGAGGGAGATATGGGAGTAGTGGTGAGGTGGTTATCTCATTCATGGGTGGTTGCTACAACTCCCAAACTCATCCTAGCCTTTGATCCTTAACAATTTTGACTAATCCTAACCATTCAATCCACTCAAAAATGTGTATAAATACCCCCTCTCATTTACTCATTTTTGCACTTGAAAAAGAAAGAAACATAAAGAGTTAGAAAAAGATTGAGAGAAAGTGAGAGAAAGATTGAGTGTGTGCTAATGTGTGTGTGCACCTTTGGAGGCTGGCCAAATCGACAAGAAGAAGGGGAGCTCGGGTTCTATCAAGCACAAAGAGGTGAAGGCAATTTGCGGCTCGATCTAGGAGGAGAAGGATCGCTCTTTGTTCAAGGAGATTTCTAGGAGTTCTTTCTTTAGTTTCTATAAATAGGTGGGCAATTTTCTCTAACTTCTAAGTAGTATCATGCTAGGTGGTGTGCTAATCATGCTAGAATAAATAAGTAAAAATATTGCTCTTTGATAATACAATGATTAAGGTGAAAATGGAACATATGTGAAATTGCATGAACAAGTGAATTTGATTGAATGATATATTTGTTGTTGTGATATTTGGAAAATTGATCTAGCATGCTAAATTAGAATAAATGTTTCTCCATGTCGAAATATTTGTGTTTTGGGAAAAAGTGCAATTTTGAAAAATGTGTGTATGTGAAAAATGCTAATTGTGAGAATCTCTACATTATTAAAATAAGATTGGTTAGTAAATTATACTTATTCATAATTAGTGTGATTGATGCTAAATAATCCTAAAGTTTTATGTTAATTGTGGAGAGAAATGAACATGAAATTATCAATAGAACATTATGTGATTTTTTTTTTATGTACAATTGTAGAAAAAAAGAGGTACTTTATATGGAAAATGAGAGTTAAACGGTGTTTTGAAAATCTTGAGTTACTATATAAATTCCAAATTTTGGATTTTAGTTGTTGAACAGTGGACCGTATATGTCTTAACAGTCGACTGTCCTGACTGTTTATTTTCGAGTTTTAAATCATCACAGAACAGTCGACCGACTATGTCCTAACAGTCGACTGTCCTGACTATTTCAATTTTGAGTTTTTAAATCATCACAGAACAGTCTACCGACTATGTCCTAACAGTCGATTGTCCTGACTATTTTAATTTTGAGTTTTTAATCATAACAGAACAGTCGACCGACTATGTCCTAACAGTCGATTGTCCTGACTATTTTAATTTTCGATTTTTAATCCTCGTAGAGCAGTCGACCGACTGTGCTTTAACAGTCGACTGTTCTGACGATTTAATTGATATCCAGGTTTCATGAGAAAAATTTCCTATAACCCTTGGCCTAGTGTAAAGGAGAAATCGAGACTTTCGCAAGAAAGAACTTATTATAAATTGTTAGTTCAAAGTATTTTGGATAAAGAAAAATGTATTTTTTAAAATATTTCGAAAAGAGGTTTTTGATAAAAAGGAAATTGAAGGTATGAATGTTTGATTTAGTATTGGCAAAGAGAATAAGAGAATGATGTGGAAAGAATGAATTATGAATGTGACAAATTAGAAAATGAATTTATTTGTCTTATGCATAAAATTAAGCATGAAAGTAAAATCAAATATCCTGATGAATTATGAAAAGTCTTATGATTATGAATACACAAATTCTAAGGACATGAAATGAGATTTTGAACTAGAGGGTAGCTAAAATCGTATTACCGGCAATTGAATGAATTAAAATTGTAAAGTTGAATTATTGAGATAAAAGACCAAGTTGGTCATGTTGTTGATTGAGACCGGTATAGAGAAAAGAGCTAACTCTAGGGGTTGATTTTATTCATGATTCAAATAAATTAAGGATTTAGATACATAGTGGTGATGTGACGAAAGTGAGAGAAAAACACGAGTATGAGAGCCATCAGATTGCTGGTGTGAGAGTGATTCACAGACTGCCTGCTTGATGCGTCATGACATGGCGTGAGCACTACTCCGGAATTATTGTCCCGGTGGCGACGCTTGTAGGGTGTTTGGCGACTACGGGTGGTGCCATCATTCCATGGCGATGCGTCATGTCAGTGCGTGGGATTCCCCTGCAGACTGCCTAGACATGGGCTCGTAGATCGTAGAACATCTAGGATACTTACCGTAGTCACCGTAGTAGTTTAAGTCATGGCGAGGGATTGAACCCTATAAGATGAAGTACGATTAAGGGCTTGCCCTCGGACCTATGTAGTATGGGATGCATAGAATCCGAACAAGTGCGCATTAGTGTCATATAACATAACAACTGCATTAAGGACTAAGTGCACAACACAACATGACATCTATAGGATAGTCCCCGTAGTTTTGCTTGTGACAAGTGTGTGTTTTCTAAGTAAGAGAAAATTTATGCTTTATATCCTTGCGTCAGTTGAATGAACTGACGAGCCCACAGTTTGTATGCAGGGTAAAGAGATTGACAAGAATAAGTATGCAAGCTGCTTAAAGAATGTTTCAAGTGTTGTACATTTTATTCATGTAATTATTGTAATTTGCTTCCGCTGTTTAAATGTAATTTAAAGATGTAACTCTGATGTAATGAAAGTTTTAAATTTCCTTCTAAAATTGTACGAAGAGAAGTGTAAAGATCCTGTTGAACTTTGAATTCAGTCTGTTTTGGAATTCGGGGTGTTACACACCCGACGACTGAGGATTCAGAGAAACCCGAACCAAACTGATGACCTTGTTCTTCAATACCTTCTCACGCCTATCCAAGATGGCAACCAGTTCAACCTCACAAGATAGATCTGGCTGCATAGACAACTCAGAATAATCGATCACATGGCTTTCGTCTTTGATATACCTCCTCAGCTGCGAGACGTGGAACACATCATGAACCCCTGACAAGGCTGGTGGCAGTGCGAGTCTGTAAGCTACCTTGCCTACGCGCTCCACAATATCAAATGACCCAATGAAACGAGGACTTAGCTTGCCCCTGCCTCCAAATCGGAAGACGCCTCCCCACGGTGAAACCTTGAGAAAGACATGATCTCCTGCCTCAAATTCCAATGTCCCTGGATGAATATCGGCCCACCTTCTCTGCCTGTCTTGAGCTACCTGCAAGTGCTTCTTGATTTGAGCCATTGCATCAATAGTCTTCATGATCAACTCTGGCTCCAAAAGTTTTCTCTCGCCAATGTCATCCCAACATACTGGCGACCTGCACTTCCGTCCGTAAAGTGCCTCGTACGGTGCTGCCTTGAGGCTTTCCTGGTAACTGTTGTTGTACAAGAACTCCACAAAGTGCAGATGGCCCTCCCAAGAACCCCCAAACTGAAGGACACAAGACCTGAACATGTCTTCCAAAGTCTGGATTATCCTCTCAGACTGTCCATCTGTCTTTGGGTGGAAAGTTGTGCTATAGTTCAACTTACTCCCATGACTCCCCTGAAGACTCTCCCAGAACTGGGATCTGAATCTCGTATCCCTGTCGGATACAATGCTGACAGGAACTCCATGAAGACACATAATCTTCTGCATATACTTCTCGGCTAGACTTTCAATAGACTGACCAACTCTAAAAGGGATGAAATGGGCACTCTTCGTCAGTCTATCCATAATCACCCAAATGGCATTGTGACCCTTGGGACTTGTGGGCAATGCAGTCACAAAGTCCATGGTGATGTTCTCCCATTTCCACTTCGGAATAAGAAGAGGTTGAAGGAGTCTAGCCGTCCTCTGATGCTCTGCTTTCACTTGCTAATAGATCAAACACTAGAAAACGAATCTTGCCACTTCCCTCTTCATGCCGTGCCACCAAAAATATTGCTTCAAGTCTTTGTACATCTTCGTGCCCCAGGATGAATAGAATAAGATGACTGGTGGGCTTCTTCAAGCAACTTCTGCCGGACTTCTCCCCTTGGGACACACATTCTAGCCCCAAAGCGAAGTGATCCATCTGAGTGAACAACCAAATCAGTCCTTGAACCTGCTTCCACTTCAGCTTAGAACTTTCGTAACTGCTCATTGCCCGATTGGGCCTCCTTAATCTGTTCCACCAAAGAAGAGTGCAACTGAAGCATCATACACTGCCGCTCAGCACCGGGAAAAACCACATTCAAATCCTGCCTCCTCATATCTTCCCACAGTTCCCTTTGTCGAGTAAGAAACATGGCAGCAGGTCTCCTACTCAGTGCATCGGGTACCAAGTTCACCTTACCGGGGTGATACTGTAGGTTGATATCAAAGTAGGCCATCAACTCTAACCATCGCCTCCGCCTCATGTTCAGCTCCTTCTGTGTGAACACGGACTTGAGGCTCTTGTGATCAGTGAAAATCTCCTCTCTATCCCCAAGCAAATAATGCCTCCATAACTTTAGGGCAAAAATTACGGCGGCAAGCTCCAAGTCATGCGTGGGATAGTTCTTCGCATGCAGCCTCAACTGCCTAGATGCGTAGGCAACAACTCGACCTTTCTACATTAGCATCGCACCCAAACCTCTAATTGAAGCATTGCAGTGAATCACAAACCCTCCTGAACCATCTGGAATAGTCAACACGAGCGCTGATGTCAATCTGCTCTTCAGTACCGCAAAAGCTTCATCACAAGCTCCATTCCAAACAAATTTCTGCTCCTTCCCAGTCAGGTTAGTCAAAGGTCTAGCAATCTTAGAAAAGTTCTAGACAAACTTCCGATAGTAGCCTCCTAGACCAAGAAAGCTCTTCACTTCAGAAGCTGACTTAGGCACTGACCAATCCTTAACCGTTGCAAACTTGGACGGATCCATAGAAATTCCATCACCTGTTATGATGTGCCCCAGAAATGCAACACGATCAAGCCAAAACTCGCACTTACTGAGCTTCCCGTATAGTTGATTCTCCCTCAGCGTCTGCAAGACCACTCTCAAATGCGTGGCATGATCCTCCCAGTTCTTGGAATACACCAAGATGTCTTCGATGAACACAACCACAAACTAGAAAGGGAGAGAATACCCTATTCATCAGGCCCATGAAAACTTTCGAGGCATTGGTGACTCCGAATGGCATCACCAAGAACTCATACTGCTCATACCTTATTCGAAAAGCTGTCTTCTGGATATCCTCGACCATCACCTTGACCTGATGGTAACCAGAACGAAGATCCGACTTGGAGAAAACTGAAGCACCCCCTAGTTGATCAAACAAGTCATCAGTCCTTGGCAGTGGGTACCGGTTCTTCACTGTAACATTATTCAGCTCCCGGTAATCGATGCAAAGCCTGCGTCTTCCGTCCTTCTTGTTGACTAACAAAATCAGAGCTCCCCATGGGGAAACATTGGGCCTGATGAAACCCAAGTCCAACAACTCCTGGCCTTGTACTTTTAGCTATGCTAACTCAATAGGTGCCATTCTATAGGGACTCTTCGATATCGGTGCCGTACCCAGCTGGACCTCGATACCAAAATCCACTTCTCGGTCTGGGGGTAGCCTGGGCAATTACTCTGGAAATACATTTAAGAATTCCCACACAACCATAGGCGCTACCTCACTGACTGCATGCAACCCCAATGTGCAAGCTTCCAGATCAACTGCGTTCTTGACATGCCCAAGTGGTGTCTCACTGACATGGAACTCGAACACCAGATGAATCGGAATCCTGAACACAACCTTCTTAGCTCTGCAATCAATGACGGCATGTGTAACTCCTATTTCTCCGTATTTGTATTTTGTATTGTTTTGTGCCTCATTGTACTCTCTCGTCTATTTTGATATCATGTAATTTCTTCTGATTGAATGGAATTATTATTCTTGTCTCAACTCGAATTTGTGGGTTCTTTTATCAACTTCGTTTGTGTGCCTCTTGCACCGTTCTTCATGAGAAATAGACCGATTCTTCTCGTTGATCTCTCTAATCCCCATTATTGTGCATTTTGATCACTTCTCCTGTTGGGCTCTTTTTGAAACGGATCCCCAAAACCCGCAAACCCGCAAACCCTAGTATATAAACCCCTACCCTAACCCTAATCACCATATACTGTTAAACCCTAATCTAAACAACCCGCCGCTAATCATCTTCGTCCCCATCCTTCTCGCCATCAACCCAACTCCCGATCGCCTCTCCGTCACCTCCGACCACCGCCATCCTCGTCGACCCCCACAGCCAGCACCTCCACAACAACCACCACCGCCATCTCCCTATCACCACCGAACCCCAACGCCACTCCCGCTCTCACCCTTTGTTCGAACCCATCGAACAGGGCAGCCTCGCCATCGCCGCGCCGTCGCTTCTCGACGCCGTCGCCGCCGTCGCCGCACTCCGTCGCTGCCGCAGTCACCGCCAACGAAGCACCCCGCCGTTGCTGCGCACTCTCTCTCTCTCGCTCTGTTCGATCAAACGAAGAAGGAGGAAAAGACGGGAGCGAATCACAGCCGTCAGATCGTGCCAAGATCCGCGCCGTGATTGCTGTCCCGTGTTCGTGCCGCACCAGATCCAGATCCGCTGCACGCTGTTCTGACCTCAGATCCGGTGCACAGGAGAGATCTGATTGGATCGTTCTGCTGTTCCGTGTTCTACCCGCAGCCGATCTCACTTGCTGTTTGCTGTTCGGGCCGATCCTGTGTGCGGGGAAAACGCGATCTCCGATCAATTTTTGCACGCGCTTTTTGAGGACATCTTCGGGGATTTTTCTTCTCAATTGCTTCAACAAGCGGTGTTTATAATCGTCGATTTAAGGCAAGTATTCATCTTGTACATTTTATTGCTCTAGTACAAGTTTTCTTGTAAATACCACATATAGTTAGATTGTGACTCCCTTTGAAATATCATTGTAAATCAATTTTGAACCTTCAAACCCACAAATCTAAGAGTCACTAAACTTTCTCGTATTAAATAATAATCAATTGGACTCTTTTATCTCCTTGAACACATGAATCACATGGACATATGAATTAAGGACCCCTAAAATTTGTAGACGCATATAAAGTTAGTATTTTGACGAATTTGCGACTATTATGGCTTGAAAAATATTTATTAGTTGCTGTTTTGACATCCATGATTATGTATTTATGCTACTTAATAACTTAGACACCAAATTACATATTTCCATGAAACCTACATTAGTAAATAAATTCTGAGTGTTGCTGTCTGAATGTTATTTTGCGGTTTCGACCCTTCTATCATTGGAATTTGGGCCCGAGCCCTGAAGATAAAATGTAGATCCGGATGTGTAGATGTCGATAGACTCCAAGTTGATCGAATTTGGAGCTACGGTCTAGGAGTTATGGCAGTTATACTGCAGCTGTGTCAGTGGACTCAGTTTTGCAAAACTGCTGTATATATTTACTTTGCGAATTATTTTAGCTGTGTAAACAGCGAGCGTTTGACCTCAAATTTTATATGTAGTTGCTGGACACTATATAGGACATCACCAAATTTTCCTAGAATTAAATCACAATATATTACACTTGTAAGCTTGCTTGATAAGAGTTAATAAAAATAACAAGCCGGGGTTTTGGGAAAGATTATAGAGTGGACAATATAGATAAGTGTACTCGGAAGGGGGCCCATGTTTCTCAATACTTGGTTCATGAACTTGTTGTATCTTGTTTGATTCATGGAGTCGGTTACTCGGCTCATGAACTTGTTTGATTCAGGAACCCGTTGTGTGGTTCTTGAACTTGCTTGTGGATTCGCGAACTTGCTTCGTGAACTTGTTATTTAATTTTTGATTCATGAACCATGGCTTGCTTGATACTTGATACCTGAGTACGCCGCCCTATAAAATCCATTACTAGATCTAAACGAAATTGTTTGACTGTAGCAACCATGTAGTAAAAGAATGGATGCATGTCGTGCTACCTAGATAGTAATCACCACTAGACTTGAACTTGAAAATTTGAACTAGACTTGAACTTGATACTTGAAACTGGATAACTTGATAACTTGAGCTAGACGACTTGATACTTGGACTTGACATTTGAGACCTAACATTTGAAATAACATATGACACTAGACTTGAGTTTGTCGTTTGATATTAAATACCCCTATAGGTATATCTGACATGTGTTACACTAATAGCAGTTGTTATTCAATCTAGTTAATAAGTTGTTCCCTCTTGCCAGCTAGTCTTTGAATTTGCTTACTACTTCTTATAACCCTGCTTTTTCTTGATTCCAATTCTTATTTTCCTTACTTGTACTTGCTTTCACTATTTGTGGCCCTAACTTGCACTAAGGGCATTTTCTCTTGTTTCCCCTCTTGTTTTCCTGTTTATATTTATTAAACAGACTTTGGAGACGAGCTTCCCGCAGGAATTGGTGAGCAAAAGTTCTAGCCTTCACATGGAGAAGAACTTGACTAGAATATTTAATTTCTTGCATTATTTGTTATTTTGGATTATTATTTCTTGGAATTTGAGAATTTGTAACGGGCTGATGTTCCTGAGTTTACTTTGATTCAGACTTGAAACTACTTGGATGTTTCATCATATTTCAGTTGTTTCTGTTGCTAATAAAATATTCATGCATGCTTGGTTTTATGTATCTCTCTTGTATATATTTGTTGTGATGCTGAGTCGATCCTACAGCTTATGAATGATGTTAAGATCATTCGCTGGGCTTCGTCATGCACTCGTATTTCCGTATTTTGGGAAGCGGGGCGTGACAGCATGGGAATCACTCAACCAATCCATCCCGAGGATCACATCAAATCCAGAATTCCCGATCACAATCAAATTGGCCTTGAAATCTGCACCACCGATTACAATAGAGCTCTCCATGAACAGTCAATAACACCACCACCTGTAGTAATATTTCAAGCTTCCGGCATAATACTACATGCCAATTGACCTATCCACGAAGCGGGAAAAGATGAAGGAATGAGTCGCACCAGAATCAAACAAAACATGGGCAGGAAGAGAGAGAACTAAGATGATACCTATGATTGAGTCAAAGACGAGGGTGATGAATAATGATGCAAGGAAGAACACAAGGACGAACAATGCAAGAAACGAATTAAAGCAAGGGAATAACAGAACAATAATAATAATAAAAACACCATGTACCTGCAACAACATCCTTAGCAGTCTCAGCCTTCTCTGAACTCAAGTTGTAGGCCTGGCCACGGCCTCCAGTCTGGCGTCTCCCAGGAACTGTTCCCCTCTGATTGTAAATCTGCCTCTGTGGTGGGAGCGGTGGCCTGACCTAACCACGAGCTGGCGCTCCCGGGTGGACTAGTCCCCCGGCTGGTGGAACCAACCTCCTATGCGGGAATTCACGGAATGTATAGTCATTAGCTACACATGTGAAACACAGGCGGTTAGCGGCCCTACAATCCTGGCGCACAAGGCCAACCTTGCGGCATAATTCACAAGTCACAATCCACCTAGGAGCAGCAGATGGGTACGGCAGTGCCATTGGTGCTGGGGCTGAAGCTGGTCTTCGAATCGGTCATCCAATGGACCTAACAGTAGCAGCAGCAGTGTACTGTGGAACCCACAGAGAAGGAGCCCTCCTATTGTGAGTCTGCTCCTGAGCTCGAGCTGCCTTAAGGGCATCAGCATACGTGTGAAGGCAGAGAACAGCCAAATGCTCCTGGATATCATGGTCAAGTTCCAACAGAAATCTCCGGGCTCGATCTTCCTCTTTCGCCACCAAAGCGGTTGAGAAACGGCTGAGCCTGGTAAACTCCGTAGCATACTCATCCACAGGTTTAGCACCATGTGTTAAGAAAGTTTTCATGTTACGATACTACCTGTATAATACGTAACAAAATTCAAAACACCCCCATAATTGACCAACCTGCTTCAAGGAGAGAAACTGCTGCTCCATTTCCACCTTGGTGATACTAAGGAAAAACTTTTCCAAGAAACTCCGGGTGAAGGTACAAGTAATAGGCCGCTCAAGCCTCTCAGTCTTGGCTCTCCGCCAAATGTGGGCAAGGTCCATCAGCTTGATGCTCACGACATCCACACAGTCAACATCGGCAATCCTTGTTGCCTGCAGTAAGTGTTCCGTCCAAATTAGCCATTGTTCAGCTTCTAGTGGTGTCTCTGTGCTTGAGAACTTTTTGGGGTGCAGCCTCATAAAATCTTCAATAGCACCAGGACGAGGGGGAAGAATTCCTTGAGTGGGCACAGCAGGGTTCCGGTTGGCAGCTTCCAATGCAGCCCTCACTAACTCACTATGCTCTTACTGCATCTGAACCAACTGTTGCAGCATTTGAGTGACAGTTTCTATTTCTGGCTGCTCGTCTCGGGGTTGGGAAGTGGAAGCACTCCTACGAGACATGGTCTGCACAAACCCAAACCAATTAGTATTCTGGATGATGAGTTTGTTATAAAATATTTATGTGATTAACGTGGTGCACATATTGTTGAGTTAAAGTCTAGTTAAACCCTTAAACTAGTTAGGGCCTAACCTGGCTCTGATACCACTAAAAACCTGTCACGCCCAGCTTCCCATTATACGGAAACACAGGTGCATAACTAAGGCCTAGCGAATGATTTTCATCATTCATAAGCTGTAATAATCAACTCAACAATATAAAGATAAATACAACAACGCGGACAAATTTTATAATCACATAAATATGGATAACATAAATAAATCATGCAATAGTCCAAACATAACCACCATCCAAAAATAAATACTACGGGACAATATGCCCGGAATACAGAGTTTCAATAAGCAAATATAACTGAAAGTAAAAAACATAAAGCAATAAAGCAGTGTGGAATCCATCTACATCTTCAAAACACCTGGTCACTAACTCCTTTTGGTAGTTCTTCTTCCACTCCTGTATATTTATTAAATCGAAATTTAGGAAGGAGAACACCCGTTAGAGCAAGTAACGGGCCGCAAGTAGTACAAGCAAGGGACAATGATAGGAATATAACAAGAGAATCAAGTATATAGAAAGTGAATCATATAACAAGAAGATACAACATGCAAATGATGATCATGTAATTTCAACTTATAAGTAGGAATCATGGAAACTAGTACTGAGCATATAACATGTAAACAGGGATCATGAGCTAGTAAACAGGAATCATATACTTGTAACGGAACATGTAACATGTAATAGGAATATGCAAGTGCTCAGTGTCAACTTAAGTCTATTCATTTAATTCTTCCTAGCTAATGCACGTGATCCTGCGTCCTATTCCACAGGTTGGGTGCATACAAACATATTACATTTAGACTCTAGTGGTGTATTATACATGGTCAAGTACTCGGGAATCTTGTACTCATGTAATGGAGGCTAGAGGTGGCACCCGTCATCCATGACGTGACACTTAGTTCCATACGACTTGTAATCATACATCACCATCTCGGGAAACACGGGCCTCCTGCCGTAAATGAGATTTCTTTTGCATGAATTATAACATAATTAGTAACTAAGATGGATTTAAGTTGATGTGTAATGCAAATCAGAATTCAACGGGTATTCAAATCAGCACACCATGTCCATTCTCAAAATCATTAAGAGGGAAGCATTATTAACATGTTTAACAAATAAACAAAACATCTATAACTCTTGGTGACTCATGAACATGCATTTATATAGAGAAATACTTAGATCTAATTCATGTTTGTGTAATGGGTGTAATAACAAAATGTTTGTGTCCTTTTACGATTACAGAATTGATAGAAACAAATCAAACGGGTAAGGTCAAGATCATCAATGGTAAAACATGAAGAACGAGTCACAACGAAGATCTACTTGCGGTATTTCAAAAAAATGCTTGTACGGGGAAACAAAAGAGTTTCGTACAAGATACTTGCCTTGCGATGATTATAGGATGACGGCAAAAACCCGTGGACACGAACCCACAAACCAAGCACACGAACGAGGCAGCAACTATACGTGCAGTGCATTTATAAAACCAAGACAGCAAGATGACTACAAGGAACAACAATAGCAATGGTGGGGATCATGACTTCGGCTTTGACGGTGACTGGCGGCTGCGATGGGTGGTCGGGTCGAGGAGGGCAGTCAACGGTGGTGAGTGGGGTGACTGCGAGGTGGTGCACCGGGCAGTCGACAAGGCTCAGAGTTGCGGGGTCAAGTGGTGGAAGGTGTTGTTGGTGACTAGGAAGACAAGGCAATGGCGATCGGAGGGGGGGATCGACTGGTGGTGCTCGGGGATCTGACGGATGGCGAGGAGGAAGATGGTGCAGAGGTCGGCGGGTGGTGCTCGGGGTCGTGGACGAGGTGGACTGGAAGGGGATCGGCAACGGAGGAATGGATTTCGGAAGGAGGTAGAGGAGGGAGGAGGGTGACGGCTGTGATCTTAGATGGGTGATTAGGGTTTTATGATCATTAGGGGTTAATATTGTATATAAGATTTGAATTAGGGTTAAGATGTGGGTTTGGGTAGAGGGTTAGCTGGTTGAGATCCAAATAGAAAAGAAAGAATAATGTATAGGATTAATAAGATAATTTGAGAATGACAGTATGCAAGAATTTGAATAAGATGAACAACAAAATTTTAAGCTCAACAGAAAATAAAAATCAAATATATTGGGAGACAAAAATTTAGTCGAAGACAAAAATGAATTCCATTAAGAGAAAGATCAGATACAAGGGTTCAGAAAAAATGACGAAGAGTACAATGAAAATTAATACCAAGAAAAAAAATACAATGATGAAAACAGGGGTTACAAAAGTAAAACACAAGAAATAATTTATGGTGGGCACATAGAGCGGGCTAAAGAGTGCGCTAAGAATTTGGGTCTCCACATGAATCAACAATTAAATAAAGAAAATGCAATGCATTAAATATACAACAACAACAACAAAGCCTTTTTCCTAAGTAGTTGGGGTCGGCTACATGAATCCTGGTTTTCCATTTTACTCGGTTTAGCGCAATATCTTTTGTAAGTTCACAAACTATCATATCTTTTTTCACCGTTTCCATCCAAATTAGTTTAGGTCTTCCTCTACCCCCAACTCTACCCTCAATACTTATCAAATCACTCATTCTAATGGGGGCACTACTAGGTCTACGTGTGATATGTCCAAACCACTTAAGGCGATTCTCTCTTAACTTAACTTGGATTGGAGCTACCTTTAGCATGTCTCGTATATGCTCGTTTCTAATTCTATCATTCCTTATTTTACCTCACATCCATCTTAGCATCCTCATATCTGCTACACTTATTTTTTGGACATGTTGTTTCTTTGTTGCCCAACACTCTGCTCCATACAACTTTGCTAGTCTAACAGCTGTCCTATAAAAATTTTCCTTCAACTTCAAATGTATACGTTTGACACACAAAACACCACTGACACTTCTCCACTTAAGCCACCCTGCTTTGATCCTATGTATAACTTCTTCACAAATTTTCCCATCTTTTTGTATAATCGAGCCTAAATATCAGAAACGGTCTCTCTTGGCCATCAAGTTTCACTACCTTCTCAGTTGTGTTCTGAATATCACTAAAATGATACTCCATATACTCTATTTTAGTTCTGCTTATCTTAAAGCCTTTTGCTTCCAAAGTTTCTCTCTACAAATCTAATTTAGCATTAACTCCTGCTATAGTCTTGTCCACTAAGACGATGTCATCGGCAAAAAGCATACACCAAGGCATCTCATCTTGTATTCCTCGCGTTAATTCATCCATAACCAAAGTAAAGAGGTAGGAGCTTAAAGCCGAACCTTGGTGTAAATCTACTGTAATAAGAAAATCGCTAGTCTCTCCTGTGGTTGTTCTAATTGTGGTTATTGCCCCTCCATACATATCCTTAATTACCTCAATATACCGAGTAGTTACTCTTTTATTATTTAACACCCACCATACTATGTCTCTAGGAGCTTTATCATATGCTTTTTCTAGATCTACAAAAATCATATGCAGATCTTTCTTGTTCTCCCTATATTTTTTCATAGTCTCCTCAGTACATAAATTGCTTCCATTGTTGACCTCCTAGGCTATAACGCCCCGAATTCCAAATACACTGAATTCGAGATGTTCTACAGGATCTTTTCGCTTCATTTAGTACAATTTTACAAGGAAATTTGAACTTTTCACTTTACATCAGAGTTTACATGAATACATTACAATTTACACAGCACAGCGGAGTAAACTTTACAACAATGAAACAAATGTACAACAACATTGAATAATCTTTAAGCATCTGTTCTTCTTTAATCTTTATCATGCCATTTACCTGCATATAAAACTGTAGGTACGTCAGTTTATTCAACAGACGATCATTACACACGGCCATCCTCTCTATGCCGGAAATAGTATAACTTATTTTCCATATTTAGCAAACACAAACTTGTCACATATCAAACTAAAGGGACTACCCTTTTGATGTCGTGTTATGATTGTGCACTTAGTCCTTAATGCAGTTAATTATGTTACATGACACTAATGCGCACTTGTTCGGATTCTATGCATCCCATACTACATAGGTCCGAGGGCAAGCCCTTAATCGTTCTTCATTTTTGTAGGGTTCAATCCCTCGTTATGACTTAATCTACTACTGTAATTACGGTAAGTATCCTAGATGTTCTATGATCTACGAGCCCATGTCCAGGCAGCCTGGAGGGGAATCCCACGTACTGACACGACGCATCGAGCAGGCAATCTATGGACAATTCAGCCTCCGCCATGGAACAATGGCACCACCCGTAGCCACTCAAACACCCCACAAGCGTCGCCGCCTGGACGATAATTCTGGAGTAGTGCCCACGGCATGTCTTGACGCATCAAGCAGGAAGCCTGTGGATCACTCTCACACCGCCAATCCGATGGCCCTCATACTCGTGTTTTTCTTTTACTTTCATCACATCTCCACTATGTACTAATTCTTAGTTTTTATTAAAATCATGAACAAAAATCAAAGCTCTAGAGTTAGCCTCTCCACTAAACCGGACTTATTCATTCATTCAAACATGACCAACCTTGGTCTTTCTTTTCAATTTTCATTTCATTTATTCTCAAATGCCGGGGGAGACTTAGCTACTCTTTTTGTTTCAGTTTTCAATTCACAATTTCCAATTTGAGCATTTCCAACTCATAAATTCTCATGTTGAGTTATCATACTCAAAAGTATTTCTTTTTTCCAATCATGATTTCTAATTCGTTCAAATAGTCCATAACTATACATGAAATTCAACTATTCATCATGTAACTCATGAAATGTTATTTTCACATACAAACCCACATCATTAATTATTCAATCAAAGGTGAACATTTACACTTCATAATTTCCACACTATTCTCAAATGAGAATAATTTGCATCACATCACACAAAATAATTTCCTCTTGCCAAATTAATTTTCTAATCCTTCATTCTTTTTGCAAGATATAATTCCACAAAAATATAACTATAGAACCATAGTTCTATTTACACATTTTATTCTCAAATCATGTTTTATTTCATGCAAATAATTCCCAAATTATTTTTCATAAGTCCTACACATTTTTAGAAAAATAACCATATTTTTTCCATAATTTTTGGATCACTAAAACGTTAAAAAAAAAGTTTTTCCCAATCTTGCCGAGGGCAAGATTCGAACCCAGCACGCAGAGAACACAACCAAGGGCACCGGCCACTAGGCCAACTGCGCCAGCAGTATCAAGGGAAAACGGAGAGTATTTAATGCTCTCGGCCACTGATTCTTTGTTTTAAAAATTCATGAAATAAAACATGGTGCCACAGGGATTCGAACCGGCCACCACAAGGAACCCAAGGCTACTGTAGCGATCAGAGCCGTCCTGACCACTTGAGCTACGTGCTCAAGTTGTCAAGAACGCAACTCAAAACTCATTTGAACCAATTCTCTCTGTTATTAAAACGTCTCGATGTTCAACTAGTCCTCATTTCACTTTGCTTTTATAAAAATACTGTAAAATTCCAGATTGATTATTTTTTGTCTAATTTACATATCAGTGTGAAAAAATAATTTTTTTTCAACAATTAAAACACATTTTCATACAATTAATTCGAATTCTACATTATAACTACCGCATTCTTCATTTCGACATTTATTAACAAATAATACCACTAATCCCTTTATTAGCAAACTTCACATTAATTCTCTGTTTTTAACCTTTTACCAAATTTACTAATCTATATCTTAATTCATTTATTTCAATATCACACAACGATTCATTTAATCACATGAATTATCATTGCCAATCTACTAACTTTGTGTATATAATTTGTGATGTAGATAATGAGACCTTCTTTAACAAACCATGGTTATAATTAATCCATACAAACTTAGAATTTTACTAATCAATCACATACAATTTCACACCCATATTCAAATCAATTCATAGGTCAATTTTCCAATTAAAAGTGTACTCTTATTAATATTTTCCATGCCTCATTCATTCAATTTAATCTAGCATGCACCCATAATTAGAATATAGAAAATTTACCCACCTTGTATGGAGAGAAAAAATACAACTAGCAATCCCTAGACGAATGTCCTTGCGACGAATTGCTCCTCCTTGAACACGTGCACACAAGCCTCCAAGCACACCCAAACCGAGCTCCTCCTTCCTTGATGCCGGCCTCTCCCTCTTCTAGTTGCAAGCAAAAATCCCACACACTCTCAATATTTTAACTCACAAAATCACTACTAGATAATATAATTTAGACTATAGGTTTGTAGAAAGTAATGGGCACAAGAATGACTAGCCATGAGGGGGTATTTATACTAAAATCTTGATGGAATGGAGGGCTAGGATCAAGTAAGTGGTTATAAGATGGAGGGCTAAGATTAAAGTAGGAGTTACATTAACTACCCACAACCAAGTAACCACCAAGCATGATCTCCACTCAAATTTTTGGTTTCCCTCCCAAAAAGATCAAAACCGGCCATCATAGGAGTGCATATTACACGTGTACATGTAGTGCACGTGCATGCAACTAGGTCCAAAAATTGTACATTTTATTTATAAAAATAAACTTTAATTTTTTATTCTACATTACAAGTCATATTAAAAAAATAAATTAACTAATGGGCTTTAGTTTAATGGGCCAAAATAACTATTATAAAATAATAAATTAAATTAACTCTGGGCTTTTAAAAGAAAAGGCTTTTTGTGAAAATAATCTAAAAGCACATATTTAAAAAATCCATACTCATCATAATGGAAATAATCATAACACTTAATTCAACCAAAATATTGCACGTGCACACTACGTGCAAAATAAATAATTTTCGTTAAATGAAAATCGGGGCATTACAACACTCCCTCCTTAGAATAGTTCCGTCCTCGGAACTACAGTCAAGAGCGAGAAAAACAAACACTCACAGCAAGAACAAAAAGATACAAAGATACAAATCAAGCAAAAAGCTCAGGATAGTCCTTCAACATCCTCTCCTCAGACTCCCAAGTAGCCTCTTCAACCAAATGGTTTCTCCAGACTACCTTGACCATCGGTATCGTCTTATTCCTCAAGACTTTCTCTCGACGATCAACAATCTCGACAGGAGACTCGATGTAATTCAGATCCAATTGCAAACCTTCCGGCACTTCAGGCAAATGATGAATCGGATCTGGAATATAACCTCTCAGCATAGACACATGAAAGACATTGTGCACCTGAGATAACTCTTCCGGTAATTCAACCCGGTAAGCAGTCTTCCCGATCCTTTTCAATATCTTGTACGGGCCTATAAACCTCGGGGCTAACTTCACGCCTTTGCCAAATCGAACCACACCTTTGCTGGGTGATACTTTCAGAAGACGAAGTCACCGACCTCAAATTCAAGGTCCCTTCTCCGGTTGTCTGCATAGCTTTTCTGCCTGCTCTTAGCTTCTACCAACCTTTTTCTGATCAGAACAATCTTCTCAGAGGTTTACTGCACAAGCTCAGGACCAAACAACTGACGCTCCCCAACTTCAAACCAACAAACAGGTGTTCTGCACTTCCTGCCATACAAAGCTTCGTACGGCGCCATCCCGATGCTAGTCTGAAAACTGTTGTTGTAGGCAAACTCTACCAAGGGTAAATGCCTTTCCCAACTGCCTCCAAAGTCTAGTATACAACACCGAAGCATATCCTCAAGAATACAGTTGACTCTCTCGGTCTGCCCATCGGTTTGCGGATGAAAAGCAGTGCTGAAATCTGTCTTGGTACCTAAAGTTGTCTGAAGACTCCTCCAGAAATGCGAAGTAAACCGCGCATCTCGATCAGACACAATAGTTGACGGAACACCATGAAGCCGGACAACCTCGCTAACATACAACTCAGCTAACTTATCCATCGAAGCAGTGAGTTTCTTTGCCAAAAAGTGAGCGGACTTGGTTAGTCGATCGACTATAACCCAAATCGCATCATTGCCTTTAGGAAATCGTAGGCAATCCCGTAATGAAATCCGTACTGATGTTATCCCACTTCCATTCCGGAATAGGTAACGGCTGTAATAGACCTCCGGGTCTCTGATTTTCGGCTTTGACTTGCTGACAAACCTCACACTTCGCCACAAATTCAGCCACATCCCGCTTCAAACCTGACCACCAGAAATGCTGTTTGATGTCTTTATACATCTTAGTACTCCCAGGATGTACCGACAAAAGAGTAGCATGCGCCTCCTGAAGAATACTCTCTTTCAGGTCCGCCTGATTCGGAACACACAGTCTATCTCCGAACCACAGCACTCCATCCCTGATTTGAAATCCGGGCAACCTGCCAGCACCAACCTGCTCCTTCATCTCCAAGATATCAGCATCAACCTCCTGACTTGCAATGATCCTTCCATTCAGTGTAGGCTGAAGCCTCAACTGAGCCAAAGATGCTCCCAATCCTTGCAAGACAACCTCAATACCTGCTCGATCCAATTCCTCAATCAGATGCTTCTGAGTTGTAATCAAACTGGCTAAACCGCTCTTGCGACTAAGTGCATCAGCAACAACATTAGCTTTTCCAGGATGATACTTGATCTTAGGTCGCATGTCCTCAAGCACTTCCAACCATCTTCGCTGCCTCAAATTCAAATCCCTCTGCTGATATATATACTTCAAACTTTTGTGGTTCGTGTACATGTTCAATTTCTCACCGTACACGTAGTGCCTCCATTGCTTCAGGGCAAAGATAATCGCAGCCAACTCCAGATCATGATTCGGGTAATTCTTCTCATGCGGTCGTAGTTGCCTAGACCCATAAGCGATTACTCTTCTTTCTTGCATTAAGACACAACCAAGCCGACGATGTGAAGCATCGCTATAAACATCGTACTCGACACCTGCTCTAGGCAAAGCCAAAATAGGTACAGTAGTCAGCTTATTTTTCAACTCCTGAAAGCTTGCCTCACATTGCTCAGTCCACTTGAAGTTCACATTCTTCTTGGTCAGACCAGTAAGCAGCACGGCTATCTGAGCATAACCTTGAATGAATCTCCTGTAGTATCCAGTCATTCCAAGAAAACTTCTGACTTCCTTCACTGTAGTAGGCCTAGCCCAATCTCTCACTGCCTCTATCTTCTGAGGGTCAGTTGCCACTCCCTCCTTAGAAAGGATGTGACCTAGGAATGCCACTTCAGATTTCCAGAAATCACACTAGGATAACTTGGCATACAACTTCTGCCCTTCTAGCTTCTTCAAAACTGCTGCCAGATGCTCGGTGTGCTCCTCTTCTGACTTGGAGTACATGAGGATATCGTCGATGAACACCACGACGAAAGAATCAATGAACGGCCTCAGAACTCTGTTCATCAAATCCATGAAGATTGCGGGTGCATTCGTCACTCCAAATGGCATAACTAAGAATTCGTAATGCCCATGTCGAGTTCTAAATGCAGTTTTGTGCACATCTTCAGCTCTCACTCGAACTTGGTGATATCCTGATCGAAGATCTATTTTGGAGAATATAGCTGCTCCTTGTAGACGATCGAACAAGTCATCAATTCGAGGAATAGGATACTTATTCTGAACAGTGACCTTATTCAGCTCTCGGTAATCGAAACACATTCTCATCGATCCATCCTTCTTCTTTACCAAAAGCACTGGTGCTCCCCAAGGTGACGCACTAGGTTGAATAAAGCCTTTCCCCAACAGTTCCTCAATCTGCCATTTCACCTCATCCTGTTCCACTGGAGCCATCATATATGGTGCCTTAGAAATGGGTGCACTTCTCGGTTGAACAGTGATGCTGAACTCTACATCACGATGCGGGGGGTAACCCAGAAAAATCTTCCAAGAACACAGTCGGATAGTCCCAAACCACAGGAATCCCTTGCACTTCCACAGGAGTCTCTTCCTTGCGGATAGTTGCCACCATCCTAGAACACTTCTGCTTCCCTTGGCAAGTGACTTCAGGTCCACCTGGAGCCTTCACTGTTACCGTCTTGGTCTTGCACTCGATGCTTGCACTGTACACCGACATCCAATCAATGCCAATGATAACATCGACTCCCAAGATAGTCAGCTCGATCAGATCAATCCCGAAGATTCTATCTCCAATCACGATCTCACAATCAGCATAATACCGATCAGTGGTTAGAGTCTCCCCTGATGGAGTAGCTACTACTAAGATCTTGCCTAGAAAAATTTTCGGTTCAACTCCCAACACTTTGGCAAACTTAGGAGACATAAAAGTATGAGAGGATCCAGTATCGAACAACACAACAGCTTTCATTCCATTAAGATAAAGTTCTCCTATTACATAATGCACACTCATTACGTAACAGTTTCACTAAACAGCAGGAAAAAGAAATGACAAAAACCTCTAAACACCAGCCCTCGTACCAGTGATGACATGATCTACTTCATCAGCATCAGCTTCCGTCAAGGCAAATACTCGCCCTGGTTGGTACGGTCTCTTCCCAGTCTGCTGCGTTGGTACATTGCGATCACCATTCCGTGGTTTGAGACATTGAGATCGGTAATGTCCCGTTTCACCACAGTTGTAGCAAGTTACCGCAGGAGGTCTCACCACATTGTTCCCAGGTCCTCCAGCCACACTAATAGCGTTTGCCCCTGTCAGTTTGAACCTTTGTGCAGATGGTTGCCCCTTGAAACTCCCAGAATTGACGGGCCTCTTTCCAGACTGCCAGTTATTCCTCCGGTTCTGAACAACATGAAACTGCTCCATGTCTGCTTCCGTCGCTGCTGCTCTCTTGACCAATTTGTCAAATCTTCTGATACCAAGGGGTATCATCCGGGACCTCAAACTCGGCCTCAATCCATGCTCGAACTTACAAGCCTTCTTCGCTTCATCCATCACTAATTCCAGAGCATACCTAGAGAGCTGAGTAAATTTGGTCTCATACTCCCTAACTGACATGCCACCTTGCTGTAGTGACAGAAACTCCATAGCCTTCTTCTCTTGAACATCGGAGGGAAAATAGTGACTGCAGAATTCTTCTAGAAATTCCTCCCAGCCAAGAACTATGCCTCCCATGGTCCTCTTCATCGACTGCCACCAAACAGCCGCATCCTTCTCAAGTTGTAGAGTCGCCAACTTCACCTTACTGCCCTCAGGGGTTTCTAGCACTTCAAAGATTGTCTCCACCTGACGAATCCAGTTGTCAGCCGTATCAGGGTCTGACTTCCCTTCGAATACAGGTGGTTTCATTCGTTTGAACGATTCCACCAGTTTAATCGCTTCGGGTACCGGATTCACAGGCCCCCTTCCTTAGTTCTGATTCATAGCCACGGCGTTGAGCGTCTGATAGACCCTTGCAAGTTCTGTTTCCAGATCCAGATCTTCCCCGTTTCTAGATCCTCTTCTAGACATATTCTGATGCAAAAAGATTCATTAAATTCGAAGTATAAGACATGAATTTTAAATCAACTTGCATTTCATTAAATTCCAAACTTTATATGAAAAACATTTATTGACATCAGAATGAAAATAGTAGAAGCTACAACAGTCTAACTCTTACGGTTCCTCTTCGCTTCTCGAAGTTCTCCCCGTAGTTCATCAACTTCATCCTTCAACACATCTGTCAAATTCTTCCTCTTCTCGAGTTCCCATACCCGATGACTGAGAACTGAAAAGTCGTCCTTATGCTTTGCCAATTGAGCCTCCAATAATCCGACTCTCTCATGCAGTGTTTCTACATGCCTCTGAAGAGAAGTCACAAGACTATTCGGAACTGGTTCTTCTTCTTCGTCAGAAGAAGAGTCATCAGATGAATCCGGAGGTGGGGTGATCTCTTGGGATTCAGGCCATTCTTCTCCGTCAGAATCTGCCTGCCCTGGGTAGTACTCTTCCTCGGAATCTGCCTGTCTAGGATGGTACTCTTCCGCGATGATATGCCAGTCGTCACCTCCAGCAGGGTCGAAGTGATCAGCCATCTTAGAAATAGGGAGGAAGAAGCATAAGTCATAGAGCAACACAAATATAAGTCACTTACATTTAAATCTCTAGACTCAAACACACACTCTAATGTCCACTTCTAGGGTGTCGTTCCTTATAAATTTGTACAAGTGTGGAAGCCTGGCTCTGATACCACTTTGTAACGCCCCGAATCCCAAATACACTGAATTCGAGATATTCTACAGGATCTTTTCGCTTCATTTAGTACAATTTTACAGGGAAATTTGAACTTTTCACTTTACATCAGAGTTTACATGAATACATTACAATTTACACTGCACAGCGGAAGTAAACTTTACAACAATGAAACAAATGTACAACAACATTGAATAATCTTTAAGCATCTGTTCTTCTTTAATCTTTATCATGCCATTTACCTGCATATAAAACTGTGGGTACGTCAGTTTATTCAACTGACGATCATTATACACGGCCATCCTCTCCATGCCGAAAATAGTATAACTTATTTTCCATATTTAGCAAACACAAAATTGTCACATATCAAACTAAAGGGACTACCCTTTTGATGTCGTGTTATGATTGTGCACTTAGTCCTTAATGCAGTTATTTATGTTACATGACACTAATGCGCACTTGTTCGGATTCTATGCATCCCATACTACATAGGTCCGAGGGCAAGCCCTTAATCGTTCTTCATCTTTGTAGGGTTCAATCCCTCGTTATGACTTAATCTACTACTGTAATTACGGTAAGTATCCTAGATGTTCTATGATCTACGAGCCCATGTCCAGGCAGCCTGGAGGGGAAACCCACGCACTGACACGACGCATCGAGCAGGCAATTTATGGACAATTCAGCCTCCGCCATGGAACAATGGCACCACCCGTAGCCACTCAAACACCCCACAAGCGTCGCTGCCGGGACGATAATTCTGGAGTAGTGCCCACGGCATGTCTTGACGCATCAAGCAGGCAGCCTGTGGATCACTCTCACACCGCCAATCCGATGGCCCTCATACTCGTGTTTTTCTCTTACTTTCATCACATCTCCACTATGTACTAATCCTTAGTTTTTATCAAAATCATGAACAAAAATCAAAGCTCTAGAGTTAGCCTCTCCACTAAACCGGACATATTCATTCATTCAAACATGACCAACCTTGGTCTTTCTTTTCAATTTTCATTTCATTTATTCTCAAATGCCGGGGGAGACTTAGCTACTCTTTTTGTTTCAGTTTTCAATTCACAATTTTCAATTTGAGCATTTCCAACTCATAAATTCTCATGTTGAGTTATCATACTCAAAAGTATTTCTCTTTTCCAATCATGATTTCTAATTCGTTCAAATAGTCCATAACCATACATGAAATTCAACTATTCATCATGTAACTCATGAAATGTTATTTTCACATACAAACCCACATCATTAATTATTCAATCAAAGGTGAACATTTACACTTCATAATTTCCACACTATTCTCAAATGAGAATAATTTGCATCACATCACACAAAATAATTTCCTCTTGCCAAATTAATTTTCTAATCCTTCATTCTTTTTGCAAGATATAATTCCACAAAAATATAACTATAGAACCATAGTTCTATTTACACATTTTATTCTCAAATCATGTTTTATTTCATGCAAATAATTCCCAAATTATTTTTCATAAGTCCTACACATTTTTAGAAAAATAACCATATTTTTTCCATAATTTTTGGATCACTAAAACGTTAAAAAAAAAGTTTTTCCCAATCTTGCCGAGGGCAAGATTCGAACCCAGCACGCAGAGAACACAACCAAGGGCACCGGCCACTAGGCCAACTGCGCCAGCAGTATCAAGGGAAAACGGAGAGTATTTAATGCTCTCGGCCACTGATTCTTTGTTTTAAAAATTCATGAAATAAAACATGGTGCCACAGGGATTCGAACCGGCCACCACAAGGAACCCAAGGCTACTGTAGCGATCAGAGCCGTCCTGACCACTTGAGCTACGTGCTCAAGTTGTCAAGAACGCAACTCAAAACTCATTTGAACCAATTCTCTCTGTTATTAAAACGTCTCGATGTTCAACTAGTCCTCATTTCACTTTGCTTTTATAAAAATACTGTAAAATTCCAGATTGATTATTTTTTGTCTAATTTACATATCAGTGTGAAAAAATAATTTTTTTTCAACAATTAAAACACATTTTCATACAATTAATTCGAATTCTACATTATAACTACCGCATTCTTCATTTCGACATTTATTAACAAATAATACCACTAATCCCTTTATTAGCAAACTTCACATTAATTCTCTGTTTTTAACCTTTTACCAAATTTACTAATCTATATCTTAATTCATTTATTTCAATATCACACAATGATTCATTTAATCACATGAATTATCATTGCCAATCTACTAACTTTGTGTATATAATTTGTGATGTAGATAATGAGACCTTCTTTAACAAACCATGGTTATAATTAATCCATACAAACTTAGAATTTTACTAATCAATCACATACAATTTCACACCTATATTCAAATCAATTCATAGGTCAATTTTCCAATTAAAAGTGTACTCTTATTAATATTTTCCATGCCTCATTCATTCAATTTAATCTAGCATGCACCCATAATTAGAATATAGAAAATTTACCCACCTTGTATGGAGAGAAAAAATACAACTAGCAATCCCTAGACGAATGTCCTTGCGACGAATTGCTCCTCCTTGAACACGTGCACACAAGCCTCCAAGCACACCCAAACCGAGCTCCTCCTTCCTTGATGCTGGCCTCTCCCTCTTCTAGTTGCAAGCAAAAATCCCACACACTCTCAATCTTTTAACTCACAAAATCACTACTAGATAATATAATTTAGACTATAGGTTTGTAGAAAGTAATGGGCACAAGAATGACTAGCCATGAGGGGGTATTTATACTAAAATCTTGATGGAATGGAGGGCTAGGATCAAGTAAGTGGTTATAAGATGGAGGGCTAAGAAGAAAGTAGGAGTTACATTAACTACCCACAACCAAGTAACCACCAAGCATGATCTCCACTCAAATTTTTGGTTTCCCTCCCAAAAAGATCAAAACCGGCCATCATAGGAGTTCATATTGCACGTGTACGTGTAGTGCACGTGCATGCAACTAGGTCCAAAAATTGTACATTTTATTTATAAAAATAAACTTTAATTTTGTATTCTACATTACAAGTCATATTAAAAAAATAAATTAACTAATGGGCTTTAGTTTAATGGGCCAAAATAACTATTATAAAATAATAAATTAAATTAACTTTGGGCTTTTAAAAGAAAAGGCTTTTTGTGAAAATAATCTAAAAGCACATATTTAAAAAATCCATACTCATCATAATGGAAATAATCATAACACTTAATTCAACCAAAATATTGCACGTGCACACTACGTGCAAAATAAATAATTTTCATTAAATGAAAATCGGGGCGTTACATAGGCATTAAACCCAAAATGATTCTCAGACACTGTAGTTTCTAGTCTCAGTCTATGTTCGATCACTCTCTCCCAAATTTTTATCGTATGACTCATTAAATATATACGTAAGTAAATATGTATAGACGGATGAGGAAGTTACATTTTGTGATCCTAAATACTTGGGAAGTGCTGCAAAATATCATGACACAAACCTGAGAAAGTTCAAATAAAATACTTTGTTGCAAATTTAGGAAAAAATGGGGGTTAAATTTAATGATCCTCCGCATTGCAAAATGTTTCAAATGTTGCAAATTACTAATTTTGATAGTTTTTTCTGTCAAAATAAAATGCAGGAAACTATAAAAAGTAGGTTTTCTTTAGGTATTAATCCATATTATCAGATTACTATATTTGCCCGTGGGCACGTGCGTACGACACGTATTCAGAACGATACAACATATGAAAAGTCTTGTAAACAGTAAATCAACAATTATGTAGCTCAAGTTTGAATAGTATGACAATAATTAGTTGTAAATAAAATTCCATGTTTTCATATGTGTGTGTGTGTGTGTGTGTATATATATATATATATATATATATATATATATATATATATATAAAATAATATCATAATGGGAGAGTTGTAGTTGTAATGTTGTAAACATACAAACTCATGCATTATACATGCAACTCAAACTCTCCCATTTACAACAAAAACTAACAAACAACCAAAATTCTACCGATTTAAAACGTGCAACGCACGTGCAAAATTAATTTTCAAGATTTTTAACACCAAACATACACATATGTTGTACGTACAACTCAAATTCTACTTATAAACATGTACACTGCACACACAAATCATAGCTTTTTTTTCAAAATATTTTTCTCAATTACGTGCAACGCACGTCCAACTCCTAGACTATTTCTTAACACATATATCGCATGTGAAAATCCTCAAACTCTTATCAAAACGTGCATCGCATGTGAGAAATACTAGTATATATAAAGAGAGAGAGAGAGAGAGATAAATAATTAAATAAATAAAGTAGTTGTTTTTGGGATTTGAATTTGAGTTTTGGGGGGAAACTTGGGGGGGGGGGGGGGGGGGGAATGTGTTTTGTGAGGTTAGATCTGGGCCTTTGATTTTGTGGGGATTGAAGGAGAGCCACTTGATAGCTTTCTTTGTGTTTTATTATATAGATTTGCTATAAGGTCTCTTAATCGAGGACCTCTTTAAAAAAATTTAGAAATAGTATTGAGGATAATTCGGAAAATTGAACCTGACGTAAATCGAACACGAAACCTTCTGATCCGGAGTCGCACGCGCTACCATTTCGCCACTGATACTCAAATATATATATATATATATATATATATATATATATATATATATATATATATATATATATATATATTTAGGGAAAAGGAATCTGGCCGCCCTGTTTCATTAATAAGAGCTTAACGAAACAAACCCAGAGTATTGGGCCCAAGTACAAACTACAGACAGAAAATAAAACATACATGAAGTAACATGACGCGTACAAATAATAAATTCCTCCAACAACCCTGGAGGGTGGGCCAACAAACAAGCTCGGTCCAGCAAAATTGTAAGTACGTCAGTTTAGCTTCATACAGTGCCTCCACGGCACATGTACACCCACCTGAGACAAGTCTGACAGGATTTTATCACCCGCCGATCCCTACCTTCACCTCGTTGGGGGGACCCCATCTTTGGGGCCCAAGCCCCGCAGATAAAAAACTGACCCCACCGCACATGCATCACGATCGCACCCTCCCACCATCTCCACCACTCATCCTACAAACGTGCCAGTAGCTCCCACAGCCGCTACCAAAGAGATAACCGTGAAGAGGATACCTTCACCTCTTACACGATAGCGCTTTCTCACCAAACAACTATCTCGCTCACCCCACCAAACACCACGCTCTAGGAGAGAGCCGTGGAGAGGATACCTTCACCTCTCTCACGCTCAAGCTCTCTCCGACGATTTCTCACCACACAGACTTATCTCGACTCATACTCCCAATCCGAGGGAAGAGACGACGCTGTCACGAGCCGGTGGTCTAAGCTGGAGGAAGCTCAATAGCCTAATAGTAGGTGCTGTGAAGACTTCACCGGTGACATCATAGGACACTCCAGATCAACCATACCCAAACCCCACACCCCATCACCCCCAACACCAACAAACTACCGGCCTGGCCCCACGGGCCCCAAACCGAATCACCGATCTCACACCACTTGAACCCCAGATCCATGGTGTTTGCGACAACAGGCGTGGGAGGATGCTCTGGCGCGACATAGTCGCTCCACGACAGTTGAGACAAGCACCCCGGAAGTTGAGACAAGTGAGCGCATATCACGGAGGGACCCTATCTTTGGGCCCAAGCTCCACAATCGTGCTAGACAACCTAACTCCCGGCATCTTCACACGCACTACCAACCCTCGCAGAAACCAAATCAATACCGTAGATCATCGTGATTGGCCCCGAGAGTGTGGACATGGTGGCAAGCGCACAGAACATCCGGACAAATATCTAGCAAAGCCACCCAATCCCAACTTACCCCAAACCCCTACCCCAAACAACTCACCCCCAAACCCCCACCAACAGATCTGGATGGCGCTAGACCCGGGGTGGCTGGTAAGGGCCCACTACGGCGCGACGACCCACTACAGCAGAGACAAGGCTGGGTAGGGAGATCGGGGAGGGGGAAGGCGTCGAGGGAGATCGGGGATTTGGGAGAGGGGCGAGAATGGCGGTGCAGGGCATCGCGCGTTGGCCTACGACGACGCGACGACGCGACTTGAAGGCGGCGCGACTTTAGAGACGGGAGGGGGTGGCGTCGAAGGGTAGGGAGATCGGAGAGGGGAAGACGTGGAGGGGACGGGGCATCGCCGTCGATAGGCCCGTCGACAGGTTGGATGGCGTCGAACGGCGGTCGGGGAGGGGGCGGCGCGTTTCCGGCTGCCACCCCCTCCAACCTCACTCTAGATCTAGGATTTTGTTTTTTGGGTATTTTTTTGAGAGCTTCCCTCTCTAGAAAATCTAAAGAGAGAAACTCTATTGGTTTTGATAATTGATACTCAAATAATTGGAAAGCAATTCACGTCTATAAGTAATATCACCACGCATCTTCAAGCTTATATGGACGGCTAGATCGTGCTCACCTTATATTCTAGATTTGCCTTCCTAGTTTAAATAGATCAATGGCGATGGGTATTTCAGAATCTAGAATCTCTCATCAAAATTCAAAAAGTAGAATGAATGGAATCATAGAAGGAGAAGGTGAATGAATTGGTTTAACCAAAAGAGTGCGATTTCTTCAAAACCCAGATAGATTTTAATGGGCAACAAATGAAAATGTGGACACACCCTGAAACAGTTACACTGCACAAGAAGTGTTCGATGGAATGCAGCTACCAAACATGAAATGCGTTGTATTCAATGCTTTCAAAATGGCTCAATGACTCCCTCCTTGAAGGATTCTGCATGCGAGCATTTGATTGGTCATCTATGAAGACCACTTGTTCAATTTTGTCCGACTATTGGGTAACTTATAACTCTCCCCCCCTCCCCATTATGGAAGCTATACTGTATGAGTACAATCATATATGCTTGATATAGAAAAATTCGCTACATCTAGTCTACACATGCACACACAAACACTCACATGGAAAAAATGGAACCTACTTCTAAACTACTCGGTGATCTCTACTCTCCTTGTAACATTGTGTTTATTCAAAACCAAGTATTAGCTAACATGGAAAATTGAAGCATTGCTAGATAAGAATAACAACTTTTAAAGTATTCCCACCTTTTCCACTATTATTATTAAAATATGAGGATTCAATCATTACCATAATAATTCAACTTAGCAGTGGACCTATTTCCCAGGTAATGAATTCAAATCGAGGGATCGCAGGAGTAGATTTTGCGTCTCTGAAATCTGGAATCAAATGTAACCAATGCCAATGGGGAGAAACATTTTCAACTGTATGCGTTCATGCTATGAAACGTGCATAATCAGCTCCAGGTATGATCAGATGCATACGCTTGAATGCATGTATTGCCATCAATATCTAAAGATACTGTAGCTGACCCTGATGTGAATACCCTTATGAAATTTCCAGCACTGCAGGGAAATCAACCCATTTTCTGGTACCGGTTACAGATACATTGAAGAAAATAACTATGGAGGGAAGCGTGCTCTGTGCAAAGTTGGCCAGTCGAGAATTGCCTAGGCAGCAGGTGGGCGATCTCACAATTCACTATTCTTGCCATTTCAGTAATTGAAAGAAAATGGAAAGAGGTGAAAGACGTAAGAATTATTCCTTGAAAAATTCTTAAAATTGGATGTTCTGTTGTTGTTGAAATCAGAACCGATAACCATGTTTGTTCATTCTCAACCATTCAATCTTCACTGTTATTACATATTCAAATAAGCAGTAACTCTTCTTTCTTCAATATATTTTGTAGGCTACTACATGCATATTCTGTTTGTCACCTACAAGTCCATTACATAAAAATTTGAAACATATATAATTTATTTTTTTAACCATAATTATCTGCTTTTGCTTCCGTCATCATATTCTGTCGAAAGGTTACATTCTCCAACATGGAAAATGAAGCAGGCCTAGAAATATAGAACAAATGATGAACACATTTTTTTTCCCTTAGTTATTTCAACTAGGTAGCAGATAATGCATTGCACATCAAATTTCATCTACAACAAGGAAACTTGAAACATAGATAGAAAAAACAGTATAGGTTTCACCATTTTTCAATACGGTAGGGTCGCAGTTCTCATCTTATTCTGCTGCCAATTCATTAAAATTCACAATCAACACTCAGGATAGGGGGGAAAAATTGTCTGCGGTATCTATCCATGCTATCGGTCTCATGCAATGAGAACCAGGTTCAATGAGAAGCATACGCTCGAAATCAACAATGCATGTATTGCTATCAATCTTCAAAATTAACACAGCTGTGTGTGAAGCAAATGCGCTCCTGAAAGTTTCTAGAATTTCTGCTCGAAATTGAACCCATTTGCTAGTATCTGTTATTGCTTCATCGAAGTAAAGGACCTTGTATGGAAGCATACTGTTTTTGAAGTCGGCATTATTCTCAAAAAAATGCAAAGGTAGTAAGAGTGTAAGCTGTAAGGCCAATTTAAATAAGTAATAGAATTTTAAGTATATAAATGGTAGAGAAAAGGAAAGATGAGTCATTCCAAGAATCAGGGAACTCACAATACATCTTTCTTTAAGGTATTGTTCCCTCCTTATACTGCAAAGCATTGTTATTAAAACTGGACCAGCCGGTCCAAACCGGCTGGTTTAACAGTGAACAGTATGAACCAGTTCAGTTTGGACAGGCCGGTCCTGAATTTTCATTGATTTTTATAAATGAAGTTGTGGGAAAGTTGGGTTTCGAACCTGTGATCACCTAGAAATCAATTGTACCCCCAACCAGTATTAACTGTGATATATAAACATATATAAATATATATGAATTCTAAATTTTAATTAATGGAACTATCTATATATTGAACCCGGTCCAACTGTGATTGAACCCGGTTGAAACCTGCAAAAACCAGACTGGCCATCTCTTTGGTTCGGAGGCCGGTTCGGTTTTTACAACATTGCTGCAAAGAGTATTCACAGATCAACCTCCCTAGGTAAAGTAGGGCTAGATAAAACTCTGTTGTTGAAGAGATACTATTGAGAAGAGAAGAGATTAAGTTTGAGGTGGTTGTTATCAAGGCTTTGAGGATTTTATATATTTACATATGAGAGCCATACTTGGGAAGAAACCAACAAAATGGAATTTAATAAATGTTATCATTGTTTTACCATCTATGAGAATGTGTGAAAATAGTATCACACCATATATCCAATATTTAATAGCAGCATCCATTGGATTAGAGACTATCTTTTCCCGGTGAAAGTTGCATCCCCTCATATGATTGTATCACTTAGTAGATACACACTTTTTTGTGCATGCATGTATCCAAATTTACTGCATCCCACCATAGAAGATTTAAAACAGTATATCAATTAATAATATCCATCACATTCCTTCGTGATGAATTCTAATTAAAGCTTCGCTCATAATGGATCTGAGTCAAAATTGGTGTGAATTGAATTTTTGAGCAGCAAAACGATAACATTCATACCAGTACTAGTAACGGATGATTAATGTCAAGGAAAATGAGAAGTGCACTGTGCACATATAGTGTCAATGTGTCTCAGGATCCATGGTGAGGCAGTGTGGTGCAATGCACCACATTGTAAGCGCATGCCTTCCATTGCAAAAGCCAAGTGCTAAGTTCATGTAAAAATTTCCATATGTACCCTTTTTCATTCTTTGTTCGGGATTTGTAAAAGCCAAAATCATTATTCCATAAATTCAAAGGAATGATAATGCACATGAAATTTTGTCCGACCATATTATGGATAATTTACAAATTAACCTTTAGTTATGAAAACATTGATATTTCTATAGCGGATGACTTCGAAGATTAACATGGTTTCGTCTTTTCTAGTATCGCACAGTTATTGTCATATTTTGGGTAGGGAAGAGAGCTAGATTAGGTCGACGGTGTTTCTAAATCTTGTGTAGGTTAAGTATTTCTCATCTTGAGCCTAATCAAAATTTTGTTTGAAGATCGCATACATTTATGCAACACCTCTAGAGAGAAACAAATAGTCAATTTGGAAATAACTTATTGTTATCCCCTTTCAGTTATGAATCTATCTGATTATTGTTAGCCTCTTTCAGTTATGAATCTATCTGATTTAGAAAGGAAGAACTTGCATTCGTATCTCAGTTTCAATTCAAACATGGGTTTGATTCACACTCCATGTTCTGAGAAATATTTACCATTCGATTGGTGGCTTCAAACGGCAATGTCTACCATCACAAACTTGAAATTCAAAATCTCTACTATTTTTATGTAAATCTCTTGTTAATTCGTTTGATTCAGTCTCAAGAAAACTTGATCAAACCCAATAACCGAGGACTGGAACCTTCACCTGTCAATTTAATTTAGTTGTATGCAAGTGACTACCACGAGTTACTAAAGCAACTTAAGTCCTTTTTTTACATCACTAATGTGCAATTATCTATCATTTACTTATATTACTCGTTATATCATCAAACATAAAGCTAACGACATAATTTTCATGTGGCAATGTAACAAAAAATTGATTTTTCACTTTATTACCATAGTAGAAAATATGGAATTAACTAGAAGTGGACAAAAATGATTACAAGTAAAAATTTTGAGATAACTGTCCAACTAGGAATAAAGTGGGCAATAATAACCTCATTTACAACAAAGAAATTTTAAACAGCGATTGATAAGAATTATAAGCTTTCAAATTTTGCCTTCATTATTTTTATTTTTATTTTTTTCAGATAAAAGTGACCCCCAGTCACCACTTTTATTAATAAAAAATTAACAAAACATTGAGTTCGATATATTACAACCATAACATCATACTACTAACAGAAACATCAACAACATAAACGAGATACAAGTAGACATAACTCAAAACAGCAAGAACCTCCAGCAAGACCGCTCCAAAACACCGAAGGATAGGAGGTAAATGCGTACGCCTCCTCCTCCTGGCCTAATCCACACTGTCCATGCAGAGTCTCTTTCTAACCCCTGCTTCGCCTGCCAAAGCATCAATAAGAGTTAAGATTTTATGCAACATCATATGAAATCTACAATTAATGCTACGGAAACAAGTCTCATTCTTATCTAGCCATATGATCCACAAGATTGCTGCTACCGTAATATCCCACACTATCCCATTATCTTTCCTAATCCATTCCGCTCTCCAAGCCCCCCAAATGTCATCAACGTTGGTCGGGGTGACCCAAATACCAAATCCCAGACCCAGAACTTCCCGTGCCAACCTAGCCTTCGGGCAGTAAAAGAAACTGTGATTTACATCCTCCTCCCCTTCATTACATCTCAGGCATCTAACATTTTCTGGAATGTTACGTTTCCTACTATTCATTTTGGAAAGAATATCGTTGTTCGAAACATGCCAAAGGAAGGCCTGCACCTTATTCAGTCCTTTAGCTTTCCAGATTGTATTTGCGTCCAAGCGCCTGAGTCCTCCGTCATTCAATCATTGATACATCGATCTCATAGTGAATGTACTGTTAGATTCAATTCCCCACTCTCGTTCGTCTTCTTCTCCACTTCGTTATTGCCCAAACTGTGCGACAAGTGTACTAAGCCTCTGTAGTTGGCCCTGGTTCTCGTGAGATAGACCTCCATCAAACTGAATTCTCAGCCTATCATGCTTCCAGACGTCCGCCACTAGAGTATCCACGTTTTCTGTCTCCTCAACCAATTGTGGAAAAATATATTGTAGTGTATTATCTCTGCACCATTTGTCTTTCTAGAATCTAGTGTCTTTCCCGTTCCCTAACTTGCATATGGTATTAGCGTGGTAAAGCTCCCTCACCTTAGCAATTCCTTTCCATAGGTATGATGCATTTCCATGAGTACTTCTTCCCCCATATCTCACCTTTTTCCGTTTACGATATAGAGCGACCGATAAGTAACACTTTGTTCATATCTCAGGAGGTTGAGAATTTCAAGTCCTCCGAATTCTTTCTTCTTACAAACCCTACCTCACCAGATGAAATCCCTTGTTATCATTTTTTGCGCCTTAACATAGAAATTGTCTTCTGCATTTATCGATTCTAGAAATTACCAATTCGGGTATCTCATAGATTGATATCAAGTAAGTTGGTAGACTACTGAAAACCTACTTGATAAGGGTGATTTTGCCTCAAAGATAGAAATTTGCCTTTCCATCCCGCAAGTCTCTTCTCTACTTTCTCCACCAAAGGAATTCAGTCTTCCTTTTGCATCCATCCCGGTCTAACTGGAGTTCCGAGGTACTTCAGGGGGAAGTCTCCTATCCCACATTCCATCATCGTTGAGATCGTCTCTACAGGGATAGAGATCTCATTGCTAAGGGCCACAACATAGCTCTTGCCTAGGTTGACCGACAATCCAGACCAATATTCACAGTATTTCAGTAAAACTATAAGTAATAGAATTTCTTCCATTTTGGCCTCTTCAATCATTAGGGTGTTATAGGCACATCAATTCCTCTCAAAAGCACTCCTTCGATTGCTTCTGCCTCCTTACCTCTCCTAGTCATTTCGGCTATTCCATCTGCAATGAAGGTAAACAACAACATCGACAGTGGGTCCCCCTATCTGAGACCTTTACGACAGTGAGTTTCCCTTCCGTACTCTCCATTCAGTTGAACGAACAATTTTCCGTCTCTCACACATTTTCTTATCCACATCATCCACTTAGTCCCAAACCCTCTTAATTTCAGCGCTTCGTCAACACAATCCCATTCAACAATATCATATGCTTTTTCGAAGTCCAGTTTCAGCATAAACCCGTCCACCTTGTCCTTGTTTCCTCTATAAACAATTTCTTGAGTTGACGTGATGCTATCCATGATATCTCTACCTTTGTCAAAATCACTTTGTGTTTCGTCAAGATATTCGTCATGTGAGGGGATAATCTATTGGCCAAAACTTTGGCAATAGTTTTGAAAGACCGTTCAAGAGACTTATGGGTCGGAGATCTAACTCTGAGAACTTCTGATTTTTTTCGGAATTAGGATCACATTTGCGTAATTTAGCTTCTCCAGTTGCGCCAACCCTTGATGTAACTCAATGAAAATATCAAAAAGGTCAGTCTTGATGATATTCCAGTAGAGTTTAAAGAAGAAGATTGGTAAAACTAATCAGTAAGTCATTCAAATTCAGAATCTACCCAACGCCCAGGGATAGGACATTTACCACAACTATCTATCCATGCTATCGGTTACATGCAATGAGCTTCATCCCTGATTAAAAGCTTACGCTTGGAATCAACATATGTAGTTATTGACATCTTCTTCTATGGATAGTATAGTAGTGCCTGTAGCTAATGCCCTCGTAAAAATTTATAGCCTATTTGCTTAGTCAACCCATTTTATTGCCATTAGCTGTCAATGTGTTGAACTGGAGAACCATAAATGGGAGTGTTGGATGGCAGAGCTTGATCCGAAAAGCCCTAAGATGTGTTGAAGACTGGACTAGGGGTGTTCATTGGGCGGGTTCAGGTCCGAACCCGCCCAAACCTAAACCGATAAAAGTGGGCTGGTTTTATATTTTTCTCAAACCTGCCCTAAGCCGTCAACCTGAACGCGATATGTGTGTAAATTTTATGTATAATGAAATGTGCTTGTATGATACTATATATGTTATCTTATTATATGCGTATGCATAATATATTGAATACACGTTGTGGACAGAAACCAAGCTAATTTAGAAAATTGATAGAATGGTATTGTTACTATTGTAGGCTACATCGTATAGTATATATTAATTAATATGACATATATGTAGTTAGGCAATAAGTAATGGGGTGTGTATCATTCTTATTTCTACTTATCTTAGATAATAGATGCACATTTTTTTATTAATTTACATAAACCCATCTAAATAATTTTTTTGAAAGAGAAAATTACAATTAAATGTTTTATGTATCATACATAAACCTGATAAACCCACTCGACCTCCTGATACCCGAACTCGGATTTGCAAGTTCTAATCCCTTAAAAAACCCGCACAATTTTTTTTGGGTTGGGGTAGGAAATATCTCATGAACCCATTCAACCGGCCGTGAACACCCTAGACTGTACATTAGACCCATGTTGACAGAAGTTCTAATTTTTAAAGTATACATGTAAGGGCATTTCCATAATTTTGGTTCACTAGGTTTGTTTAGGGGTTTACCGATTTTCCTTATAAGTATATATTTTTGGTCATCAAAGTCAGAAGAGAGAGAGAGAGAGAGACAGAGAGGCGCAACCAAGACTGCTTACTGAACTTTCATATATAGGGAGATCGCTCAATGCGCACCTTGTTGTGAATGTAGATCTTGTTGATCTGGTGAGCTATTCCCAGATATGGTGTCTTTGAGAGAGAGAAATTCAGAGAGATAGGCATAGAGAGTGGCACAGGAGAGAGCACGTATTAAACTTCCATATATGTGGAGATGGCTCTATGCGTGCCTTGCTTTGAATGTAGATATTCTTTTTGATCTGGTAAGCTATTCCCCTATTTTAGAGAAGAAGAGTGGAAAATCAGAGAGATTGGCTTAGAGAGTGGCACAAGAACAATTGCTTATTAAACTTCCACATGTAGTTGAGATGGCTCAGTGTTTCTCAGAGAAACGCAAAAGGAAATATTGGAAAAATGGTGAATCGCTTGGAATTATTATCATGATCGATAATTTGATTGTGTTAAATTTTGTTGTCTAGCTTCTGTTTTGTTTCTCGTCGCTTATCATTTCATATATTCTCAACAGAACCAAATAAAACAAAAATCTGGAGGTGATTTTCTTCACCTGTAAAATTTTAATCTACAATTGTCCTTTTTCTTATGCTTCTAGTATGAATTTATTGTTCATTTACTTGTTCTGATCAGTGTAATTTTGAAACAGAGAGGTCAAGACCATCATTTTCTCCGAGGTAATAATCCGTAGATCTATGCATTATGCTACACTACAAAATGAAAAATGATAAACATAAACTAAGAAAGGAGAATTTATTGATGATCAGTCAATATTTGGCATAGTTATATATTTAACTAGGCAGCAGGCAATAATATTGAACTACATAATGCAAAACTGGTCTGAAGGACAGCTTCTAAGCATTCAAAGCCTGAATCTCAGGTACAGCATGGCAAACAGAAACATATATAGTTAGAAAAAGAGAATCATTCAAGTATGACAATTACCATGCATCAAGTAAGCAGTTGATTTATTCTGCAGGCGGTACACTCAAATTCAGAACTGCCGGTGTAGATACCTTGCTCCAAAATCCAGAATCAATAGTTCGCAAAGGGAAGAAACTTCTTCCATTGGTATCCACCCATGCTATAGAACATGCACAATTAGCTTCAGGTTTGTTCAGAAGCATACACTTGAAGTCCAGAATGCAGGTTTCGCCATTAATCTCCACAGATACTACAGCAGAACCTGACGTGAACGACTTCTTGAAAATTTCCAATATCTCTGCAGAAAAATCAACCCATTTGCTGGTACCAGTAATAGCCTTATTGAAGAAAAGCGCTTTGGATGGAAGCGAGCTAAAGGTAAAGTTTTCGTGATTGTCGAGAAAAGCCTGGGCAAAAGGGGAGAGATTCCTCGTCATTTTTGTTATTGAAGAAAACTGAAAGAGGCGCAAGAGGCCAAGGATTTGTCATGGAACACTGAGATTTTGTGTATTTATAAGCATCATATGCTTCACTAGAAAATGAAAGAACGTGAAGAGAAAGATGCATGCATGGATTGCTTAAAATGGTAGCTTTTTAATTTTATATATTTTTTTGACATTGTGTTCAGAAAATCCAAAGAAAGTATGCTGGATATGATAATCATTTGTCAAATCTAAATAGATTTTGGATTCATTGAGTAGCCATCTTCTTGCATTTGCAAAAAAAAAGAAAAAAGAAAAAAAGAAACAGGATTTGCAATACATGCAAGTTGCAAAAAGGAAGAAATAAGGTTTTGAAATCCCTTTCACCCTTAATTAGGTTGTTCTTACGAAGCATTTTTGTTGTTGTAGTGTCTTAATATATTTGTATACATGAAATAGACATAACACTAAATCTCATTGCCTGAAAAACTTATTGATGACATTGAGCAAGAAATCTATGAAAATGAAAATAATGACTATATTTTTCTCAGATTCTTGGAAATAAGCATCAAAGTATTGTCAAATAAAATGAGCATACAAGTTATATATCATATATGTCCTGTAGAATTCAGGCCATATCTTAAATATTTTTCTCTAAAAAATAATATTGTTCATTTTCTTGAGTTGAATGCAGCTCATCACTAGAAGACTATTATATTTAAAATATATATCTTTAGTTTTATACTGTGGATATGCAAAAACATCTTGAAAGATCGATATTTAATGCTGGAAAACAATGCAGACTAAACTGGAAAAAAGATAGTGAGAATTTGACTAATTTATGTACTTTAATGAGACAAATCTCTTGGAAATACATTTTAATTAATGGCATTGATCACCAACAATTGCTTACCCAGATCACTGCTAATATCATGTTCTGGTCTTCTACGGCAGGTGACGGACAGTCAAAAAGGATCAGGGACTCTGACAGGAATTCTGCCGCCGACCAGGTTGGATCCCAGGAGGGTGGCGGCACGGCAGAGGCGGGTTGATTCATTGGTGTGAGGAGAGTGGGCCACTCATCGGGGAGTCTTCTTGTCATGTTGGGGGTTTTTCTTTTCTTTTCTTCTATGTATTTTTGGGCAGTTCTACTTACCTGTCTGTATTTTGGTGGGATTCAGGGGATCCGTTGTGTCTGATGTAGGTGCATCTCCTTTTGTGGGATTTTGTGGGACAATGAATATCATGCCCGAATGTGGGGTGCATGAATATCATTATCCAGTCCTGGGTTGTTGTCTTTGTTTTATTAAAACCTTTTTAATGAAACTAGGGGGGGCCAAGGCCAACCTTTTCTTATCAAAAAAAAAAATTAATGGCATTGATCAAGCACTGTGAAAATAATTCTATGTGAGAAGAAAATCTAGGACATCTAAAAAAAAGTGAAACAGATCTGAAGACACAGAGGTTGCATGAGACTAATTTAAAAGGTTTTCGTGAAAATAATTTATAGAATAACCAAGGATTCTCAAATTATGTACATAATAGATTATATATTATCTTTTGTTTTCTTTCTCTATCAACCATTAAATCACCTAACTTCCATAGTTGAACTCCAAGGCCTTGATTTCTATTAACACACACAAGGTTTCGACAAAAGTATTAAAGGATAATTCCTTATTTGTGGCCAAATCTAACAAAAGTGTGTTCAGTAGGGATGCCATTCGGATTGGATATATCCGGTAGGATCCGAGTCAGATGCCAATATGTACATCCAAATCCATATCCGTTTGGATACACATTCAGATACAGATATGATTTTTGAAATCGGGTTGGGAGGCATTTTTGCATTTGACCAAAACTTGGTACTTGTTATTCTCTATTTATCCCTAAGAAGATCCCAAAACTGAGGGTGAATAACCCGCCTACCCTCGACACCATGTAGGTCTGCCACGTTGTGCATGCCCAAAATTGAGAGAAATGAGCGGCATGAGATAGCTTATTAATAAATTGCGTAAAAACTTTTGTCTAATTTTGGAGCTAAGTCTATTATTTGTCCTAAACAATGGATTGCATATTTGTCAATTATGATGATGCACATTCAAAATTAACGTGGTTCGCATAATCAATATGTGATCCACATATTGAACATGCAAGCACATAATGACCAATGCTTCGTTTTAGGAGTTGTTAGGTCAATATCGCGGAATTAGATAGTTACCCAACAACAAAATCAGGGACTTTGACAATGGGGGTATGGCGCGGGTTCGTAGACTATCGCCGGAATGTCGCAGTCATGGAGTCAGAATGATCGAGACAAGGAGGAAGTCCTTCGCTAAGGTCACTAGAGGCGACTATAGAAGCGTTGATGAACATAGAGCTCATCGACGGTCGCCATCTCAGGAGAGAGAGATCGTCAGAAAGAGAGAGGCCGAAGAAGGTGAGTGGATTCTGGTAAAGTCAAGAAAACCGAAGAATGGAGAAAGGGGTTCAGAGAGTAGTGGCAGCCGAGGCTATTCCAATGACAAGAGAGTCGACGGTCGGCAAACATGTCATAAATGCGCCAAAACCGGCAACTCGATCCACAACTGCAAGAATGACTGATTTTGCTACGTCTGCAAAACCTCCGGGCACATCTCGACGACGTGTCCTAGGAATAAGGGTAACACTATGTCCACCATCAAAGTCCACCCTCATACCATAGCATCGATCAACTCTGAGGCTAGTAAGACCCAAGAAAGCTCTGCTGGCGATAGGAAAGTGATCAATGCAACGATTACTCCGACCCCGCTGATGGCAGATTTCGAAAGAAGGTACAAGACTTGCATCGTGGTGAAAGCTCAAATAGGCAACCCAAAAGCTGAGGATATCCTTTTGGATTCCCTTATACAATCTGCCATTCCATTGTTGGGTGCACTTGGGGTTTCAAAACTTGACCCGTAGCATTGGGATACTGATCGAAATCGACAAGTGTACTTTGCTGCATTCGAATAGAAAATTTGCAAGGTTACGCATAGGGGTCGCCAGCAAGGATGAAATACCATAAAAAATTATAGTAGATTTTGAAAACGAAGCGTATGAGGTTAAGGTGATTGTGGAGGTTAAGAAGAGCATGTCGTTTTGAGGCAAAGAAACGGTGGAGGGCGATGATTGAACGACAGGGATGACGAGCGGGAGGTTGACGATTTACCTAGGCCGTTGGATCTTGGAGCGAAAATTCGTGTCCACTCAGTGTATAATCAGAGCAAGGGGATGCCTAAGCCGTTGATCCGTTCAGTGATCAATCCTAAACGTCAATTTTAAAAGAAGGATGATGTGGCAGGTTCACGTGCTTTTCACAAGAAAAAGGACTGCGATGACAGCTGGCATGTAGCCGTTGGGGAAGGCATCAACGCATTGGGCGAGGAGAAAGTACACAAGACTGGTATGAGGTCAGACTGTGGGATTTTAAGGAAAGATGATAATGTTGGGCTTGAGGGGTGCAGCATCGGGGGTCATGTCAAAGAGGACCTGGTGAAATTTTCGAAAGAGGAAGTTGAAGAGTCAATACGACTAGCACCCATTTCCTTGATTCAAAATAAAGTATCTTTGATTGAGCCCAATGGGCTGAGGCCCAGAACAACTGAGAATGAGGTTGTGGAGGAACTACCTCAGACTAATCAAAAGAAGCTCGATCCGTTGACAGCAGCCCAACCTGGTAGCGACAATACAACGGCCCGCAACAGTGAACAGTGACACTCAAAATGTAGAGGGAACAACGATTACAGTGGAAGAAAATCAAAAGTCTACAGATCAAGATTCACATGACTGGATTATTGATGCTTTAGACGACGTTTGAGAGGATAATATAATTTTAGAAACGAAAAATAGAGGGTTGGGGCATGGAAGAGAGGTAAGGCGTAAGTGGGAACACTAACAAGAAACTTAAGGAGTATCAAAGGAAGAGCAAGAGGCAGCTGGATAAATGGGTTATGCAGGAGCCTAGTGAAGAGGATCTAATCAAAGCAGCTTCTAAAACCAAGGAGCTAGCGTCTGCCTCTGGAGGTACTTTTACCTGCTGATTACTCTGTCTTGAACTTATTAAATGATGATTCGCTTATCTATTTCGCTAGTCTTTACGGTCTAGCCATGAGATCCAGTGGAGTAGACCAGTTAGAAAATGTAGCCATTATTAGAGGGGAGTCTAATCAGGCGGCTCCTTAATGTCGAGTGTACATTGAGTTGTAGAGGGTAGGTGTCTACTACAGTTATTAATGGTATACATCTTTTGGAATATAAGAAGGGATGAGGCAAAAATAAAAAAAGCAAATGATTAGTAAAACTATTAATAAAATCTTTCATAGTATCTGCGGTCTTCAAGAGACTAGGATCGAGAATCCTTCCATAGAGGAGTTTAGATGTTTTCGATGGGCAGCAGACTTTGACTGGAGGTTTAAGTCGACCGTGGGCTACTCGGGGGGGGGGGGGGGGGGGGGGGTATAGCGACTGGGGCCGATAAGAGGCTGTTCGAGATTATAGATGAATATATTGAAATTTTACGGTTTCCGTTAGAATTAGAAGGAGAAGTGATGATTGGGAACACGTGGTTACTACCGTTTACGGCCCATATGATTCTAGATTGCGAAGAAAATTTTGGACCGAGCTCGAATCTATTAGGAGTATATAGGATTGTCCTTAGGTGATAGGAGGGGATTTCAATATCACCAGATTCCAAGATAAACATAGAGGTAGGAGGACAAGTCGAAGCGAGCAGGAGACTTTAATAACATTATTGACAAATTGGAACTATTGGAGCTAGAGATGGGGGATAGAAAATTCACATGGTTAAATATGCAGAGCAATCTGATTCTTACTAAACTGGACAGGATTTTGGTGTCTACCGATTGGGAAGATGCCTTCCCTTTGGCAAATGTAAGGTCCGCTATGCGTTACACCTCTGATCATCTACCACTTCTTTTAGACTGCGGTGAGGATAATAGAAATAGGAGTTACTCGTTCAGATTCGAGAAAGCTTGGATTATGAATAACTCCACCCATCGGGTCATCAAAGAATCGTGGAACGATCATACTAATGAAACCTCAGCTGTAAGGATTTGGGTGGAAAAAACTAGACGTCTCCGCAAAAGTCTGAAAGTGTGGGAAAAGCAAGAATTTGGAGATGTCAGAATAAAGAGGGAGACGCTATGCAACAGGATCCACGAGCTAGAAACACTACAAGAGGGTAGGGATCTATTGGGACCAGAGAAAGATGAAATGTCCTAGGTGTAGGCTCGAGATTCAACACATAGGTGTCATGGAAGAGTACTGGAGGCAACGATCTAGAATCCAGTGGCTTAAGGAAGGGGATGCAAATACTAAATTCTTCCACAAGGTGGCAAACGAAAGAAGAAGACAGAATCACCTCGTAGGTTTATTCTTGGATGGGATCTAGATAAAGAATGAGGGTCTCATTAGGAAACACAAAGACGAAAGGTATCACCAACTTTTGGGAAGAAGAAAGACCTCCAGATGTACACTTCTACCAGATATGTGGAGCTCTTTTAGATTAGACAGGTAGCGATGGAATCGAAAGTAGGTTCACGGAAGAGGAAGTATACAAGGCGATCAAGGAACTTGGTCAGGACAAGGCCCCTGGACCAGATGGACTCCCAATCTTCTTCTACAAGACCTATTGGCATATAGCCAAGAAGGATCTAATGAATATCTTTCACGCATTTTACAATGGAATTGCAAGCCTAGAAAGACTAAACTATGCCAATATTGCTCATCCCTAAGAAATGAGAGGTGCTTAGGGTTGAAGACTTCAGACCTATTAGTCTTTTCAATGGATCATTCAAAATTGTAACTAAGGTATTAGCTCAAAGACTGTCACCGCATCTTGACGATGTGGTGGACAATTCACAGAGCGGATTCATCTGGGGTAGATATATTATGGAAAACATAGCCTCAGCACAAGAGGTCGTTTATAGAGGATGCAAAGACAAGTCAGACGGATACCTCCTAAAGCTAGATTTTGAAAAAGCATATGATTCAGTACATAGGGAATCTGTGGATGAAGCGTTACAACTCAAAGGCTTCGGTACAAAATGGAGGTCATGGATCAAGACATGCGTCCAAGGGGGGAAGTCTTTCATGCAAGTAAATGGGTGGCAAGGAAAAGAAATTAAGTGTCAAAGAGGACTCAGGCAAGGGGATCCCCTCTCGTCACTCCTATTTGTCATTGTGGCTATCAGACTGGCTGAAATGATAACGAGAGGTAGGCAGCATAATGTAACCATGGCTATCGAAATCAAACGAATTCCAGAGGCAATCTCAATTCTGCAATACGCAGATGACACTCTTATGTTCGGAAGGGCCAGAGAAGATGAAATTATGGTTGTTAAGGTGGCACTGGATTGTTTTCAAACTTGGTCCGGATTGAAAGTAAATCTAAAGAAGAGCTACGTCATCCCTATCAGCGATTAGTTATCAATCCCTACCAACAATATCAGGGCCCTCTTTGGATGCAAGATTGGCGAATTCCCGATCAAATATCTAGGAACGCCCATCAGACCGGGTGCGTTGTTAAAATAAGATTGGCTACCCTTAATAGAGAAAATAGAGAGAAAACTGGCAGGTTGGAAGGGTCGTTTCTTGTCTCTAGGAGGAAGAATCACGTTTCTAAATTCGGTGCTTAGTAGTATCCCTATGTACTTAATGTCGATTTATGAACTGCCAAAATGAGTTATCAACAAGATAGACAAACTGAGAAGAAGACTTTCGTGGAAGGGAGTGGGTGAGACAAACACTGGATTTCATCTCATCAAATGGGGCAGGGGTGTGCAAGAGGAGAGAATTCGGAGGGTTCGGAATTCAAAATCTTCAGGACATGAACAGAGAGCTGCTTAGAAAATGGTGGTGGAAGATGAATAAAAGACAGAACTATTGGTGGGACCAGTCATTTTCACTTTATCGAACGAGGAAAAAATATCGTTTGAGAGGGAGGGGTGCGTTCGGGAAATCTTCGTTTCTTTGGAAGGGAGTGGCGAGAAAAGGCGAGACCTTCCATAACAATACTAGGTGCAGAATTGGGAATGGTAAAGAGACAAGATTTTTGAAGGACAAGTGTTGCGGGGATAAGACACTCAGTAATTTATTCCCACAAGCAGCGGTGGTTACTATCGACACTGACTCCCTGGTGCCGGACGTTTGGAAGAATGGTAAACTGAGGCTCATCGTCAAAGAACGGCTAACGACTGAAAGCATTATCCAGCTCAAAAACCTCAATAGGTTCATTCAAGTCGAGGGTTGTTATACGACCGAAGGTGAGGATGATAAATCGTGGAATCTAGCTGTCTCCAATACTTTTTCCTGTTTCATCAATGTACAACTAGCTCAACGACCGGGGACTAAGGTGCAAAGAGGCAAACATTATTTGGGGTATTATGACACCACTAAAAATCAAGGTTTTTATATGGCCAGTGTCTAACGACGCGATTCTGTCTAAGGTCAATCTTAGGAAAAGAAAGATGCAAATTGATGTAAGCTGTTCCAATTGCTTGAGTGCATAAGAAGATGTCAATCATTTGCTATTCACGTGCCCTAAGACTGCTATGGCATGGGAGATAGTTTGTAGGGGTTTCGGGTGCACTCAAGGGCCTAGATTGAGTTCGGATGTCTGGGGTCATTGGAGAGTAGGTCTAGTCAGAAAGGAGGATAGAGGGGCTTGGGAAATTGCCGTAGCGGCAACTATGTGGGTTCTATGGCTAGATTGAAACGACTTGTGTTTTCGTAATATTAAATATAGATTATCTGTATCAATGCATAAAATCTTCCTTTTTATTCATGATTGGGCAGGATATATGGGGGCGAAGAAGAGGCTGCGACTGGACGAGGAGTAGTAGTCACAAGAGTCACCATGGAGAAAGTAGCGTTCTTACTTTAGATGGATGTGCTGTAGGGGGTTTTCATTTACAGCTATGGATGTATTTGGTTATTATGTAATTTGGATTTTGTCTCGATGGTGCTTTCATATACCGATCGTTATTGTATTCGGTACTTATTTGTATTGCTAATTATCATTAATGAAGCGATGAAGGGGTCATCTTTTATCCCAAAAAAAGGAAGAAAAAAGAAACTCGTAATTCTTCGGAGAATTCGGCAAAATAAATCAACTTACAAAAAATAGAAAAGTAGTAGAAGAAGAATAAAGGAAGATTTTTTAAAGCCAATATTCAGTTGGATAGTAAGGTAGTTACAAGACACGTCTCTTAGTATCTTTTTTTTTCTTTTTTCTTTTTGATTACAATAATCTCTTAATTATATAGCTAGTTCTTAGTTCTTTCTATTGGCTCTATTTAGAGCTTACATAGATACATATATTCTCATGTATTTATAGAGTAGTAATGTAGAGATATTTTTTAGGGTTAGTAATCTTCGACTTAGTGGTCAAGTAAGCTTAGCCCTTAAGTCAAATTTATTCTCCCAATCAAATCAAGAATAAATTTCTAAAAAATATCTCAAGATAGTTACAAGAGATTGTATCAAATATTTCAAATATAGGAAGATATAAATCTAAAAGAAAATAACCAAAGAATGAAGATTCTAAATCTTAGAGAAATATTTGAGGCATATTTTCAACATGTATGTAGGAAGATTTCCATACACACTTAGCAATTATGTGCCGCATACTTGTTCGTGGTTTAGAACACTGATTCTCCGCAAAATCAAATCAAAATCAATAGGGAAGAGCCACTACAAGAAAATAGTTTTACACCAGCGTTTCTACTCCGGCGTTTTGGTAGAAACGCTGCTGTAGAAACCAATTAATGCAAAGGAACAAAAAATCCAACTCTACACCGGCGTCTGTGAAAAACGCCGGCGTATGTAGGTATACACCTGGCGTTTTTGCGTTGAAACGCCGGTATAGGTAGCGGATAAGTGAAAAGACCAGTCTCTCTCTCTCTCTCTCTCTCTCTCTCATTTTAGGTTTAATTACCCCCATTTTTTCACTCACTCTCTCTCTCTCCATCTCCCTCCTCCCAAATCGACCCCCAACCCTTTCCCCGCCCCCCTCCCCCGACATCGCCACTCCCCCCATCGTCGTCTCCTCTCCTGCTGTCGGCCCTTCCCCCATCGCCGCCCCCTTCCTCCAGCGTCGCCCCTTCCCCTGAATCCCCCATCGCCGCCCCCCCCCTCCGGCGTCGCCCCTTCCCCCATCGCCGCCTCCCTCCCCCGACGTCGCTACTCCCCCCATCGTCGCCTCCTCTCCCGTTGTCGGCCCTTCCTCCATCGCCGCCCCCCTCCTCAGGCTTTGCCCCTTCCCCCATCACTATCCCATCGCTGCCCCCTACCCCGCCGTCGGCCCTTCCCCCATCGCCGCCCCCTCCCCTGCCGTCGTCCCTTCCCCCCATCGCCGCCCCCTCCCCCGCCGTCGCCCCTTCCTCGACACAAACCCTAGGTTTGTTCTTGAAATTTCTGAATCGTTTTTTTTAATTTTATTTTAATTTGTAGGATGTCAAATTATGCATTGACTATGATGTTGCTGGCTCATGGAAGTATGCTAGTGAGCTGTGGTAATCTTGTGGTAATCTTTCATGGAAGTATGAAAAATGTCTTATTGATTTCATTATTATACTGCTACTGCTTTGCTTTGAAAGTATGTGATATATTCATGATAGCTTGTTCATTTCAATTGGTTGCAATTTATGTTTGACTTGTTGATGAAATTCCTATTAATGCACTAGCCATATGTATGTCAGTTTAGTATCTTATATACTCTTTAAATTTGACTTGAATTTGTTGAAGATATAATGTGTTTGTAGTAGATCCATTTGTTTGGAATCTTGTCGTATTTAAAGCCATTTGTTTGGATATAATGGATGCTAACCATGAGTAGTTTTTTGAAATGCACTTCACATAGTGAGTTATATGGAAATAGCAATTTGTGAGTGAGTTATATGGAATTAACACATTTGTAAGTGAGTTGTATGGAAATGACCCAAAACCTAAATAATATAAAGAGCTATATCCATAATCCACTAATATAATGTCAAGGAAAATGAGATTACGTTCTTGAATTGAAATGCCTGCACATCTTCTTTTGTGCCTGAGGCTTTACAATATCATTCTATACTTTTACTTGTGGCATATATGTATATTCTTTTATATGGATAATGTTCAATACCCAACAAAGAGTAAAATGATTATGTATATGTTTATGTACCAGTCACTTGCTTGGTGGACAGAGTTTGATCTTACTATACTTGTCAGAAAATGTACAATTTACAGTTTGATCGAAAGTCATTCAGTTTGAAGACATTTGATGAATGGGCAATTGGACATTGAAGTATATGATTTAGAAGGAGGGAATATAATTTTCAGAAGTGCCATAGGGGAAATTTCCTCCTGTGTCACAGGAGACACCATATCCACTATGTATGTATAGAAAATGGGGTATCCTCTGGCATAAGAGAAACTTTGATCCTGTGACACCTTAACAATCCAATCAACAAAACCGACATTCACAATCCGCAAAATCATTACGTTTGAACATGTTTTGACCTATTCATCATGTGGTCGCAAAAGGAGCGGCTTTCAAATGACTTGATTTTGCGACATCAGATTAATTTATTACAATTAATCAATGTGAAGGTTCAGATCATCCATAGAATGGCTATGCATGGAGTTCTCATTAATTACCAAGTCCTTGCCCGATGCCTCCCTATAGATATGTATATATATTTTGAGCTGAATTACTCTGAGCAATAGCCAACAGCGGCTACTATCATTTCAATTTAAATGATTGACCATCCAAACTGAAAATCCAAACAGGTGGTTGTGAATTACATGATGCTTCATTGCCATGGGGAAGACTTGCAAATGAGCAATGTTTATTATCAATGGTTTGTCTAGAACTGAGCAATGATTTGTCTAGAAGTGCAGCTTCATGAGTTGCTTTTTTGTCTGAATTTGGAGATAAGAAGAATAATGTATCCGAAGTTGCACACTATGATTTTTTTAGGAGTGGCTAGTGATGGAAATTTTTTTATCTAAACTTTATATACAATTATATCATGATGTCTAGATGAGTATCAGTTTCTAAGATAATGTTCATGCTTGTTGCTTGGATTTGAAAATGAGATTGTTCTTTCTCATTGGTTTTAAGTGATGATGAGATGAATTATGTAACTGAAGTTGTATACTATGATTTACAGAGGAGTGACTAGTGATGAAATAATCCTGTTTGAACTTATATTGTGGTTTCAATTGACAGTTATCTCATGAGTATTATAAAAGTATAAGTTTCAACTCAGTTAGTATCTTGTTTGCCTGAATTTGATAGTGAAAATAATCTTTTTTCACTCTTTGTAACTCAATATTTTGAACTCCATATTTTGGTTATGAATGTAATGAGATCACATTATTATGTTTATGAGATTACAATTTGATGATATTATACTATTATGCTTCATTCATATTTTAATGGGTCTCTCTTAGTTTTGCAATTGGTTTTGATTGTAAGAGTGCTGAAAGGTTTTTTTTTTGATCTTTTTTAATTTTAATTCAAAAAAAAAAAATTTTTTTTTGAAAAAAATATATCTACCCCGGCGTTTTTTACAAGCGCCGGGGTAGCTTTCAGCAAAATTGGCAACATATACCGGCGTTTTAAAAACGCCGGTGTAGGTGATGGCCGAAAACTGAAGTTCCAAACGAAACCACCCTTTCGGTGGCGTTTTTCAACCGCCGGTGTAGTTTTAACCTATACCGGCGTTCGTAAAAAATGCCGGTGAATGTCCCTAAGATACAGCGACGCACGATTCAGAGACACTTGCACCGGATATCTACGGCGGCGTTTGAAAACGCCGGTGAATGCGAAAAAAAACGCCGGTAAAGATTATTAGTCTTGTAGTGAGCTACTAATTTGCACTTCTACAATAGTAGTTGAGGGAAAGTGTTCGATCGATGTCTATGTCTAGTTGAATGATGTTTTCGCATATATCGGTCACTGACACATTGTTCATTCAATTCTGCTGATCCTATTTCTCTCTATTATTAGGATTTTGTGATATCGGTCCTATCTACATTCTATGGGAAGACAAGTTCATTCATATATATATTCATATGCATATATATACATATGCTAAGTCTATGTTTGGTATAGACAAGGTCAGATAAGTAAGGAGAATGCTCCATTGCAAACGGATCCCGTGAAAACAGGTGTGAAATCTACTGAAGCCGTTGTTGAAACAACGACTTCAGTTATGTTAACACTGAAGCTGTTGTTCCCAACAACAACTTAGTGGTCTGCAATGGAGCATTCCTCGATAAGTAATCCAAGTTAACCTAAATCAAGGAACTCAGATTTCATGTTTCTTTCAAGGTATTATTTGTGCCTTATACTGCAAAGAGTAATGAAAAATAAACCTTCAAAGACAAACTTAAGGAGAAAATTTGTTGTTCCGCAAAAATGGAAACGGTGAGATATGGTTATATTGAGGCCTCGAGGGCTTTATGTAGCTATATCTAAGAGGCAAACTTGGATGGGAAATAACAAAAAAGGGAACCACGCAATATATGATTAGATTCAACAATATAGTCACTAACATACATGGCAAGGAATTAACCTAAGTTTCACAAAACACTTCAAAAATTTTAGGACACAGTTCGGATACGACTCAGACACTAGAGGGATAGGGACATGACCAAGTCAATTTTGGATTTTTTTTCTTCTTAATTTGTTAATTTCTACCAATGTTTTTAAAGTTCGGATCGACCATAATCGGCTTTTTCCAAATGTTTGGATCGGAAGTCGGTATTTATTGATTCAGTAGTATTGGATCAGTGTATTGGATCAGTGTATCAGGTTTTTGGATTGGGCATTTTTTAAAGTTTCAAAAAAAATCTAATATGTTTCTATAATTAAATTATTTTTAAAAAGTAATAATTAATTTTAAAAAATGAATTGATGAATATGAATAAATATTTTTTACAAATATAATATTTTCAATTACATACCTCAACATTTTAATTAGTTTCAGAAAATTATTAATGTTGAATAAAACTGCAACAATAGAGGAGTGAGCCAACCAGATAAAAATCTTTTCAATCGCACCATCGATGAGTTAGAACTTAAGGAGATTCATCCCACTCATAGGAAATTCACATGGACTAATATGCAGGCAAACCCCATCCTCGCCAAGCTTGATAGAATTTTGGTTTTGATGGATTGGAAGATGCCTTCCCCTTAGCTGTAGTAAATGTGAAAGTCCTGGCCACTATGCTAAAACTTCGAAGTTGTAGAAGGGTTTAGGGATATTGCACTTATATTCTAACACACCCCCTCATGTCGAGAGCCCATTTTTTATGGGCCAAAGAAATAAGATAAATGCCCAATAAGTGGGCTGAGACCTGGACATTACGCAGCAGTATTTATTTTAAATCCGCATTTAAATTGCGTAGCCGATGGGATTCGAACCTGGGTTGCTCTGATACCGTGTGAAAGTCCCCATCACTATACTAAAACTTCGAAGTTGTAGAAGGGTTTAGGGATATTGCACTTATATTCTAACATTATTGAAAACATATTTGGGAAAATAATATTTTCTCTTATTTTATTCTTCTACTGTGCATCTCTTTATATACACATCACATTCTTGGAGAAGGGGTAGAATTAATTGTGAAGATTAAGGAGATGAGAGATTTGAGCGAATCTGTTCCCTATAAATTGGGAAACAGAACATACATATTTATTTTTACTATATTTCAATACTCTCCCTCAAGGTTGGTGTATAGATATTGAACATGCCCAACTTGTCCACAAACTTCAAGAAGAGCCGATTCGAAACTGCCTTTATAAGAATATGCGTGAGTTGATCTTCTGACTTCACCATAGAGATCTCAATAATTGTCTAATCTAATTTCTCCTTGATGAAGAATCTATCCACCTCTACATGTTTCGTCCTATCATGTTGAACTGGGTTGACAACAATATCACACGCTACTTGAACTGTCACAATACACCTTAATAGGCTCATTCGGACCACAACATAAATCCTGTAACAAGAGTTTCAGACATAAAACTTCAGTTGTACTTAATGCTACTCCACGATACTCGGTCTCTGTACTAAAGAGTGCAATAACATTTTTCTTTTTGCTTCTCCATGTAACTATTCCTCCAACAAAGGTGTATCCTGAAGTGGAGCGCCTATCAACAACAGATCCTGCCCAATCGGCATCAGTATATGCCTCAACCTTCAAGTGACCATGTTTCACAAATAAGATCCCTTTTCCTGGAGCAAACTTTATATATATCAGAATCCTCATCACGGTATCCATGTGTTGTTTACGAGGTGCATGCATAAATTGACTCACCACACTTAAGGCATATGACAAATCTGGCTGCATATGTGTAAGATACATCAGCCATCCTACCAATCTCTGATATATTTCCTTATCACACGGTACTTGATCTGGATTATTGCAAAATTTTAGTCATTCTTCTAACGGTGTATCAATAGGCTGACAAGCAAACATTCACGTTTCCTTCATCAAATCAATAGCATACTTTCTGTGAGACAGAAATATACCCTTTCTAGAGCGAGAAACTTCAATACAAAGGAAATATCTCAAAGAGTCAAGATCCTTCATTTCGAACTCTTGTGACAAGTAACTTTGTAGTACCTTTCTCTCCTCAGGATCATCTCCAATTACTATTATATCATTCACATATATAATTAGAGCAGTAATCTTACCTTCTTTCCTTTTTTTAGGAACATGGTAGGATCTGAATTACTTTGATACTATGCAGATAAAATTGATTTTTGGAACTAATCGGTCTAGGAGCGATTAGTGATTAATCGGTTAATCGAAAAATAATCGGGGATTAAATAGGTAAAAAATCATTATATATATATATATATAGTGCGTACAGTGAGTGCACAAAATGGAGTGCACAACTGAAGAGCCCTCCACACACACTTATATATATAGGGAATAGATTCCAAACAGACCTCTAGTCTCCTCAGCAAGTAACATAAGTTATGTTACATAACAAAGAAAATTCATAACTGAACATGGAAAGGGATCACATACAACTGTCCCCGAGGCATTAAAATACACAAGGCACACTAGAGACATGTGCCATATGAACTCTTAAAAGGCAATGAAATAATCTATATCTAGATCACAGTTCAGCTACTCCGATTGAATGAAGATAACTTAAAAAAAAATCAACAATCAACATTCTCAAATCATAACCCTAACCCTAATCTTTTCAAAAATTGAGGTGGATGGAGATCGATGCAACAGTGGACGAAAGGCGAGACGAAGAGACCTTATGATCAAATTCGCCGATGTTGGGAGGTGGAGATAGAGCGTTGAGGGCGTCGCGACTCGAGAGAGGAGCATCGGGAGAGTAAGGGGCATCGGGGGCATGGGTTTCGAGATGTGGATTGGTGGCGGCGCTGAGGTGGAGTGGCACAGAGGTCGAATTCGCCATCGAAGAAGCTAGGGTTTCAGATATGGGGGAAATTTTGAGAGCGGGAGAAACGCGAGAGAGAGACTGAGAGAGAACTAAGAGAGAAGGAGATAGAGAATTAGGGGAAATGACCATAGTGCCCTCTTCATCATAAGTGAGAGAGCGGGAGAAAGGAGGGCCACACGATTTTGAACGTGATGAAGATCAAAATCAGACGGCTAAGCTCGAGTGCGTACAGTGAGTGCGCAAAATGGAGTGCGCAACTGAAGAGCCCCCCCCCTTCATATATATATATATATATATATATATATATATATATATATATATATATATGAGAAATGCTCCATTGAAAACGGGTTTGTTTTCACCGGGTTGGAAAACAGTGATCTGAGCCGTTCGATTGCTCTTGATCGTGATCAACGACTCAGATCGCTGCCGCCCAACACCCATCTCACTTAAGTGGCGGAGGGTTAATTTGAGAATTTCGTCCCAAATAACTCTTTGCCTCACGGATTCTAAAAAATTGAATGAACTACAATGGCCTAGGTTATAAAAAATTGAAAACATAGGCCGTTGTTTGGAACAACGACTTTTTATAACCTAGTTCGTTGTTCCCCAAAACGGCCTAGGCTATAAAATTTTATAGCCTAGGTTATTTAATTTTATAGCCTAGGCCGTTTTTGGGAACAATGGCCTAGTTTATATAAGGTCGTTGTTCCAAACAACGCCCTATGTTCTCAATTTTTATAACCTCAAACAACGGCCTAGATTCATTAAACTTTTTAGAGCTAATGAGGTGAAGAGTTATTTGGGATGAAATTCCCAAAATAACCCTCCGCCACTTAAGTGAGATGGGCGTTGAGCGGGTTTCGATCTGAGCCGTTGATCACGATCAAGAACGATCCAACGGCTCAGATCGTTTCCAACCCGTGAAAACAAACCCGTTTTCAATGGAGCATTTCTCTCTCTCTCTCTCTCTCTCTCTCTATATATATATATATATATATATATATATATATGTATGTATGTATGTATGTATGTATGTATAAAATTTTAAAAAATATACTCATTATGTAAGAGCATCCACAATGGTATTTCTCATATTTTATAATATGGCAGCTACAGTAATAGCATATGGGGCAAGGTGGTGCAGTGGTTGTTTGCTATATTTTTTTTTTAAATGGGAGAGACGGTATAACATATACCGTTCCTGAAAGAAAGAAAAAAAAATCGTTAAAGTGTCGGACGAGATAACATATCCCGTCCTAGAAATAGGTAACTTTATTTACAAATATTAATTACTTATTAACTATTAAATTATGTTAATTAAATAAATTAAATAATATAATATTAACTAAACCTAATTATAAACTAACTAATCCTAAAATTAACTACACCTAACTATTGGACGGGATATCTTCTCTTGGACGATACATGTTGTACCGTTCGAAATTTCAGGGGATTTTTTTTTATATAAATTTTTTGGGCAAAATCTGGCCGTCAGATTAAAAAAAAATTAAAAAAAATTTTAGAAAATTGGGACGGTATATGTTATACCGTCTGAAGCGAATAAAAAATATTAAAATACGAGGGACGGTATATGTTATACCGTCCAAAGCGAATAAAAAATATTAAAATACGAGGGACGGTATATGTTATACCGTCCGAAGCGAATAAAAAATATTAAAATACGAGGGACGTATATGTTATACCGTCCTTTATAATTTGAGAATCGCTACTTTGTTTCTCATTTTTGAGAAACGAATATAGAAAGTTTGCCAAAAAATGGCAAAATAGAAAACCGTTGCAGCATGCTATTTGCTATAATATGGAAAATTGGCAAATATAAGAAACCACGGTGGATGCTCTAACTACCCTAAATCCTAACATAAAACTATTATGAGATTATAAAATAGGAACATATAGTTATAGAGAAAAAAAGAGTACTTGGGTTTGAGCAGAGTTTGGATTCTGGATGTGGGTCGGGTTGGGTTTGCTGGTCGGTTTCATCAAACAAAAATAATCAGGGAGGAGGAGCAGTGCGAACAGCAGGAGGAGGAGGTGGTGTAGCAGATGTGGGCTGAGTCAAGTATGCAACGGTGCAGGGGAGCGACAATGGGTCGGGTTTGGGTTTGCTCGAGAAAGAAGAAGAGAATCAGGGTTTGGGTTTGCACGAGGAAGAAGAAGAGAGCGATGACATGTCAGGTTTTGGTTTGCACAAGGACCAGAATGGATTTGAATTTTGGATTTGGATTTGAGTTTGGGCCGGATTGAGCCCAAATAATGCAAATGAGCATGAAAATTAGAAGAGATTTAATCGGTTAATCGGTCACTTAAAATCGGTCGATTAACCACTAATCAGTCGAATATACCCTATTAAATAACTAAATATTGAAATATTATAAATCGCCAAAAAAAAAAAATCGCTTAGCCTCTAATTAGCGATTAATTTGGGATCCAGATTAATCGGGGGTAATCGGGAATTTTAACTGCTTAGCTTTGACAATATCCGAATGTCCTCATTGAGTGTGTAAATCTCCCAAACCAAACTCTTGGCGACTGCTTGAGACCATACAATGCTTTCTTCAAATAAAACACTTCATTACTATGTTGGACGAGTCTATCTGATCCTGGTGGTAGATCCATGTAAACCTCTTCTGCCAATTCTTCATGCAAAAAAGCATTCTTCACATCAAATTGTTGTAACGGCCAGTCAAGATTTGCAGCAAGTAACAGTAGAACTCGAACTGTGTTAAACTTTGCCACAGGTGCAAATGTTTCATCATAATCAATTCCATAAGTTTGAGTGTACCCTTTGGCAGCCAACCTTGCCTTGCATCGCTCTATGGAACCATCAGACTTATACTTCACCGTATAAATCTATCTGCATCCTACTCCTACTGCTTCTTTCCTGCTGACGGTCGACTATCTCCAAAGTCTCATTTTTCTTCAAGGACTTCCTCTCCTCATCCATAGATCCTTTCCACCTTGGATCTGCTAAAGCTTCATACACACTGTTAGGAATAGATACAACAGACAATTGATTCACAAATGACTTATTTGATTCAGGACAATTTGTGAGTGGACACATAATGACTCATGTGATACTTGACATTACTAGTGGGATCAGGCTCATAAGTAGGATTTGGGATATCTCTAGTGGTACGATTCGGGAGTTCTCTTTTTAGAGCTATGGATAACGACGAAGATTGGTTTTGGGGTTTTGACGGTGCAGGAGGAAGAGATGACACTAGCGATGGCATGGATCCTGACAGCTCATCTTCGAGGAGGTTCGACACCGATTGCAGTTCCTTGTGGAGATCTTCTCCCTCAACCAAATAATCTTCATTCGCATGATTGTTACTATTTACATCCTTAACCAAATCTTCATTTGAGTGATTGTCACTACTTACATCCATATTTTCACTCCTTGTATTCAATTGTTCACTCTGAATGGTAACCACTTTGTCATAAGCAAGAGTCTGAACTTTACTTCGGTACTCCCCGTGAAGTTCAACCCCAGAGGAAAAATACATCTCGTTTTCATGGAACACAACATCCATAGTCACAAACATCCTTTGAGTTGGTGGGTGATTGCACCAATACCCTTTCTTATACTTTGCATATCCCATGGAAATACATCATACAGCTCAAGGAGTTAACTTATTTCGCTCATGTTGATGAAGGTGGACAAATGCAACACACCCAAACACACGAGGTGGCAAGTTGATGACTGTTGGAGCATTCACAGCTTCAGCTAATGCTAAAATGGTGTTATGAAATTAAGAATACTAGAGGGAACTCGGTTGATTAAGTATGCAGCAGAAGCAAGAGCTTCCCCCAAATACATGAGTGGCATATTGCCCTGAATAAGGGAAGCACAGAACACCTCAAGCAAGTGTCTGCTTTTTCTTTTTGCAACCCCATTCTGTTGTGGTGTATACAAGCATGTGGTCTGGTGAACAATCCCGTGTTTCACCAAATATTGTTGCAGATTTGAACTTAGGTACTCGTAGCCATTATCAAACCTAAGAACTTGTATCTGAGCTTTATACTGCGTCATAACCCACTTGTAAAATTTCTGAAATAAACCACTAACTTCACTTTTAGACTTCATCAAACAAATCTAAGTCATATGAGTACAATCATCAATAAATATCAAAAACCATTTTGCTGATCCAAAGGTAGTGTTTTTGGATGTACCCCAGACATCAAATGAATAATCATAAATAGGAGAAAGCTTTTACTTAGATTTGGAGGAAAAGAGACACAGTAACTTTTGCGAGTTCACACACATCACACTGAAAGGTAGAAATATCCAACTTCAAAAATAAACTTGGAAATAATTTATTTAAATATCCAAAATAAGCATGCCCCAGACATCGATGTCATAGCCAAATATCTGATTTCTTCTCCCCCTCGGATCCTTCCACAGATAGAGCTTGAGTAAACTTGCTTGAACTTTCAGATTCTAAATCCAAGTAGTATAGCTTCCCGTGTCTAACCCGAAAACCAATTTTCTTGAGAGTCCGAATATCCTTAAATACACAATGGGAGGGCCAAAAAATCACAATACAATGTAAAGTAGTAGTTATTTGGGCAACAGATAACATATTAAAATTAAAGGATGACACAACTAGTACAAAACCTAAGGTTAAGAATTTATGAGTGATATGGGACACTCGCCAGTAACGGTGGCAGGATCACCATTGGCAGTAGACACACTAATAAGTTTCCAACTAACATTCCCAGAGATATTTAAGACCTACCAAATATGTTTTAAACATTCATTGGAATCATAAATCCTATGAAACATAAATCCCAGGATTTATGATTCCTGTGAGCCAAAAAAAATCCTTGTACCAAACGTCCTCTTAAAGATTGGAAACGGATTGCTATTTATAACTAAGGAGTTATCATTTGGCACAAATTTTGGAGCATAAAATCAATGGCCACTAATTGAGCTTGAATTTGTCTAGAAGCTGCTAACTAGGAAGGTTCCAGGAATGTGAAAAAAGACTGGACATTTGGGAAAAACCAGAAGCGCACACAATGCAAGGGGGTCAGAAGGGGTGACTTCTGTAAGTGTCCTGCTTCTGGAAGTTTTCAGTTTCCGAGCTTGTTTTTCTTGTGTCCAAACTCCATTGTTTAGGTTTATGTACGATATTCGGGATGAGACATGGATGGTACTGTTAGATTTTTGGTCTTCAACCCGTTAGCTTGGAATATAATATGGAACTTTTGGGGATAGTGAAAAACGGGCCCTCTAGTCTGCTCGTGCCGTTTGGACTATCCAAACTGACTTGGAGCTAGAAGTGTTTGATTGGAGTGATTTTGGTGTCCTTGGATAGTAGGGAAGATGCAGTGTTTTCATGGTTAGATGGGCATGAGTTTTTTTTAGTGTTTTTGACTTTGTGCCATTGATTTCACTAGGATGATTAATCAATAATAGAAAAATTCCTTCATCGAAATAGGGGCATCACAAGAAACTGGTGAATTGGGATGCTATATGTTGTTTTAGGCCTTTTAAATCCAACGATACCATGAGTATCTCAAATATGATTCACACACATTGAAACAGTCCAAACCAAAGGAGAAAACCCAGTCTCAAGTTGGAAAGGGATATGCAAATGTAGAGGAGCTGGGCTTGAGCCCTGAAAATGACTCATTTGGGCGTAATGGTCAGGATCGGAACATATTGGACTTGCGAGTCAGTCAAGTAGTAGGGCAAATCAATCCCCAAATCAGGGTTTCATTCACCACAACCTCTACAGGCTTAATGGCAATGTGGAAACCTGACTAGGTATAACAAAGTTCAACATTTGGAAAGCATCTAGTTTGCTACCACTGCTAGGATCACTAAAGTGAGACCATGATGCTCGAATATTGTTGAGAGGTGGAGTTAACCTCTTGGTAGGTGAAGTTAAAATTGAGGATGGCGACCCCAACTCTACGTGCTAACATCTACTAGGGATTTATTTTCGGGTGATCACAAGCTCGATCTTCGCCAAATATGGATGTGGGAGGAGTATCAGATGGAGGAAATTTAGCACAAGTTACGAATTGTGCTTACAAGAGGATTAAGGAAAATGTTTCGCACAAGTCACGAAGCACATCCAATGCAGGCAAATACAAAAATTGCTAGATTGATGTCTCATATTTCAAGGAGGATGACTGCACATACATGAGTTTTTATTCCAAACATACATTATAAATGCATTGGGACCCACTTCTCACTAAAAGACAATGTTAAAACATTGTCTTTCTTTTAGTCAGAAGTGGGCCCCAATGCATTTATAATGTATGTTTGGGTAGGGGTGTAAAACGAACAGGATGATTCATCGTCCGTCCGAGTCCGGCTAGAGAAGTTGCCCAACCGTGGACCGTCTGAATTGTTATACGAACCGAATATGAACAAATTTTTATGTCCGATGTTTTATCGAGTTCGAGCTCGGTCAATGACTAGTCCGACTCGATTTTGTCTATGAACCTAAGCAATTTCTTTTCTAAATAAGCCCACCCCAGTCCCAGACCCTTCTAGTTCTGGCCCTTCTCAGTAATTCAGTTCTCACCTCTCTAGCTCTCTGTCTCTTTTGACTCTTTGGCTTCTCCGCCTAAGAGTAAATTAGACTCTTGAGTTCCAAAATCATTCCTGATTAGCCTTCCCATTATTCTCGATTAGCCTTCCCATTATTAGCCTTCACATTATTCCAAAATCTACCCTTCCCATTATTCCATCCTGATTTCCAAAATCAATTACTCCAAAATAAATTAGACTCTTGAGTTCCTGACATTCCTGCAGTCTATCAAACTATCATTAAATTGGCCTAAATCATGGGAAATAAAAAGTTTTTTCATCCATATAAATACGAACATCTATATAAACACCCACCACTAGGAAACCTAATTCATGCTATAAGTTTGATCTCTCACCATCAGGGTCCCGTACTCTCGCCGGCACCACGAGGAAAGCTCTCTGTTCATTCCTCCAACTTCACTACTTGGATGGCTTCTCTACCACCACTTTGTTAGTATCTTGCATTCAATAGGCTTAATTTTTCCTGACTCTTATGAAGGTTGCTTTCGATTTTGTTGAAAACTGGAAATATGTTTTGGCTAGGCGATATGACTAGGAGATATACAATAGCTTCATTCCAAATTTCCAATATCAAATAGAGTAGGAATGAATGTTCACAGTCATAAGTTAAGACTTCATTTTGTTAGGATCAAACTTTCTGAAGCTAATTGGTTCCAAGCAATTTCGAAGCTCATTAAAGCCGGAGACAAGACAGTAGAAGCTTTGATTTGTACTGGGGATTGGATACGTTCCAATTACAATATCAATAATTTAAAGGTAAAAATACATCTTATTTCTCCATTTCGCGAATGTTGATTGTCAATTAATATAATTACTTTATAATCATTGTTTGAATATTCTTTTGATAGGCTCAATCTGAAGAGGAGGCTATGCAGATGATGGATTTCGATTAATCTCAATGAAATTGAAAATTTAGAGATAAGGTAATTCCGTAATTGTAATTTTGAATGTTAGTTATTAACTTATATATGGGGTTATAATCATTGTTTGAATATTATTAACTGATTAACTTATTTTTAATGTTTACTATATACTTTATGGGGGAAATTCTCAATTATACTCATTTTATGTTCCTTTCAATATGGCAGTATTTTGTAGGTTCGGTAAAATGCAAGTGGAACGTTGAAGTGAAGGTGGAGCATCAATCAAAGTTCAAACCATCAAGTTGAATTTTAATAATTGTTTTGGCATAACTTTTGTTATAGTTATTTCGAGGATGAAACTTTATAACTTGGTTGGTGCAAAATGGATGTTTTGAGTTGTGTTTCCTTTTGATAATTTTTGTTTTGGATATTTTTGTTGAATGGATTTTTGTAATATTTGTGTGTGTAAATTTTGATGCATGTCGAATGGAAGTCTACTAATGTAAGAAATGAACTTCTAAGATCCTTGACTGTCCAATGAATCAAACAACTCAACGATCCTTGGAGAAATTCTTTAAAGATTTACTAATTGCAATGACTATCAGACTTTCTGTTATGCACTGATTTGCAATGAAATCCAAACTTCTTTGTAGGGCTGTTCGTACTTTGGTTAAAACCGATTACCGAACCGAACCGAACCGAAATTTGCCAATTTGGTTCGGTTTTTCGGTTTTCGGTTCGGTTTTGATCCAAACCGATGTTATTTTAGAGAGTTCGGTTTGGTTTTTGGTTGGCTTCTAAATAAACCGAACCGAACAAAAAATCGAACTTTTTTGGACCAAAATAAATTATACCCCTAGGATCCATCTCAAACTAAGCTGCTATGCAGGTGCACTTCAAAAGCTCCATCTCAAATCATAAGATTAGAAAAGTACAGCAAAATAATCAACTCAATGCTTCAAAAATTGATTAAGTCACCTTAGCTCCATTGGGAATAATTTCACGCAGCTCCTTTACACGGTTTTGAATCATTTGCCGATCTTTCGGCCTTGGTCGAGGGTTCTCTCCAGGTCTGGATCTCTTTCTACTTACCTTACCCACTTCAGCAACCTTTTCCGCAGAATGATTATCACAATTCAGTTTCTGACCATTTTCAATCCACAGGTTAATTTGAGACTTATAGCCTTCACTTCTTTCAATGTTACACGAAGACTTAACTGAACTAGAAGTTGCTGTCTCACATTTTGTTGAAGCCTCCCAACCATTGTTGATCAAACTGGTTTGAAGTGAAGGACCATTGTACTAAAAAATTCGGTTAGTTCGGTTATTAACCGAACCGAACCGATAAAATTCGGTTCGGTTCAAACCAAATTTTATCAGTTTCGGTTCGGATTTCGGTTTCAAATATACCAAACCGAAAATTTCGGTTCGATTTCGCACCGATGAACAACCCTACTTCTTTGTATTGTCTCGTTGATAATATGGGTAAATATGGCTCATGCTGATTTTAAACCAGTTACTCATTTTGCATATTATTAAACACCTTTGAACTTCATTTGCAAAACAATAACTAGAATCATATTTCTTCTTGAAATAAGTTATAGTAGATAATATCATTTGCAAAACAATTGTCAGTCCGCTCCAAATCCGGTCCGTGTCCGATTCGTCCGAACAAGCATAACGGGCTGGACGCGAGCCTTCTGCTTTTATAACGAACCGAGTCCGGACTATAAAAAATTTGACTGCTCTGGACCAAGCCAGACATAAGCCCGTCGGAGAGGAATTTCGTTCCGAACTTAAACATATGGTTGTCTGATCCCGTCCGGTCCGATTTACAGCCCTATGTTTGGGATAAAAACTCATGTATATCTAGCATTTTGCTATTTCAAGATAATGAATTCGTCAGAGAAAGATCTTAAAAGCCTAAGAAAAATTAGCAGTCAAACTAGGAGCAGAAAAGTACTTTCCACATAGACTTCTGCTATTCGGGAAGGATTCGAATTTGGTTTTGTTTAACTGAAAATATTAGATGAGGTTCAGGTTTTTGTTTTAAGTTTCAGTTTGGTTTTAGGGTATACATAAAAATAGTAATGTTATTTTTAGTGAGATAAAAACCTTGGTTTCGATACTTCGATGAATACATCTTATTGCCTGCATAGCAGCTTTGCACTTCATATGGGAGTCTCCATCGTAAATAGAATTTTTCTTGTTAGGGTTTGAGAAATAGATAGATTCATGGTGAGATAGTTAGTGTAACCACTTGTACTGTCTCTTATTAATAAAATATGGTATTTCTCTCCTGAATTTGGTTCGCCGAACTGGAAATTGAAGGTAACGGCTTTGGTGAGTACTGCCCGGAAGAGAATGTTTTGTTAGGGATTTTCCACCGAAAATTCCTCTCTAGGATCTTGTTGAGTTATTCGATGCAATCAACACAAACTATCAAACACATATGAGATCATACCAAACACACCAAAGCACACAAATTTGTCCCGGTTGGGGCTTTCGCCTTAATCCGAGAGAGAAGAAACCCAAGATGTTATTCAACTAGAGAAGATAGAAGAATATTACAATTCTCACCACGACCCTCTCTCAAGCCTCACCGGCAAGTACTAGATGTTTACAATTAGAGAAACTCTCAAACTTCGCCTTCAATGAAGTACTCACTCTCTTGGCTCTCAATGAAGGCCAATAACAACAATATATAGAGATCTATAGAAAACCTAGTTTGATATCTTGATATAATAACCATTGGATATTCTTGAAGAGATAACCCTACGATAGGAACTGTCAGATCTGACTTGAAGAGCAAGTTGGGCTTCTCACGAATCACCAAGATCCGACCCAAATAACCCATCAGCGCCGCTGTCGGTCGACCACACCTCAAGGTCGGTCGACCGTCCCCCTCTCGGGAACTTCTACAAGTTGGGCGGTCTACCGCACACCATGGACGGTCGACAGCGCAGTCGACCGCAACTCCACCTGCTACTGCTGCTGATTGTTTGCCTTACTTCCACTCCGTCTCCGATCGTCTCGATTCCTCCATCGTCTCATCGTCTTCTTATCCAATATAGTATGCAAGACATAAACCCAACATGTTTGACTTGTCTCTTCTTATTATAAGAGAATAGATGAAAGCAAACGGTAAAAGACTGAAGAAGAATGGTTTCTGAGTTGACTTCGGGTGTTTGGTATGATTGTTTCTTTCTTCTTGTTTGTTCGTCTTGGTAAGAAGTCGTCTTGTGTTTGTTCTGCTTTGCTGCAACACAAATTTTCTATTAATACTTTTCCTTTAGTTTGTTTGATGTTGTAGTAATCACTTTCAAATAATAAAGACAAAAATAATGTTCATACGTAGTACTTAAAACCCTTGAATCCCTTTTAATTTTCACAGAATTATTAACTTATTTGTTGTAGATAAATATTGATACTAACTTATGTTTTGTATATCAATTACTGAATACATATAAGTCTTTCTTTATTTCTCTTTCTTTTTTCTTCTCTCAGTAATGTGATCAAATCTCTTTCTGTCTATGTTGATGCTATTTTCTGTATGGGAGCAAACATTTAGTGTGAATTCTTTATGGAAAACAATAAAAGATATAACATTTACTTTTTGCCAATGTTTATCACCGTAAATTGATATTGATTCTGAAATCTAAGTCGTGTGAATGCTTAGATGTAATCTGAACGGTTGTGATAGCCTGATTGACCTGCAAAACAGTCTAAAACACCAGAGTTGTCCCCCGCGACAAACCGTCTGATGCCCAAGTTAGAAAACTCAGAAGATATGAAGAGTTTTGAGAGCAAAAATTGCAATTACCTTCTTTCTGGAGAGGTTAGGGTGCATTTATAGTCGTTTAGGGGACCAGTTTCAAGATATTGATTTATCTCTATTTTTTGGTGTTTTAATCAGGTTGGTTATCCTCTTCTTCATGAAAAGATAGAGTCAGTTACACTTCTCTTTAAAAAATATAGAGTTGGTTGACTTTGTTCTTCATGAAAAGATAAAAGTAGTTCTAGAGATAGAGTGAGTACTCTTCTCTTAATGAAGAGATAGAGTTTTTAAATCCTCTCTTATGGATGGAAAGATAGAAGTAGTTACTCCCTAGGGATAGAGAGTTTAAGATGACACATCAGATAGTTATGAACTCTTTCATGTTGGGCCACCATGGCAAGCAACCCAGTATGACAAGCCTGTTTTGGGTTGTTGGGCTTGAGAGAGGTCCAACTTTCCCTTACGGGCCTGTATCTGTTGAAAATTACCGTTTTACCATTGAGAGCGTTAGGAGGATTCGTGACCAATTTGAAAGATCCCGATTTGGTTCTATTTTTACCCATATCACAAGCCCCCCACTCATGAAGACTGAGTTTCACATCCTTCGAGGAGTAGTTCGCCTATTTAGAAGGGTTTACAAAACGTATCAGGGCTTTCAGGGACGTATTAACCTCACTCGGGTTTTACCGGTGTCGTTCTGAGTTTGTAATGAACCTAGAATTATTTTTGAGTTTTCTCGAGTTCTTGTTAATTTTCCAAATTTTTCTAAATTTACCTAAACTTTTCCTAATTTTAACTATTTTTCCAGATTTTGTAAATCAATTTCCCTATTTATAATTAATTTTTGAATTTTATAATTAATTATTCTAAATTTATAATTACTTTTGAAATATTTTATTATTTTTTTCTGAATTTATAATTATTTTTTAGAATCGTTAATTAATTAAACAAAACAATTTCCAATTTTTTTAATTAACAAATTTGAATTAAAAAGAATTAAAAACTATAAATCATACCTCAAATAGATATGGACCGTTGATCAAGCGAGTGTGCTTTTCTGAGTGATCATACGGCTTAGAAAGCAAAATTTCAGTAATTTTGGTCAGTGTCACGTTTGCTCGGTGGCTGCCACCGAGCAGATGTGGCTTTGATGTGACGCAACGTAGCGTGTTTATTTCTCTCAAGATGCCCATGATCACTCCTGCTCGGAGGTCGCCTCCGAGCAGAGGGGTGGCTCGGTGCAATTGTCACGTGGTGCTGACCTATTGCCACATGATGCTAACGTGGTGCCTCGTTGTTCTTCCCTTTTTTTTCTTGCATGAGTATGAGGAGCCCGAATACCGTGATATGTGTAGGGATTCTTCCGAGCTGCCTGCCATCGGCTTGCTCAGCCGAGCTACCGAACAGCTCAGCCGAGCAGCCGAGCCACTGGGCACGGAAGGGTGGAACCTTCAAGAAACACTTCCTCCATAACACCCAACTCAGCGCCTCGGCCAACAGCACTGAGTCTCCGAGCCGAGGTGCCGAGGCACCGACCCTCGTATATGGAGAAAAATCATCCCGAGGCGAAGTCACCGTCGGATCTCCCCAAAATTCGCGACAGAATCTGATGGACGGTTCAGATTGCGCCACGCCCACAAAACGACAAGATAACGTTTTCTCGTGATCTGAACCCCATCCTCGTGATGCGCGCCAAGATGAACGGCCCAGATCCACCCACGCATACCTTCCGAGCTGCCTGCCATCGGCTTGCTCAGCCGAGCTACCGAACAGCTCAGCCGAGCAGCCGAGCCACTGGGCACGGAAGGGTGGAACCTTCAAGAAACACTTCCTCCAAAACACCCAACTCAGCGCCTCGGCCAACAGCACTGAGTCTCCGAGCCGAGGAGCCGAGGTACCGACCCTCGTATATGGAGAAAAATCATCCCGAGGCGAACTCACCGTCGGATCTCCCCAAAATTCGCAAAAGAATCTGATGGACGGTTCAGATTGCGCCACGCCCACAAAATGACAAGATAACGTTTTCTCGTGATCTGAACCCCATCCTCGTGATGCGCGCCAAGATGAACGGCCCAGATCCGCCCATGCGTACCTTCCGAGCTGCCTGCCATCGGCTTGCTCAGCCGAGCTACCGAACAGCTCAGCCGAACAGCCGAGCCACTGGGCACGGAAGGGTGGAACCTTCAAGGAACACTTCCTCCAAAACAGCCAACTTAGCACCTAGGCCAACAGCGCGAAGATGCCGAGCCGAGATGCCGAGGTGCCGACCCTCGCATATGGCGAAAAAAAACTCGCCACCCCATATCAGCCGCTGGATCTCGTACAAAAGCGCGCTCGTCACGATGGACGGTTCAAATCTTCCCACATCCCTCGGATCCTCCGAGCCGAGGCACCGACCCATCGAGCCGGGGCGTTGATCCTCCGAGCCGAGGTGCCGAGGTGCCGACCCTCGTATATGGCGAAAAAACTCGCCGACCCATATCAGCCGTTGGATCTCGTAAAAAAGCGCGCTCGTCATGATGGACGGATCAGATCATGCCACGTCCACTAAATGACAAGATAGCATTTTATGGGGATCCACGCTGAGATGGACGGCCCAGATGATGCCACGTCCCTCGAACCCTCCGAACCGAGGCACCGACCCCTCGAACCGAGGCGTTGATTCTCCGAGCCAAGGTGCCGACCCTCGTATACGGCAAAAAAGCATGCCGAGGAGCAGGGACCGTCTGATCGTTAAGAAACTCGCGCTTCGCCCAGATCGATGGTCCAGATTCTCCCACGACATAAATAAGTATTTAAAAATCGATTTTTATTTATTTAAATTATTTTATTTATTTAAAAATTGCGAAAATTTGCTAATAATTCGGAAAAATTAGCTAAAAATTCTAGGAAATAATTAAAAATTCGGGGGGATATTTTTGAGCCCCCGAACGAATAATTATTGCCTGGAATATACGGCTAAGACCCCCGAACAATTAGTTAACACATCGCATAATTAAATAAATAGCCCGAAAAAATAGATAAAAACTCAACACACCATATTGCTTCAAAAAAGAAGGAGTTACCTTACCACCCACGTCGGGATTCAAAAACACCCATTTGGACTCCGATACAACTCCACTAGCCACTAAAACAGTCAAACTACTCCACAAAGATTGATTCCCCTCAGCCTTTAGGAGTGGGGGGCTCGTGATATGGCTAAAAATAGGGGTTTAATCGAGGCCGTCCAAATTGGGCACGAATCCCGGAGTCCGGGGGCAAGACAGTAATTTCACCTACAAACGGGCCAGAAGCGGGCACTGGGTCTCCTTCTCACAGATCCAATAAACCCGCGAACGGATCCACCTCAACTGGGTGCGGGTTTCAACCCGCAACAAACCCGGTCCAGCAGGATAGAATTAGGGTTTCTGATTAACATTATTCAACGGCCCTGATTCATATCTATCCTTTCACTGGGGATTGGGGATTACATTCCTTATCTATACACAGGAATTACATGCCTAATCTGTTCCCTGAGACGCCTATAAATACCCCCCACCCGTCTCCATTAAGAGGTAATCAATCTTTCTCCAGTTTTTGCGCTCTTTCATAGTCTTTCAGATTACTGACTTGAGCGTCGGAGGGTGCGTCGCCAGGAACAACCCCGGTGTCTCGCACTTTTTGCAGGTCTACGGTGGAATCGACGATCGAAGCCCGACGGAACAGGTATACAGGTTTGCTATTCAGTTTCCCCAAGAATCCACAAATACTATCTGTTTGCCCCCACACCAAAATTAGCGGCAACAAAGTACATGCTGGGTTTCTTCTCAACGGGTAGGAAGGACTGCTGACACTTCTTTTTTTAAATGCATAAGTAGCAATTATCCCCCCTGCATACACTTTTGTTCACTGCTATTACACAGAGGCAACAATACTTCGGTTCGTGGGATGGAGTAGTAGTGGGTGTAACCGTATATTCAAAGTACTTAACAACTTCTTGACACGCACTCCTCATATTCATACTATTTGTTGCATGATTGTGGGGTGTGCATGCCAAGAAGTTGAAAAGTACCATGAATACATTGTGACACCCACCACTACTCCGTCCTACGAAACCAGAGAATTATTGCACTCTGTGTAATAGTGGGGAACGAATGTGTATGAAGGGAGAAAATTGCTACTTCTGCTTTCATTTAAAAAGCCCCAAAAGAAGAGTTAGGGGAAAGAAGAAAAAAAAGTCAGAGTCAGCAGTCCTCCCTACCCATTGAGAGAAACCCAGCATGCACTTGTACGCGAACGTAGACATGCATCTGTCTCTCTACTTTGTCTTCTTCAGCTTCTTTCTGAAACTTTTTCCCTCTTCATATTCTACAAACATTTTTATGAATAATGATGAAGGAGAGTCTCCTTGAACGCAGGCTACTTTTTTTCTCAAACTTCTTCGCCCTTCTTTCTGAAACTTCTGCAGCAGCCTCCTCCCTTTTTTTCCTTTCTTTTCATCATTTGATGTATTTTCTTCATTGAACAAGAAGGCATTGATTCAAAGTTATAGGCAAATGAAGAAGGCAAACAAACAAGGGCAAGAAAACAAGAAGGCATTGATTCAGTTTTGAAAATGTTGAATGAAGAAGGGAAGAAAACAAGAGGAAAATGAAGAAGGCAAGAAAAGATGCAACAAGAAAACAAGAGTGCATTGTTCCCCATATCTGAAAATGTTGAATGAAGAAGGGAAGAAAACAAGAAGCAAATGATACACTTCTCAAAAACAGCCACAAGCTGTTTAAGTGGTTTGTGGGTCTGTACTTGATGTCTGCCAATAAATCTCTATCTAACCTGTCATTGGTGATGATGTTTTAAGTACACTTAACCTGTCATCACCAACAACAGGTTAAGTAGAGATGAAATTCTGCCAAAATATCTCTACTTAACCCGTTATTGGTGATGACGGGTTAAGTGTACTTAACCCGTCATCACCAATAACGGGTTAAGTAGAGATCTTTTGGCCGAACATTATGAATACTTTGTCTGTGGACATCGAGGCACTTCTGTACATTCCTCTGTTGTTGCTTCTTTGTTTTGTTGCTTCTATGTTTTGTTGCACTTGTTGTTATTAGATTTTGAGAAGTGTATCAATGCCTTCCTGTTTTTAGAGAAGGTTAGAGTAGGTTTAGAGATAAGGTTAGAGTAGGGTTAGGACAAGTTTGAATAAACTTTATCCAATTTTGAACTGTATTAATTATTTTGATATTGTTTAAAATTACTTTAACAATTTTGATATTATTTATTAGAATTACAAACATATTTCTTAGGGTTAGAGTAGTTCTTAGGGTTACAGTAGGGTTAGAGAGTTAAAGTAGGGTTACAATAGGGTTAGAGGAATTTTAAACATTATGAAAATAAATAATATAGTTGAAAATTTGAAAAAGTTTATTAAAAATGACTCTAACCCTACGAACTACTCTAACCCTAACGTAATCCAACTATTCTAACCCTAGCCGTAACCCTACTGTAACCCTACTCTCACCCTACTCTCACCCAAGTCGTAACCCTTTTTTTGTAAATTTGATAATGTATTTTTATAAGATTTACAAACATTTTCCTATTTTTTAAATTTTTTTACACAAAAAAAGTTAAAATTATTAGATGATGATGTTCTGCCAATATATGTCTACTTAACCCGTCATCGTCATCAACATAAAATAAATAATAATATACAATACAAACAAATTGTGTTAGGGTACGGGTTAATACTCTTTCTTCCACTTCCACTCAGCCCATAACTTGCCTTGCCATCTATGTTCTTTGATTGTAAAAGCAAGTTATGGACTTGGTCTACATGTACATGTGGTACCTATGTTGTACAGTGAAATGTAATAATAGGCAAGTTATGGACTTGTTCTACATGTGGGGATCTACATGTGGTTGTCGAGTTTCCAATAATAGTAGGCAAAGTTATCTTAAACAAAATGAACACTCCATTCATCGACATAGAATTAGCAAAATCTATCTGAGCGAAGGGGAAACAATGAAGAGAAAAAGAGCAAGGACCGAGGATGCTATATTGGATTGTACTTGTGGGGATTTACATGTGCTGCCCACACAGCCACAGTGATACGGGGACGTTCGATGTGGATGCGTTCCCAACTTCAAATTTGCAGTAGTACCATCGGGCCACCCATTTGTACGGCACCTAACGAACATGTGCACAAATTTCTATACAGTAGTGCCAATGCCGCACTCCCCCAACTGAAACGACCAGCATAACGGAAAGTTTCCAACAACCGTAGGTACATTAGCGGCATGGTCGATTCAGATGAGTTCGGGAAAATCACTCCCCCGATCTTACTAATAATGTACGCACGAGCATTGTAGGTGAGGGTTTCCTCGTCCGAATCGGGAGTCAAATAATCCTTCTCGAACTGAAATTTCAACCAACTAATATACAATGAATTACCCTCGAAAGTTTCATCCTAAACTTCAGCTTCCACTTTATCTTTCGTAGCTTCTATTTGTTCATACAATAAATCTTCATCATAATCTGCGGGAACATTTGCGAGGATTTCTTTTTCTGCGTCCTCTCTTCTTTGGGAAACTATCAACTGGAGGTCGATACCGAGCAAATCACGAAAAACTTCAACTTGATCGAAGTCCATGTTCCCCGTCACGGTGACCCCATTTATTGGTAGCCCAGTTATCATTGCCACATCTTGGAGGGTCACAGTCATCTCACCCACTGGTAGGTAGAATGTGTGGGTCTTCGGCCTCCATCGCCCGACAAGAACTGTAAGTAGCGACCGATCCAGCTTCACTCTCCCTATGAATCTAGCTCCGTAGAAATCGGCCTCAACTAAGTACGGCATGATACGGGGGTCAAAAGGAAGAACTACGTGCTTTCGGAAGTTACATTTCTTTTCGGACCCATTCCACATGGCTTCGGATCGGTGTTTGGGTTGCAACGTGAGTAAGTTTGTGTCCACAGGCCCAGGAGGTGTGACGGGAACCGAGGACGACGGACCTGCCTCAGCAGATGTAGATTGACGGCCACCAACTGATACGAACAAAGATAACAAATATTATTATTGAGATAATGTTATATATTCGTATTTAAAACCATTAATAATAATCAATCTTACCTCCGTAGTTGGTGTGCCATTAGTGGTACCGGAGAGGCTTCTCGATTGCCTTATTCTAGCCATTTATCTATATACAAAAAAATTTAAATTTAGTTGGTACGCGTTATATCCATTTATTTATCATCAATAAACATACTGAAATTGTGGAAAAAAAACACACAAATGACAACAAAAAAAGCAGTACAAGGCAACTTGGTTGGATTCACGTAGCACAAACCACCCCAACTTGTGGAAGTGAGTTTCAACTCTCGGTTGGAGAGATACGGGCGTGTACCGCTTTTGGTTGTCAAAAAACCCAAATAAACCGATACACGGCCGTATCACTCGAGCCGTGAATGAAAACTCACTTCTACAAGTTGGGGTTGCTTGTGCTACGTGAGACCATCCTACTCGCAAAGTTTCGTATTTATTGGAGGTGGTTTGAAGGGTTTTCTAGTCTAACCGCACTAAATGCTTTATAAGTTATTAACTTGTAATGCGAGGAACGTGGAAAAACCGCAAAATGACATCCAAAATTTATAAAATTTTGCAACTTGGTCGAATTCACGTAGCGCAAGCAACCCAAACTTGTAGAATTAAGTTTCGACTCACAGTTTGCGAGATACGGCCGTATACCACTTTATTAGGTTTTTTTAAAACCAAAAGCGATACACGGCCGTATATCTCAACCGTGAATCGAAACCCATCTTTACAGGTTCGGGTAGCTTGTGCTATGTGAGATTAACTTACTCGTAAAGTTTCGTATTTTTTGGAGGCCGTTTACAAGGTTTTCCACTCTAACCGCACTCAAAAAATTCTAAGTCAATAACTTCTAATGCGAGGAACGTGAGAAAACCATACAAACGGCATCCAAAATTTATAAAACTTTCCAACTTGGTCGATTTCATGTAGCGCAAGCCACCGAAACATGCAGAAGTGAGTTTCGACTCACGGTTTGCGAGATACGTCCGTATACCGCTTTGTTAGGTTTTTTTTAACCAAAAGCGATACACGACCGTATATCTCGAACTGTGAATTGAAACCCATTTCTACAGGTTGGGGTAGCTTGTGCTATGTGAGATTAACTTACTCGCAGAGTTTCGTATTTTTTGGAGACCGTTTGCAAGGTTTTCCACTCTAACCGCACTCAAAAAATTCTAAGTCAATAACTTCTAATGCGAGGAACGTGAGAAAACTGCACAAACGGCATCCAAAATTTATAAAACTTTCCAACTTGGTCGATTTCACGTAGTGCAAGCTACCGAAACTTGTAGAAGTGAGTTTCGACTCACGGTTTGCGAGATACGTCTGTATACCGCTTTATTAGGTTTTTTTTAACCAAAAGCGATACATGGCCGTATATCTCGAACCGTGAATCGAAACCCATTTCTACAAATTAGAGTGGCTTGTGCTGCGTGAGATCAACCTACTCGCAAAGTTTCGTATTTTTGGAGGCCATTTCCAAAGTTTTCTACTCTAACCGCACTAAAAAAATTCTGACTCATTAACTTCTAATGCGAGCAACGTGAGAAAACCGCACAAACGACATCCAAAATTTATAAAACTTTTTAACTTGGTCGAATTCACGTAGCGCAAGCCACCCAAACTTGTAGAAGTGAGTTTCGAGTCACGGTTTGCAAGATACGCCCGTATAACGCTTTATTAGGTTTTTTTTTAACCAAAAGCGATACACGGCCATATAACTCGAACCGTGAATCGAAACCCACTTCTACAAGTTGGGGTGGCTTGTGCTGTGTGAGATCAACCTACTCGCAAAATTTCGTATTTTTTGAAGGCCGTTTGCAAGGTTTTCTAGTCTAACCGCACTAAAAATTCTAAGTCATTATTTCCATATAAATTTAACGTGAAAAATCAATACAAATAAAACTAAATTAGTAAGCCAAACATTACTATATTTCTAAATAATTTTGGGCAAAGCATTTTTTTTGGACTTCTAAATAATTTACTATGTAAAAATTTAGAAATCAACATAATTAACTCTAATAAGATAAAGAATTAGTCAATACCTTACAAAATAACTACGAATTTTGCCAATAGATCGATTTGTGGCCGAACTTGGGATTTGATTTGCTTTCGATGTAGATATTTGGATAGAGAGATTGTATGAGAGTGGAAGAGGAGGAGGAGGAGCAAACGGAGGAAATCAAATTTTTTTTAGGGTTCTTGGGTTTAGTTTCGCCCAAAAAAAGACTGAATATGGGGAGGGGTCAACGAGGAAGACGAAGGACTGTATACAGGTCTGAGATTATATCTTTGCCTTAACCCGCCCTTTCCAACGACGGACAATTCCAACGACGGACAATTGCAACATGGGTAATTATTTATTTATTTGCTAGATATGTGTAGGGATTCTTGCCCTAGTAGAGAAGATAAGGGGAAGGGGCTGGTTGGGTCATCTTTGGTCGTAGTGAAGGCAATGGTAGAGGAGGATAGGAGGTTGGGTGAGTTAAGATGTGCTACTCTAAACTTTCAGATCTCCTCGAAATTCGTCAGTACTCTCCCGATGTGGTAGATTTGATAGAGCAAGGTATGAGTATGAGGAGCCCGAATACCGTGACTCCTCCGAGGCGGACAATATCTCTTCGATCCTGACGGAAGAGGATCTTGGTCGTATCAGGGTGGTCTACAAGATTCCCTGACAGTTTGATCTGATTTTGCCCGATCCTGGTGTGCAAGCTTGCTCATCAATCTTTCTCGAGTTTTGCTTCTTCTCGTTTGATGCCTTCCACATGGGACTTCGTCTACCCTTTCAACCATTTGTCAGAGAGGTCTTAAGGTGGTACACTTTGATCCCCGTTCAGTACATGCCGAACATGTGGAGGCATGTGAACAGTTTTGTGTTGCATTGTCTAGCGGCTGGATTTTAGCCAAGGTTGAATATGTTGAGCGCACTCTATAAGCTCCATTAGAAGAAAAAAAATGAAGTTTAGGTATTATCTTACTCCTCGGGCGGGCGTGAAGCTTGCTCACCGAACTCTCCCGAGTTGTGCTTCTTCCCATTTGATGCCTTCCATGCGGGACTTCCTTCTACCCCTTCACCCGTTTGTCAGAGAGGTCTTGAGGTGGTACACTTTGATCCCCGTTCAGTACTTGCCAAACATGTGGAGGCATGTGAACAGCTTTGTGTTACATTGTCAGGCGACTGAATTTTAGCCAAGGCTGAATGTGTTGAGGGTGCTCTATAAGATCCATCAGAAGATCAAAATGGAGTTTAGGTATTATCTTACTCCTTGGGTGAGCATTAAGTTGATCGATAATCTCGTATCGATCAAGTTTTGGAAGGAGAAATTCTTTGTTATCGACAATTCTGATCCGTGGGGGACTGCTACCACTTGGCGGGAGAGTCTCCTGAACAGAGTGAGGATGGATCCTAGGCTGATTCCGGAGGAGGAGAGTATATGTGATGCTCACCTGAAGTGCCTGTCCTTGAAGTGGAGAGAGGTTACAGAGGAGGTCCTCTTCAGGGGGGGGGGGGGGGCTCAGCCCGATAGACCCCAATACACTATATCTTTTAGTTATTCTCTGTAATTGATAACTTAGTTTATTATTTCTTGGTGTTCTAATATTTCGTGCTTTTCTATGTAGAGGAAACTGATATGGATTTTGATGCCATCGTTGCAAGGCTATCAGGGCTGAGTGGCAAGGTCCCTGACAAGAAGAATAGGAAGAGGGTCGTCAATAGACCCATGTCTGCCAAAGCTGAGAAATGTTATGCAGAAACTACTCCGAGAGTGGTTTTGGGATGTCCTCCTGCTTTTTCGTCCACTCCCACGACTAGGGGGTTCTCTTTGGTTTCGGCGTTCTTGCTCGTGCTTCCCCCGCTTACTGTGGAGGCCGAGGCTATTCTTACCGAGGTACACTAGAAGATCTATGTCCCGGACAGGCAGGTTAGGAGGCATGATGTCTTTCTAGGGGATTCGGCGAGTTGTATGTAGGCGGTTCAACATCTCCCGACCCCGAAAGATAGGAATATGATGGCTGCGGAAGTGTCAGGGATTCCGCTTTGGAGATCTCCGAGTTGCTATGTCGGTATGTTTTGTGTTGTTTATAGATTTCTTTTACTCCCGTAGATTTTTTTAAGTATTGAAGTCTTCTTCCCTTTTTGCAGATTACTTCTCATTTTGGCCACTTGTTGAAACTCGTGTCAGATGAAGAGAGTCAATGAATGAAGACGATCAACAAGGCGAAGGCGAAGAGGGCAAAGTCCATTAGGGAGTTGGATGCGCAGGAGCTTCAAGAGGTGGCTCAGGCAGCTTAGATTGCCCAGCTAGAGAAGGCTTTGAAGAAGGAGAAGGAGCTGGCGGTGAAGGAGAGGGGGGGTGCTGTGAAGGAGAGGGTGGACGCGATGGCGACTGGGAAGTCTGAGGCGGAGGGGTACCTCATTGCCAACATGGAGAAGGTTTATGCTAGAGCCATTCGGGACATCATCGAGTGAGTCCCTGGCTTCAATGGCGAGGAGTATCGGCTGTATGGGAGTGATGATGCCGACAAAGAGGAGGGAGACAAGGTGGTAGCATAGTCTACTATCGTTGGTGTGGAGAGTTCGGGAGTTTCAGGAGGAGCTAAATAAAAAGATGAGACTCCTTCTCTCATGGTTCCGTCGACCGAGGTGAATCCCTGACTCCTCCTTCCCATCCTCTAGTGCTTATTTTGTTTTTGATTCTATGCCTTATTACGGACTATCCACAGCTTGTTGTATCTTCCCTTTGCTTTGAATGGAAGAAAAATGATTGGTGTTTCAATCTTATGTTCTTGTTTTTCTTCTTCTTCTTCTTCTTCTTTTTCTTGGGAGAGTCTCTTTGTAGTGTTTTGGTTTTAGTCGTTGAGTCTCTTTACTCTTGTAGTGATTATTTGTTGCGCTGTTGTAACTACCTACATTATTTGTTGGCAGATGATTGTATATAGCGGGGGAGACCCTCGAGATACTGAAATTACCCGTCTTTGCACAAGGATGAGAGTTGTGAAGCTTGGACTTACTCGTTTACGAGAGAAACTATACCTGACGGAAGTAGAGTTTGCTTATTTGAAGAAGGCGTTAGTTAAGAGGAACGTAGTGGTCAAGCATCTTGGTAAAGGACAGCAAGAAATGCCTCCGCTCGAGGAGGAGGCGGGTTTGCACGATGGATGTGTCTCTCTCGTGGCGGGTGACCGTTGAAGAGGACCCATAGATTAAATCTCTTCGTTGTTCCTTGCTTGCAACTACGACCGAGAGAGGTGAGTTAAGGAATGTAGTTCTTAAAAAGAGATTGAAGGTCGCTCATCTGAAGGGGATCGTTCTCGACTATCCGAGTGAAGATCATCTGAACTGTTCGACTTGCACTCATATGGTTTGTTGGAAAATTATGGTAAAAATTCTCAGCTCAAGGAGAGACTCGCTGAGCAGGAGGTGGAAATCCATCGACTGAAGTGACTTCTTGAGGGCACTTGGACCAGGACTCTTTTTCTCATGATGAGATAATTCAATGAAGGTCATTCCACAAACTGGCCTTTTGTTTGCAAAGGTGTTCCAAAAATCCATGAGATGCCCAGAGTGGGGTGGCCGGTTTGTCAAGTGTTGTTTCAAATGAGGGGATGACACGTGTCCACAGATGCGCAACTCAGACTCAATCTATGGGTTTGCTGCTTCCCTTAGATCGTTCAAGAACTTGAGGCGGCTCTTCTGTTGTGAGTGGGATTCATAAGCTACGAGTGTCTCTTAGGCGGAGTATCCCCTTGCCTTGAGGGAGTAGAGGTGACTCTGAGGGAGAACTTTTTTTTAATGTATTTTATGGGACTTGTAATGGGATGTTGTCAAATAAAAAACCTCCTAAGTGTTTAGGTATTATTTCTTGTCCTTTTTGAGTTGTTGCTCTTCGTCTTAGAGTGGCTTGGGCCACTCTGGTAGAGGGTTGGATCTCTTGTGCCCTTGTGCGATAAGTTGTGGGATTAGCATTTGGGCTAGACTCCAAACTTGTTCTTTTAGCATTTCAGGAGCAGATCGAATGAAAAGTTGAGCTCTGAACTTGCTTGGTCTCAAGTTGCTAGAGAAAATCTTGAACCAAGAGTGTGGACTCTGAATAGGTTGATAACGAGTTTCAGGAGCAATTCGAATGGTAAGTTGAGCTCCGAACTTGCTTGGTGGCAAGTTGCTAGAGCAACTTTGAACCATGGGTATGGACTTCGAACTTGTCCTTTAGGTGTTTTAGGAGCAGATCGAGTAGCGAGTTGAGTCTCTGAGCTTGCTTGGTTGCAAGTTGCTAGAGAAACTCTTGAACCATGAGTGTGGACTCCGAATGGGTTGATAACGAGTTTCAGGAGCAGGTCAAATGGCGAGTTGAGCTCTGAACTTGCTTGGTGGCAAGTTGTTAAAGCAACTCTAAGCCATGGGTATGGACTTCAAACTTATCCTTTAGGTGTTTCAGGAGCTGATCGAGTGGCGAGTTGAGTCTCTGAGCTTGCTTGGTTGCAAGTTTCTAGAGAAACTCTTGAACCACAAGTGTGGACTCCAAACTGGTTGATAATGATTTTCAAGAGCATGGTGAATGGTGAGTTGTGCTCCGAACTTGCTTGGTGGCAAGTTGCTAAAGAAACTCCAAGCCATGAGTATGGACTCCGAACTTATCCTTTAGGTGTTTTACGAGTAGATTGAGTGGTGAGTTGAGTCTCTAAGCTTGCTTAGTTGCAAGTTGCTAGAGCAACTCTTGTACCACGAGTATGGACTCCGAACGGATTGATAACGAGTTTCAGGAGCTGATCGATTGGAGAGTTGAACTCTGAACTTGCTTGGTGGCATGTTGCTAAAGCAACTTCGAGCCATGGGTATGGACTTCGAACTCATCCTTTAAGGAGCTTAATAAGTATTTGGTGTGGATTGTGGGAAAGACTATGTGCCTGACTCATTGTTTGAATCCAGAGAGTTGCACAAGAATTTTGCAAAAGAAAATACTAAATTTTTATTGAAAAATCAAAATAAGTGGCTGCTTTGATTTCTGCCCTTTATTATATGTTGTGACCATTATAAGTATTGGCATTTATTACATGTTTGAACTAAAAGTTACTACTATGGGAGGGCATTAAGCGTCCTCGTTGTACTTCATCAGGTGCTCGCAATTCCAAGTCCTTGATATCTTCTTCCCCCTAGGTCTTCAAGTCGGTAAGCTCTCGGGCGGACCACTTATGAGACATTATATGGCCCCTCACAGTTAGGACCAAGCTTTCCCTTCTTGCGTGGGTCGGATATCTTGAGCTTTCAAAGGATGAGGTCCCCCTCTTTAAGGTTGGCTGGGCAGACCTTCTTGTTATGGAACTTCTCCACCCTCTGCGGGTAGATATGTCTTCTCAGGGTAGACTTCTCTCGCACTACTTCAACAAGATCTATATTGGCCCGGAGGTCATTTGAGTTCTTCTCTTCGTTGAAGGAGAGAAGACGAGAAGAAGGTATTCTGACTTCCAGCAGGATGAGTGCTTCTGTGCCGAAGGTGAGGTTGAATGTGGATTTTCCCATTGTGATTCTCTTTGTGGTTCTGTAAGACCTGAGCACGCTTGGAAATTCTTCAACCCATAGTCCCTTCGGAGCTTTATCAAGTCTCTTTTTGAAGCCATTATGTTGGTGTATGCTCTAGTGGCCAGTTGTGTATTGACATCACTAGTTTACATTTTATCATGACATTTATTTCATATTTAGGCATTTCATTTGTTGTGTTATTTATTGTGAATTAAATGAACATGATGAAGTCCTTAGAATAGTAAGTTCATTGTCATGCGATATCAAGTGTATGACTTGATTGTGAGATCCTATTGGCTGAAATCAGAACACTGTTCTTAAATGTCCCTAGTCAAGTATTATTGTGAATTAGGATAATGATAATACATAGAGACTAATATGTGCGTAGACTGATGACCATTCTCACGGATCATGGATATGAGATATCAAGTCTTCACATGGGTACATATTAGAGTAATAATGTACTGGACTGACCCACCATGAGAACGATGCATGGATCGTTACGTAAGTGTCATAAGCGGTTCTCACAGTGACCATGGTGTACGTAGTCCTTTGACTTGAAGTCACTACGTTTCCCTTCATTAGAAGTTATATGTTTTAATGCCGTCAAACGTTGCCTGTAATAAGATGATTATAAAGTCGGCTATTAGATATACTATAAATCATGCGGAGGGATGTGACTAGGATAGATAGGATTTTTCCCTCTTATATAACAGATGCTATCTACGACCCCTTGATTGAGTGAGACTGCAAAATGCATGGTCATGCTCAAATGAGTTAATATGAGATATTGATCTCATTTGTTTTAGTAAGTCTACTAGGACATCAAGAAACCAAAGATTGAACTATACAAGGGTGACACACTCTATGCCTTGTGGTCAATTAAGATATCTGGACAAAGAAACTAAACTACATGGTAACTTTGGTCACGGATAGGTTATGTCAAATCACTGACATTCCCATTAGTTGAGTAGTAGTGATGTATTGCTAGATAGCACTCACTGTTTGTAATACTCGAATATGATTTTATTATTACTGTCAATGTAATGGGAACCTACAGGGTCACACACTTAGAATGGATCGAAATTGATCCAAGTAAGACTTGGACTTCTGACATTGGTTGAGCTTTTAATTAGATTAAATGAGCCGACTAAAGTTCAAAGGCCCACATAAAAATCTGACCCAGGTCAAATTGTGAGCCCAACAACCTCATTACTCTTAGGGTTGGTTTTCTGCACCTATATATATGATATGTATATGTGGAAAAGACACACATGACAAATCCTAGCCGTCACATAAAGTGAGAGAGAGAGATCGTGAGGAGGAACATCACCTTCCCGCAGCTAGAACCACTGCCAGACGGAGAGCCATTTTTCGTTCCATTCGTGTGGATACCATACAACTACCGTAATATTGTAGTGCTCTGATCGGCATACTGTGGAGATAGCACATCCATCTTTTAGGTATAACTCCTAAACACGATTTATGGTTTTCGCATGGATCTATGGATAGGTTTTGATATTTTCGTAATTTTTCTGCTATGTATTTAATCCGTGATTGCTTTTGAAACCTAACACATCCAATATTTGCTGATTGGCATTATCAGCTTGGCCATTGGTCTGGGGGTGCAGGATAGAGGAGATGTGTTGTTTAACCTCCATAGTGGTGCAAAACTTACGGTATCCTTTGCTGGTGAATTTTGTTCCATTGTCGGTGACTAGTGTTAGGAAGATCCTGAACTGGCAGACTATGCTCTTGCAAAATAATTACTGAATATTGTGCCATGTAATAGAAGCTAGTTGTTCCGTCTCGACCCACTTTATGAAGTTGTTCAGCCATTATCTCCATTTTAGAGTATCAAAGCTCGGCGTCATGAAGTACTTTACTTACATAAAAGATTGTCTTATGTACTCTATCTTCTTCCCCAACCAAGGCAGCACAAGTGATTTGGTCTGAAGTGGCCAAGTAGAGGTAGAGGACCTTTCTCGGCTTGGGCATGCTAAGGAGTGGGAGATTGATGAGGAGTACTTTGAGACATCAAAGGCTATTTGTTGTTCTTCTTCCCACTCAAAATTCTTTGCTCCTAGTGTAGCACCCCAAATTTCATACACAGGCAATTCATGACTCATCCAGAATTTTTACTTCAATTTCTTACAACATAATACAAAAATATAGGAAAATTTAAAACTTTTCATTACATTAATGTCATTTACATTACACAGCGGAATTTACACATAAAATTTTCAACTCATTTCATCATAGATTCTCAATATGGTAACATCTTCCATCACAAGCTCGAGCTCACGCCACTTGTTAACCAGAGTCTTGTAACACTTGAGAACTGTGGGTACGTCAGTTGAATATAACCAACACAATGCTAATTATAACAGTGATCCTCAAAAACTTGACATACACAAACTTGAATGAACGATAAATGTGGAAAGAATGACTGATTTGAATGTGTCAGTGTATGCCATGAACCTAATGACTAATGCACAAACAACCATGCACACGATGCTCCTCTAATGCACACTTGTCCGAATTCTATGCCGCCCATACAACATAGGTCCGAGGGCAAGCCCTTAACATACTCATCATTGTAGGGTTTTTTCTCTCACCATGCAATCATACAACAGTGATGCAGGTCTTTCGGACATGTCTTTTTTAGGTCGGTGTAGTCTATGCAGTTTGTAACACCCCGAATTCCAAAATACAACTGAATTCGAGTTCCACAGGATCTTTATACTTCTTTCGTACAATTTTACAAGGAAATAAAAAACTTTTCTTTCATCAGAGTTACATTACACTTTTACATTATCACAGCGGAAGCAATTTTACAATAAATTACAATGAACAACATTTATAACAATCTTGCACAGCATGTATACTTCAATTGTGTCAAGCATCTTTACCCTGTATATAAAACAGTGGGCGCATCAGTTCATTCAACTGACGAAATATTATACACAGTCATCCTCTCTATGCCGAAAACAGTATAACGATTCTCATTTCTTAACAACCACAAACTTGTCACAAACAAAACTAAAGAGACTATCCTATTGATGTCGTGTTGTGATTGTGCACTTAGTCCTTAATGCAGTTATTATGTTATATGACACTAATGCACACTTGTTCGGATTCTATGCATCCCATACTACATAGGTCCGAGGGCAAGTCCTTAACCATTCTCCATCTTGTAGGTTTCAATCCCTCGCCATGATTTAATCTACTACTGTAACTACGGTAAGTATCCTAGATGTTCTATGAGTTACGAGCTCATGTCCAGACAGTCTGGAGGGGAATCCCACGTCATGTCACGATGCATCGTGAAGATAGCCTGTAGACAATTCAGCCTCCGTCATGGGACATGAAACCACCTGAAGTCACCAAACATCCCACGAGTGTCGCCACCGGGACGGTACTCTGGAGCAGTATCCATGTCATGTCACGATGCATCGTGAAAACAACCTGTGAATACTCTAATGCCGCCAATCCAATAGCCCTCATACTCAATATTTTTCTCTTACTTTCATCACATCTTCACTATGTATCTAGTCCTTAGTTCTTAGGATCATGAACAAAATCAAATCTCTAGAGTTAGCCTTTTCACTATATCGGTCTTAACCATTTATTCAACATGACCCAAATCTTGGTCTTTTCATTTCAAATTTCATTTCAATTCATTTCTTTTCAATGCCGGTATGAGGCTTAGCCACACTCTAGTTCTCAATTTCAATTCACAATCACACAAAATTGAGCCTTTCAAACTCATAAGTTCTCTTTTCAAGATTAACAATAGTTTTTCCTTTTCATGTTCATAACATTTGTATATTCATAATGTCCTTCGTAACTCATCATGTCAATAAAAATTCCAATTTCATGTACAATAATCATGCATAAATAAAGAAATTCAATTGGTCATAGTCAATGGTTCATAAACTCCGTATTCTCACTTTATCAATACTAAGTCTAACAATCATACCTCCATTTTTCTTTCATTAACATAACTCTTTTCAAAACATCTTTTAATCGATACGTTTTTCTTTGTCCACAAAAATAATTTAGGCTAACAATTTATAGTAGTTCTTTCTTGCAGAAGTAGTCTCAAATATACTAGGCCAAAGATTATAGAAAAATTTATGAAAATTAGATATCATTTGAACTTCAGGGCAGTCGACTGTCAATCATAGTCAGTCGACTGTTCTACGAGGTTCTAAAGCTAAAAAAAATAATTGATCAGAGTAGTCGACTGTCAAGCCATGATCGGTCGACTGTTCTGTGAGAGATTTGAACTATATTTTCATCTTTCTCAGACCAGTCGACTGTTTCAATATGATCGGTCGACTGTACTACTGGGTTTTCCAATTCTAAAAATATTTTTCTCTGTTCCTTTTCTTCTCTTTTTGAAACATAACTTTCCAAATTTTGAAACATATACAAATGCAGTAAACCAGTATTTTAGATTCATTATTTGCTTATAAAACATGCATTTTTGAATCTTAGGTTAGGTTCTATGTCCATAATTTCGACATTGAGAACACATCATGTTTGCACACGTGTTGAAATATAACTTCTACAAAAAATACTTCATTACTTCGTTCTTTCATTTGTTAGCGATCTTCAACCTTTTTGAACACAGATTCTCATCTTACTACAAGATAGTTACCTTAATTTAAACAACCACTTTCACAAGATACATTCAACTTTGTCTCAAATGTATAGATTTTCTTCACACAATATGGATCTTGAACATCTAGCATGGCAATACATGATGTCTTCTAGCATTCTAATTCATAATTTATCCACTAGCAATCATTTCAACAAACATCTTCTACATAAGCAATCATGGAGTCAATTTTCACTTAGGTTTTCATTAATCATTCTATCAAAACATTCCTAGTATGGTAACTAGAATTAGAAGTCATGAGAAACACCCACCTATTTGAAGAAAAACGAATAGAAAGCTCCTACAAATCTCCTAGAATGCACGAATAGATCCTTCTCCTCCTAGGTTGTGCCTCAACGTTGCCTCCTCCTCCTTGATGTAGCAAACCGAGCCTCTTCTATTGCAATTTCGGCCTTCTCTTGGATGAGCACCCACACACAAAAATCTCCTCAATCTTTTACTCCCCAAAAACTCTTAATCTTTTCTTTCTTTAATCAGTTTTCTAATGTACTAAAATGAGAAGAACTAGAGGGTATTTATATATAATTTTAGTGGAAATAAAGGGCTAGGATTAAATCAAGTGTTTAGGATCAAGGGCTTAGATGAATTAGGGAGTTTTAGCAACTACCTATGATGAGATAACTACCTCTCCACTAGCTCCATCTCTCCCTCTCTCTTTGTCCATCCGGCCTAGGTGAAAGGTGTGCAATGGACACCCCATTGTATGCACGTGCTACCCTAGTGTCCCCCACTCACAACTTTGTACATGCTAATTAATTAATTGTCTATTATTTGAGTCTACACTACAAGTTAGCCTAAAATAGAGATTAATTAAATTGCATGGGCTCACTAATGGGCCAAGAGACTATGGGCTCAAATAATTAAAATAATTAATTAATAAAGTGGGCTAAAAGAAAATTTGGGTTTTTAGTTTTTAATTAGGCTTTAAAGGAAAATAACTTTTGGAAAAATAAGGGAGAACAAATACTATAGAAATATTTTATACGGAAATTATACAAATGAAATCATATGTGCAAAACACGTAAAATCAAAAAAAAATCTCATAAATGAAAACTAGGGTGTTACACAGTTTCTCCATTTGGCATTGGATTTCTTTACCATTACTACATTTGCTAGCCACTCGGGGTAGCTAACTTCTTGAATGAAGCGGGTGGATAAGAGATTTTCGACTTCCTCCTTGACAACTTGCTGTCTGTCAGGGGAAAACTTACGACGCTTTTGTTGGATGGGCTTGACGTCCGGATTCACGCTCAAACAATGCATGATTAGATTTTCGGAAATGCCTGACATGTCCAAGCTAATAAGTTTTGGTTCCCCTTATGCAAGTAACGAGTTTCTCTTTGACTTGATGGGGGGGAGCCTTGCTTACTCGGAAACACTTGGCTTGGTCATCTTCGGAGAAGGGGATTTCTTCTAGTTCGTTTACAGGCTCGGAGTTGGCTTGTCCCCTATCTTGTGGGAGTTCCCTGACATCGAGGGGGAGGACCGATCCCTCCATTGTGGAAGTGTAACATGCCCGAGCAGATTCTTGGTTTCCTTTAGCTTCCCCTACCCCTGATGTTGTGGGGAACTTCATTTTCATGTGAAATATTGAGGCAACCGCAAGAAAGGGCTGCTAGCCTGGACGACCAAAGAGGGCATTAGAAGTAGACTTCATGTTGACAGCCATGAATTTGAGTGCTTCTGTGAGAGTAGCTAGAGCTTTTTCCACGATCACATCAAGGGTGACTATCCCTTTAATCTGAACTGGAGCTCTGGAGAATCCATGAAGAGTGTATTCGGCAGGTTTGAGACAGGTCTCGTGAGAGCTGGAGACCCTCAAATACATTCAGGAAGAGGATTGTTACTAAGTTGTCGTTATTCACTAAGATGTGGCACATCTCATGATTTGTCATGCATATGCTAATTACAAGTGTGTCGTAGTGAGGTGTTTGAACTCCTTCGAGGGCCTTGGTCTGAGAATGTTATTGGAAACCTAGAGCTCTTAGGAGGGAGGATGCTTTGTACCTAATTTACCTCTCGGAGAAATGCTTTCCTAGAGGGGTTGGATGATCCCCTATTAGTCCTCCATGGATGGAGTGGAAAACAACCATGTGTTCTGAGTCTTGTGACTTGGAATGCCTCTCTGGTCGTTTGTTGGGGCTCCCTTTATCGAAAGGAGGCTCGGTGTTGTTTCTTTGGTTGAATTTGGTGAGGTAACCTCTCCAGAGGAGAGCTTCAAGCTCATCCTTGAGGGCTCAACAATCATTTGTAAGGTGTCCATGGTCCCTGTGAAATGCGCACCATTTGTTCCTGACCATTCTCTTGCTTGAAGTGTTCATCTTCGGGGGAGGTTGACGAATCCCGTCCTTAATTCTCAAATTCCACGAGGATTGTAGAGATACTAGCGTTGAGCAATGTGAATTTTTCGAAACGAGGCACTGGAGGAGGACGACGCTGACCCCAAGCATCCTTCTGGGACTTCTTGGGTTCCTCTTCGTTGGTATTCTTCCGTTTGTGTCTCGGATGAGGACCCCTTATGTTTTTGTGGATGAATGACATCTTTCACCCAGATGTACTTCTCAACTCTTTGAAAGAGGTCAGAGAAGTCTTGAAGGGGTCTCTTGATGAGAGAAGCTTTGAGGTGGACGTGATTTACACTGTATCTGAAGGCAGCCATGGCTATGACTGAGTCAAGTGAAGGGATGAATCAGGACTCGACAGTAAAGCCCCAAACATAACTCGTGAGAAATTCCCCATCCTTTTGCTTCAAATCAAGTATGGAGGTGCTTGCCTTCTCTGTCTTATGGCTAGGTGGTGAATTGTGTGAGGAATAGCTCCTTGGGCCTGATCGAAGGAGTAGATGGACCCTGGAAAGAGATGAAAGAACCACTCCAATGCAAATCCCTTCAAGCTTGCTGGAACATGTTGCAAAGGAGGGAGTCAGATGCTTAATGGATCATCATGAGGGTTTAAAAACTCTCAAGGTGGTCTACCGAGTTGGAATCGCCGTTGAAGCTGAAATTTTGAAGTTTGCTGGGCCATGAGTCTCGAAAGATTATTCTGGAGTATATATATATGTGTGTGTGTGTGTGTGTGTGTGTGTGTGTGTGTGTGTGTGTGTGAAAGAATTGGTTTTGGTTGTTGGCCTATAGAAGATTCTATAGGGCTATGGAATAAATGGATTGAGAATGGTCCTATAGAATTGATCTATGGTGCTTAGGAAAATGTGCATGAAAAATAAAAAGAAAGATAGAATGGCTGCATGCATGGAGGATGACGTGGCTTAAGGGGGAGGTGTTGTGATGGGGTCTAAAGTCCCACATCATCCAAAGTGGATAAAGAGAGTGAGTATAAATAGTAAAAAGCCAAATAATAGGGGTACCTAACGGTTAACCACCCTTTTGATGGCAGCCTGTGGTGGACAGTTATTAGGATTTTATTTGTTCACGTGTTACGTGCACGTGTAGTCACGTGCGCAGCTGAGCCGGGCCCGGGGCGTTACAGGGAGATCGAATGGGGCAGTATGCTCCAACATGTCTTCATTCTTCTTATTTCATTAATGCTAGGCGGTCCTCCATCTTTCGGAGGCACTGGAGGACTGTGCTGCCTTGTTCTTCGAACCTAGTGGACGCGTGGAACTCCTTTTGTCGTGGAGGAGTAGGACGGTAAATGTTGTTTTGTCAAGTCCTACTAGGGACGACGTGGAGGGCTTGAAGGACCTTATCTTTGAAGTTTCGGAATTCTGCCTTAGTGACGGGGTGCATCTTCCTCCTTATCTATCATGGGGTTGATCGGCTTGTTGGTCAGGCTTCTTCTCCCGCAAGGGGAATTCTTTGTCCCCTAAGAGAGTGATAGCTTCTTCCCCCCCTGGGAGAGGGGGTTCTTTTGTGCCTTCTAGGAGAGGGGGTTCTTCTAGACCTCTGCCTTCAAGGAGAGAGGCTCCTCTTGCTTACCGGGCGTGCTGGACGGGGGACCTCATCCTGGACTCGCCTTTCATTCAAGTGTTCTCAGAGATCAGACCACTGCTGTTGGGAGAGTATAATCTGGCAGAGGTCTTGTTGTGTCTGGGTGCCATATAAAACACCGTAGAGGGTGTCGAGGTGTAGACCAAACCCCTGTTATCACCCACATGCCGCACACAATGCTGACATCTTTGGGAGCCCCTTGGCACAACCTCTTTGGAGGGAGGCTGAGTAGGTTGTTGAGGGGTTGTTCCGGCTGAGGAGGTTGATCCGGTTGAGGAGTAGAAAGGAGGTCCTCCACATGAGGAGGAGGTGAAGGAAGTTGTTTTTTTGGCTTGCTGTCATCGTCTTCCCTTTTCCCCTTGGAGCCATGGCTAGAAAAGTAGTTTTTTACCAACGAAGTTTGGTTGGATTTCTTTTCTGTTTCCCACAGACGACGCCAATCTGTTGCTGCTATTTTCTATGTGGGAGCTAACGAATAGTGTGAATTCTTTATGGAAAACAATAAAAAGTCTGACGTTTACTTTTCGCTGATGTTGATCGCTGTAAATTGATCTTGATTCTAAAATCTAACTCGTGTGAATGCTTAGATATGATCTAAACGGTTGTGAACGCTCTGATTGACCTGCAAAATAGTCGGAAATATGGAGGTTGGCCTTGGCGATAGACCTCTGATACCAAATTAAAAAAAACTCAAAAGATATGAGGAGTTTTGAGAGCGAAAATTGCAATTACCTTTATGAACAAGTCATGGGGTATTTTTAGTCATTTAAGGGGTCAGTTTCAAGATATTGATTTATCTCTATTTTATGGTGTTTTGATAAGGTTGGTTATCGTCTTCTTCATGAAGAAATAGAGTCAGATACTTTTCTCTTAATATGAAGATAGAGTTGGTTGACTTTGTGCTTCATGAAGAGATAAGAAGTAGTTCTAGAGATACAATTATGACTCTTCACATGATAAAGAGAAATTATTTTTAAACTCTTAGTGTTAAGAATAGAAGTAGTTACTCACTAGTGATAAAGAATTTAAGATGACAGTTCAGATAATTATGAACTCCTTCATATTGGGCCGCTTTGACAACTCAGTATGATAAGCCTATTTTGGGTTGTTGGGTTTGAGAGATGCCCGACTTTCTTTTACGGGCCCTTATCTGTTGGAAATTACAGTTTTACCCTTGAGAGCTTTAGCATTCATGTCCGATTTTGAACGGTCCCGAATTTATTATATTATTACCCATTATCAGTCTGAACTCTGTAATAAATTTTACAATTTGAGAATATCTCAATATTTGAGGAGATTTACATACTTTGCAATTTAAAAGTAATTAAAACATCATAAGAAAGAAATGATGACTTATCTGTTATGCGAATGTTGGTTTAAGTAATGTTAATATTGCATTAAAATTAGCATATTTGTATATATGATATCTTATCCGTGAACGTTTATGTATGAACATAATAATTGATCGTATCTTGCAAGATACAGTAACCAGATATTTTAATTTTCTTGTAACTTTTAGGTATTCCAACTCTATAAATACTAGCAACTTACATGTGCACTGCACGTTTTAATAAAAATAGTTTTTTTAAAGTAAAAATTTGGATTTGGTATGGGCTTGAATCTAAGATCGCCTTTATAATAATTATGCACATGCATTACACGTGTTGGTTGATTTACAAATGACACTAAGGCCTTCTTCCATTATAATATTAGAGATAAGTGAGTGTGATTAAGATGTTTTGTGCAAATTCAATTTGAAATTCTTAACACTATCAAAGAACCGAACAACAGAATTTATTGGTGCAAGCCAGGTCAGTAACTAAGTATATTTAATTCCATGTACTGGTTGTTTTGCGCATCTCCTTCGCTGCCTTAGTTTTGTGGGCGCTTCTTTGCGGGCGTTTTTGATGGATGGCCTGTTTTTGGGCATTTGTTTGTGGTATTGCTGCTGCCTACGAGCTTAGGCTCAGCTGTACCTCTTGTCAAGACCTCTCTCCTTTGCGCGGCTTGTAATTTTGAATTTTTTGCTGTTATAGGCCACTTTTTGAAAATATTTACGTTTTTGAGTCAGTTTCCCAACTATTAGTGCTTTTGAACTACTTTGTGCCACGTCAGCAGCGCCCGCTATTTTCAATAGCGGCCTCTTCATTTAGAGGTCGCTAATGGGAATAGCGACCTATGTTTTAATTTTTTTTGATTTTTTTGTTTGCCGTCGCTATTCCCACTAACGACCTTAGTATAATGAGGTTAGTTAGCTCAAATGAATGTATTAAGACACTTAGCAATTTCTAAAAAGCTTTCCCCAAAAATTTAAAACTGAGGTCATTATTGGGAATAGCGACCTTAGTATACTAAGGTCGCTATTCCCAATAGCGACCTCAGTAGGAAACACAATCTCCTTGTTCTTTATAAAATTTATAAAATAGTCATACAACTAAGGCATCTATTCGGAATAACAACCTTAGTTAATAAAGACCTCTATTCCGAATAGCGACCTTAGTTTTAAAAATAAATTGATTGTCATTTTTCAGAGAGCAAAAGCTCTCTAGATTTTGCTAAGTGTTAGAATACAGCTCATTAAAGGTTGCTAATTGATGCGGTTTGTTTCTGGGAGACGTGTGGATGCACCAGGTGTGAGTTCGGACTCGATTTGTATTGAAGGAGAATGCTGCTTGTCAGTCGACCCTCGGCTGACCGGGCGGTACCTGCGATGGGCTCGGAGGGAGGTGGATGTCTGGGCTCGGATCAGAGGGTTCGGATCCGAGGTCTTGTGTACCTGCAGACGGTCCTGAAACACCGGGGTTTATCCCGGCGGCGGACCCTCCGACGATCTAGTCAGTCTCTGTGAGAGAGTAGCAATAACTAGGTGAATTTAAGTGGCAAAAGATTGATTACCTCAAAAGGTGGGTGAGGGTCTAGTATTTATAGAGAATTCCAACCGGGTTTGGATCCGCTTGGGGGCCGGGTCTGAATCCGAAAGCCCATGGGCCTGACGTGGCAGAAGGCCCAGGGGGTTTGGGGCAGACGTGGCAGTACCAGGAGTGGTATAGGGCTGACGTGGCAAAACCCTTGGTGGTATTTGGAGCTGACATGGCTGATCATGGGTCTCCTGTGCCTCTGGGGGAATCGGAGGGCCTAGGCCGTGCCAGGTCATCTTCATACCTCGCCAGGATGGGGGGACGGCCCGTGGGGCTGTCACGGATCGGAGACCGAGGACCATGGAGGCTCGTCGGATACGAGGAGACCAGTTCTGTGGGGGTGAACTTGAGGCTCGGCGCCGACCCTTTAGTGGCTCGAAGCCGAACGAGATTGCTGTTTTTATCTTTTTTATTGAGTGAGAGTTGTATTGGGCCCTGGTTGGGTCCCAAGCCCTTTTTACCCCACCACACAAGCCCCCCACTCCTGCGGGGGTGCGGGAGCTAGCCGTGGAGGAGTGTTTATGGTTGTAGAAATGGGATGGCGGATCACTGGGCCTTCATGAGGGGGTAGTCCTGATGTTAGAGCGATCCTCGAGCTGGCGAGGGTCTATGGATCGGCAAGGGTGATAGCGAGCCGTTGACACTTTCTGAGAGGATTACCCTGGTGCTAGACCTGACCTCGAGCTGGCGAGGGATTACGGGTCAAGGAGGGCGATGGTGAGCAGTTGAGCCTTCCTGAGAAGACTACCCTGGTGCTAGACTTGACCTCGAGCTGGCGAGGGATTACTGGTCAACAAGGGTGATGGCGAGCCGTTAAGACTTCCTGAGAAGACTACCCTGGTGTCAGACCTGACCTCGGGCTGGCGAGGGATTACGGGTCGGCAAGGGTGATGGCGAGCCATGGAGCCTTCCTGAGAAGACTACCCTGGTGCTAGACCTGACCTCGAGCTGGCGAGGGTTTACGGGTCAACAAGGGTGATGGCGAGCTGTTGGCCTTCCTGAGAAGACCACCCTGGTGCCAAACCTGACCTCGAGCTTGGCGAGGGATTACGGGTCGGCAAGGGCGATGGCGAGCCGTGGAGCCTTCCGGAGAAGACTACCCTGGTGCTAGACCTGACCTCGAGCTGGCGAGGGATTACGGGTCAACAAGGGTGATGGCGAGCCGTTGGCCTTCCTGAGAAGACCACCGTGGTGCCAGACCTGACCTCGAGCTTGGCGAGGGATTACGGGTCGGCAAGGGCGATGGCGAGCCGTGGAGCCTTCCGGAGAAGACTACCCTGGTGCTAGACCTGACCTCGAGCTGGCGAGGGATTACGGGTCAACAAGGGTGATGGCGAGCCATTGGCCTTCCTGAGAAGACCACCCTGGTGCCAGACCTGACCTTGAGCTTGGCGAGGGATTATGGGTCGGCAAGGGCGATGGCGAGCCGTGGAGCCTTCCGGAGAAGACTACCCTGGTGCTAGACCTGACCTCGAGCTAGCGATGGATTACGAGTCAACAAGGGTGATGGCGAGCCGTTGGCCTTCCTGCGAAGACCACCCTGGTGCCAGACCTGACCTCGAGCTTGGCGAGGGATTACGGGTCGGCAAGGGCGATGGCGAGCCGTGGAGCCTTCCTGAGAAGACTATCCTGGTGCTAGACCTGACCTCGAGCTGGCGAGGGATTACGGGTCAACATGGGTGATGGCGAGCCATTGAGCCTTCCTGAGAAGACCACAATGGTGTCAGACCTGACCTCGAGCGGGCGAGGGATTACGGGTCGGCAAGGGTGAGGGTGTGCCGTTGAGCCTTCCCGAGAAGACTACCCTGGTGCTAGACCTGGCCTCGAGTCGGCGAGGGATTACGGGTCGGCAAGGGTGAGGCCGAGCCGTTGAGCCTTAGAATGTTTGAGCGGGGTAGCCCGCTGTTTTTGCGGAGCATTGAAGGTGCTCCGGGATCTGTGTGATGTTCCAATTTTCCAGGGGCCTTAAATGTGCCGCCTAATAAATGCATGGCACATGGGCTTCCGTCGTTTGGCTTTCTCCATGTCATAAAGGCCGGCCTATGGGGGAGGCTATAAGTACCCCTCCCTCCGCAGCGGGTTTGATCACAGCAAGGGTGGTCTGTTGGCCATCAGAGGTGTCTGCTCCGGCGGACGCCTGTCTCTTGCAAAAAACTTTCCCTGGTCGTGTCGGAGAGGTGGTTACTCTACCGTCCGAATCTTCTCTTGGGTCTGATGGCTCTGATACGGCAGCCAGATCCAGGGGAGATCAGGGCGATAGGAGAAACGACCGAAATCCGGACCGGTGGATAAGGGGCCTCGGATTGGTGGTGGCTCTGCCGTCTGGATCCTTTTTCGGGTCAGACGACCCTGACACGGTTGTTTGGCCCGAGAGAGATCCGGACGGGAGGGGCACCAACCGTATTCCGGACTTGGGGCTGAAGAGCCTCAGATAGAGGGGTCGTCTCCGATTGGAGGTTGGCCAATCTGTCTTCCGATAGGGCTCCAGGGGATGGTGGTTTCTGTCCCACCCTCGAACAGTTCGGGGTTTCGGCTGCCGAAGCTATAAGCCCCGAGCTGCTCGTGGGTGAGAGGGGAACCGACCGAGCGCTGGAGCCCGGGGCGTCTGTCGAAGGACGATGCCTTAAATCTTAAGTAAAATGTTTTCTCTGCCGAATACTCCATCTGAACTGACCCCTGCGTCTGGCTGCCAGCCTGGCAGCTGATGACGTCAGCAGCGCACGTTTCGAGGACGTGGCGCGATTTTCCAGGCGGCAGTTGCACGTCACTCGGTGAACAGTAATTGCGGAAATCGAGGAGTCGTTTTTATCCTCTATAAGTACTCCCCCCTCTCCCCCTCTCGCCCACTTCTTTCTCGCTGCTTTCTTTCTCAAAAAATCTTCCAACCCTTCAGCGCTCGTCCCTGCAGTTTGCTGCACTAGGCTCGTCCTTCCGAAGCGACCCCAGGTTAGTTGGTAAGTCTGTTTAGTTTAGGCACAGATGGATAGGGCTCAGTCTGGCTCGTCAGCGTCGACGTCTAGGGGGAAAGTGAAACCTGTCTCCAAATCGACGTCGTGGGAGGAGCCCGTGCTTGAGGAGGAGTCAGTACACGCTGCGGAGCCTTCCGATTCAGTTTCGTGGGAGGAACCAGTAGGTGAGGGGGAGGTGGTACACAAGGTGAGGCCGTTATGCTCCCGACATCCCTTCGTGGTGGAGAGTAGCGAGTCGGAGGAAGCCAGTGATGGTTCGGACGGTGTCCGTGTACTGGAGTTGTCTTCCGAGGAGGAGGGAGGCGAGCCCTCGACGCAGTAAGGAGATCCACCGTTCATGGTGCGGGTTCGAGTTCCATGCCGACTGCTCTGGGGCCATCATCTACCCCCTCGTTGGAGCGAGCCATGAAGAGGAAGAGGGCTCTGAGGAAGGCAGGGTCGAGGGCTGGTGGTTCGAGCCAGACGCCTGTTTTCCGCAATTTGATGACAGGTTCGCCCATACAGCCGAAGCCTTTCCGTCAGTATCCCGACGACCTCTCTGACAAGGAGCTCTTCGGTGTGCAGCCCTCTTCGCCGAGTCGGAAGAGGGTGATGATGGATGCGATCCCGACCGTCTTGGAGGGCGGGGACTTGGAGGTTTTGCAGCTGGCGTACCACATAGGGCCCGGCTACGAATTGTTGTTGCCGAGCTCTACTCTGCACCCCACCGATCCCCTTTCTGCTTGGTATTGCGTCTTCCCAGTGGACGCCTTCATCTCCGGGCTGAGGCTGCCAGTCCACCCGTTTGTTTGGGATGTGCTGAACTGGGCCTCCTTGGCGCCGATGCAGTACGGGCCGAACTCCTGGAAGCAGATTATCTGCTTTGTGCTGATGTGCGAGGAACAGAAGGTACCCCTGTGGCTGAATGTGTTCCGAGCGATGTTGATGATCAGCTCGGCGGCTGAGGGTGTTTACTACATCTCTCCCCGGAGTAAGGGGAAGGTCGTTCACAGCCACCCGGACTCCATCAAGGATTGGAAGAAAAAATATTTGGTGATCCGGAGTGAAGAGCCCTGGGACATTCCCACTCGATGGAACCACTCCAAGCCGAGCTATCAACCGCCGAGGCCGAGGGATTTGACGGCCGAGGAGTGGGGGTTTGTCGAGCGCCTCCGTCTGTCACCTAGTATTGATTGGACGAAGGTGACGGAGGCCCACCTGGCGAGCGTTGGACTGAGCCCAGCCGTTCTGTATATGTAGTTGTTTCTTTTTTCTCGATCTTTTCGTACTTTCTTGCTCATTGCTCTTAATGGATTTTTCTGCAGATATGGATGAAGCATCGATCAAGGCAAAGAGGCTCGCCCTGAAGAAGGAGAAGGCCGAGAAGAAGGGGGAGGCGGCGAAGAGGCCGAGGGGGTCGTCCCTAGTCATCTCGGAGGCCCAGCTCGAGCCGGGGATGAAGAGGATTCACTCGGAGACGAGTAAGGGGGCGGCTACTTCGAAGGGCCAGGGCCAAGCGAGGGCATCCGATCTTGTCAAGGGGAAAGGTCCCTTGGTCGAGGTCGAGGAAGAGGACCCGGTGGTGGAGTTGCTGCGGCAACGGTGGGCACCGGACTGGTCGGTTCGGATGGGGGACTGTCTGACCGAGGAGGCCCAGGCCGTTGAGGTGGTGGAGAAGTTGGCAACCCCTCGCGACCGCAAGGCGATGGAGAGCGAGCCCGTGGAGGTGGCGTTCACGCGCCTAGCGCAGGCCACCGTGTTGATAAGTCCGTCGACCCTATCCCTTGTTAATTTTTCTACGGAAGTCTTTTCCTTATCTGCGCTTGTCGGTCGCAGGCTTGTGTGCAGGGGGCTAACATGAAGAACCTCTACGAGGCGTCCCTGGCACAAGAGCGAGCTCGGGCGAATAAGAGCGAGCGGGAGATGAAGGAGATGCGGATCGAGCTCGAGGGCTCGCACAAGAGGGAGCAGCAGATGAAGCTCGAGCTCGAGGCCAAGGATGCGGAGTGGGGGAAGAAGGTGGCCTCCTTGAAGAAGAAGTTTGCCAAGGAGAGGGAGGAGTTGACGAACGCGGGTCAGATGATGGTGATCAAGGCCCAGGACGAATGTTATGCGAAGGCCCTCAGTCATGTGAGGCACTTCTACCCGACCGTCGATCTGTTCAATTTTGAGTATGACATGGAGATCGAGGGGACACCGAAGACTCCTGGCGAAGAAGGGCCCGCTCTCGACCCACCTGCCGACCCCCCTGTGAATCCGTCCGTCGACGCTGAGGTGGGAAAATAAGTTGTATATTTTTGCCTTTCTTTTTCCCTCTCTCGACTGTATTTGCCTCCCGCGGACTGGCCACCGCATTTTTGTAAGAAGCACCTAAATTTATAGAAAAAGATTTTTGACCGGCCAAGTGTTTTGACCTCGGATATTTCCGAACCTTCTTGCGTATGTGTGTTGAGTTGGCTGGTTCTCTTGTAGGTTGCGGCTCCCCTTCCCGAGGTGGACCCCCGTCGTTCCGACGTGGCGCGACTCCGGAGCAAAGTTAAGGCCCTGGAGGCCACGTTGGTTTGCTACCGAAGGGGGGTCGTGACACTGATGCGGCTTTTAACTATTATCGGAATAAGTCGGAAGCCTTAAGTGAGGAGGCGAGCCGGCTGAGGAGGGCAATGGTGGATTGGGAACTCGGCGGTGCGAGCCTTGGACAGGCCGTGTCGAGTGCCTCGGTGCAGAGGCCCTCTTCTGAGAGGTTGCTCTGCGATGTCTTTGTGGAGAAGGAGATGGAGATACACCGTTACAAGATTATGCTGGGTGTCTCGACATCTTCCTCAGTGGGTCGGCAAGCGGAGGGGGTTCCCTCTGCGCTGCTGCTGTTGCAGCGTATGCGACCGGATGATGCCCAGAGCTCCGTGGCTGGGGTGTCGACCATGGCTGAGCCTAAGGACCATCATAACGAGGAGAGGGCTCCTAGTCGCTCGGTCGGAGTAATCCCGCCCTTCGTCGGACCCGAGGGGCCCTAAGATGGCGACTTCCTCTAGTTTGAGATGAGTGGAGTGGTCCTGTAACGGTCTTTGTTTGTTTTCTTAGAACAAAATAAAAGGGTATGAATAAAGAATTCTTTTCCTTCTTTGCTCCGGTTAGTAGTGTAGTGAATGATGGCGGAGGCAAGGTTCGGCTCCGCCGATCCGCGAGGGATCGAAGTGGGGCCTTAGGAAGAGTCCCTAGTCTGGATTCGGGTTGAGCCTACCGAGGAGTTGAGGACGATACCGGAGTGAGGACTCAGGTGCCGATCCCATTATCTGGCGTTAGGTCGGATCTGCCGAGGCGTTTGGATTTTGACAAAAAGAGATCTCTTTCGTATAAGATAGGGAGGGTCGCTAAGACGGCCCTTTACACATGAGTGCTTACACAAAAACATATTTACATTTAGCCAGACTAGAACTTATGTTCGTCCCTCAAGGAGCTTCATTAGGTGCTCGGCGTCGACTGGGACCTCCTCCAGCTCGATGACCGGTTTGGGAGCAGGGCCGTCGATCTCAGGTTTGAATTCGACGGCGTCAAGGGGGAACACACCTCCCCCGACGGTGGTCATGTAGCACGATCGCACTGCTTCTTGGCTGCCTCGGACGATGCCGATTCCTTGTGGGGTGGGAAACTTAAGTTTCAGATGGTAAGCCGAAGGCACCGCTTGGAGGGAGCATAGTCCGGGTCGGCCGAGTATGGCGTTGTAAGCCGCCTTGACGTTGACTACCATGAAGTCCATGGACTCGGTCCTCTTGACAGGAGCCGATCCTGCGGTAACGTCGAGGGTCACAATCCCTTCTATCACGACAGGGACGCCGGAGAACCCATGCAAGGTGTATCCGGCCGGCTTGAGTTTGCCTCTAGGTAACTTGAGATTTTCGAAGGCTTTGAGGAAAAGAATGTTAACGGAGCTGCCATTGTCGACGAGGATTCGGCGAACTTCACAATTAGCCATGTGGAGACTAATGACGAGGGCATCGCAGTGGGGTAGGCAAACGCCTTCGAGGTCCTCTCCTGAGAAGGAGACTGGCATCGGTTGTAGCTTGGGCGAGGGGTTGTCTTGGACAACATTCACCTATCAGATGAAGGCTTTTCGGGAAGTATTTGATTCTCCTCCCATTGGCCCTCCGTGGACACAGTGCAAGATGAATGGCGTATCTGCGGCTCCTTCGGACTCGGGATCCCGACCCTGGACGCGGTTCGGAATAGGGTTCGGAGGTGAGAGCCTCCGGCTCTTAGCATCTCGCCGATCCCGTGGGCCTTCTCGGGTAAATTCTCGGAGGTACCCTCTTGAGATGAGTTCCTTAATTTCGTCTTTCAGGGCCCGGCATTGGTCGGTTTCGTGCCCGTGATCTCTGTGGAAGCGGCAGTAGAAGCGCTGTTCTCGATTCTTGTTGTTATTAGATCGGGGAGGTAGTCGGAAAATGCCTTTATCTTCGATTTCTAAGAGGATGGCGGATACGTTATGCGTCAAGGGAGTGTACCTCTCGAAGCGGGGGACCGGCGGGACCTTCTTCATGGCCCCCGCGTCCCTCGGAGCTTTCCTTGATGGTTCGACTTCTTCGGCCTTTCGCTTTCCCTTCCCGGTGGCCTCCCTGGCATCTTCGGGGTTGAGGGCCTCTTCTGCCCTAATGTATTTCTCAACCCTGTTGAGGAGGTCGGGAAAGTCGACGAGGGGTTTCTTCGCCAGCGAAGCCTTCAGCTGTCCATGACGGACGTTGTGCCGAAATGCCGCGGAGGCGACCCCAGGATCAAGGGAGGAGACCGACCTTGCCTCTGCGGTAAACCTCCGGACGAACACTCTGAGTGACTCCCGCTCTATCTGTCTGAGCCCAAGTAAAGAGGCGCTGGTTCTTTCGGCCTTCCGGCTGGTGACAAAGTGGGCGAGAAAATTGCCCTCTAGTTGGTCGAAGGAGTAAATGGAGCCGGGGGTGAGCTTCGAGAACCATTCACGAGCCGGACCCCGAAGGGTGGCAGGGAAGGCTCGGCACAGCAGGGGATCCGAGGCGCTGTGAATCATCATGAGGGTTTTGAAACCCTCCATGTGATCAGCAGGATCTCCCTCGCCGTCGTAGGTCTCGAATTGAGGTGGTCGGAAATTTCTGGGTATTTCCGCTTGGAGGATGGGGGCGGAGAAGGGAGGACGGACAGGTCTGTACCCCTGAGCCGCTCGGTGGTCGCCGTCTCCTATGTGATCGAGGCGATCCTCCATTTCTTGGAGGCGCCTTAGGAGTACGCCATCGTCCTCTGGCTGGATTGTTGATGGGCGGGACACGCTGGCCTCGGCGTCCGACCCGGTTTGGGAATGGAGGGTTTCTTCCCTGGGGGCCCGTCGGAGAGCACCAAGAATTTCTCTTCGGAAGTCCTGAAACTCCTTGTGAGTGACGGGGGCTCCCTCGACCCTGTTCGGTCGGTCTGAAGGTTGCCTTCCGACGCGGCTGAGCGCTGGCCTCCGTCCCTCGGGCGGCGGTCTTGGATGGTTCGGGGCCGGGTTGGAAGCGGTCCTTCCCCTGCTGCGGTTAATCTGTCGGTTGACGATTATCCTTCGTAGGTCGGGCTGGACTTGACGGGTGACGCTCCTTTGGGATCCCTGATGGGAAGCCCTGTGTTTTGAAATGCGTGGCTCGGCGTTAGCAGTTGGTGGGGGCGAGTCCCGTCGGTTGACGGAGGAAGCAGCCCCCTTGCCCTTAGAGGCCATGAGAGTTCGGCTGTCGAGGTCCCTCGATGGTCAGGCTCGGGTCGGCTTCTGAAGCAGTGTTCCCACAGACGGCGCCAACCTGATGCGGTTTGTTTCTGGGAGACGTGTGGATGCACCAGGTGTGAGTTCGGACTCGATTTGTATTGAAGGAGAATGCTGCTTGTCAGTCGACCCTCGGCTGACCGGGCGGTACCTGCGATGGGCTCGGAGGGAGGTGGATGTCTGGGCTCGGATCAGAGGGTTCGGATCCGAGGTCTTGTGTACCTGCAGACGGTCCTGAAACACCGGGGTTTATCCCGGCGGCGGACCCTCCGACGATCTAGTTAGTCTCTGTGAGAGAGTAGCAATAACTAGGTGAATTTAAGTGGCAAAAGATTGATTACCTCAAAAGGTGGGTGAGGGTCTAGTATTTATAGAGAATTCCAACCGGGTTTGGATCCGCTTGGGGGCCGGGTCTGAATCGGAAAGCCCATGGGCCTGACGTGGCAGAAGGCCCAGGGGGTTTGGGGCAGACGTGGCAGTACCAGGAGTGGTATAGGGCTGACGTGGCAAAACCCTTGGTGGTATTTGGAGCTGACATGGCTGACCATGGGTCTCCTGTGCCTCTGGGGGAATCGGAGGGCCTAGGCCGTGCCAGGTCATCTTCATGCCTCGCCAGGATGGGGGGACGGCCCGTGGGGCTGTCACGGATCGGAGACCGAGGACCATGGAGGCTCGTCGGATACGAGGAGACCAGTTCTGTGGGGGTGAACTTGAGGCTCGGCGCCGACCCTTTAGTGGCTCGAAGCCGAACGAGATTGCTGTTTTTATCTTTTTTGTTGAGTGAGAGTTGTATTGGGCCCTGGTTGGGTCCCAAGCCCTTTTTACCCCACCACACTAATCCCATCAACGACCTTATTATACTAAGGTCGCTAGTGGGAATAGCGACGGCAATCAAAAAATTCAAAAAAAATTAAAACATAGGTCGCTATTCCCATTAGCGACCTCGAAATGAAAAATGCCGCTATTGGAAATAGCGGCCGCTGCTGACGTGGTACAAAGTAGTCCAAAAGCTCTAATAGGCCACAAATATTTTCAAAAAGTGGCCTATGTAGGTAAAAAAACTGTAATTTTTATGTACTTTTTTTTCCTGTTTTATGTTCTATTCTGATATTGATGTGTTTGCTTGTCGGTGCTCAAGGTCTTATGCACCCGACTCTAGTGCAGTAAATATTGAATGTACTGTTTCTTGCTTAGTATATATATTTTTTTATATGTCGGCTGGGACTCCCCTCCAGTCCTATCCTAGTTATCTAAAAAAAAGTATATTTAATTTCAATTGTTAATACACCACTTTTTCAAACACCACTACTGGCATAACCTGTTATAACTGATACAGAATAAATTTTTTTAACAAAGCTGTTACAAATTATTAATGTTATGCAAGTGAGTGCTCGTTTGTGTCACTATCACCCTAGATATGATAATTTGTCATGTCTTAAGGTCGTTGTAGATAGAGAAGGTCAATGAAGAACTGATTTCTTGTAGGTGAAAATGTGAAAATAAATATGGAAAATGGCTTGTAGTGTCTTGTGTTATGCTTGACTTAAACCTCTCTTTTCATAAGTTTATGTTTCCATTTTTTCCCTATTTATTTCTTCCTTCCTTTTGGTCTTTTGAGATTTGGTCGATCTAACACTCAATAGAGGAGAATGTAAGGAGCATGTCACTCCGTGTCGGGGAGCAAGGTTCAAAATCTTCGTATTGGGGATGGTATCCAGTTGCTAAAATGTTGGGTATCAGGATCAATATCAGCAAAATCGCAGTATCGGATCTGTGGATCAAATTTTTTTTCTATAAGTACACAAATTATTTTAATATTTTCTATTATTAATTAAAATATTTTATTCTATTAGAAAAGTAATTAATCAATTTAATCGTTTCTTAAAATTTGTGGATTGGTGGTGTCATCCTAGATTGGTCCTTGATATGGCGGATCCTACGTCCATCTCGGCCAATACGAGATCGGGAGTGTGGAACCTAATCTTCTGGAGGAGGAATAAATTGCCCCTTCCAAAACTGATCTGATCGAGACGATCCTTTGAACTAGTTTGAAGGATCAACCAGATCAAATATTTATTTATTTGTATGTGTGTGTGTGTGTGTGTGTGTGGGGGGGGGGGGGGGGGGGGGGTTCTGATTCTCCAAATGATCAAAATTAGTGATCTGACTCGGGATCGGCCGAGATGGACATGGGACCGACCAGATCGGACAATACACGAATTTTTTTTTGAAAAATGATTAAATTGAACAATTAATTATCATTAAAAATATTAAGGATTTGATATCAGGTCATTTGAAACATAGTTTTCATGCATTAGAAAGATGCAAAATTGTACGGTTGAAATGTTATTTTGTAACGACATGATGCATGGGTAAAAAAAGGTTTCAGATTACTTAATCTCATATTCTTAGTACACTAGTTTAGTCATGTAGGTCATGATGAACGGTTCAGATCATTCATGAGATGTCCTACTAAGGAGATTCTATTATTATCTAATTTATCTTACCAAAATGTGTGTCTTAAAGGATTCTAGTGGGATGGCCGATACTACTCACGATACCTAATAATTTTAGTAACCCGATACCGAGATTTTGAACCTTGGTTATGTGCATTTATTTTCTTTTAGCAAGATACAAAGATTATATATATATATATATATATATGAGAAAAGTGAGCCTCATATAGAGTATGAGGAAATTTTCCTCATACAAAATGATTATACTCACTTTGTGTGGCCCTTATGGAAGATCAACTCAGACAATCATGTTTATCATGCTAAGAGATGTATGTGTAGAAAAATTCATGTGGTTTGAAGGTCATTCACCCATGTATTATATGGTTGAAAAATGAACGATTTCAACAGTAATACAAATTAGACCACAAATTGATCTCACATGATGTATCGGTGAATGACCTTCAAACCACTTGATTTTTTCTACATATACATCCATTGACATGATAAACATGATGAACGGAATGGATCTTCTATGAGGGCCTCACCAAGTGAATATAATTACTTTGTATGAGGAAAATTTTCTTATACAAATATGAGGCTCACATTAGTCTATATATATATATATATATATATATATATATATATATATATATATATCCCTTTTACTCATTTAGTAAATGAGCAAGTGATTATGTGGCATGCATTTAATACACTGGACAACTGACCCTTTTAAGGATTTTTCAATCACATGCATGCCACATCATCAATTGCTTATTTACTAAATGAGCAAGTTGCTCATATCCCTTTTTCCCTATATATATATATATATATATATATATATATATATATATATATATATATATATATATATATAAGGCTTCTTCGGTTGCAAACGGGTCTGTGTGAACAGACCCGTGCGAACTTTAATCTGGGCCGCTGGATCTTTGATCCAATGGCCCATATTTTTTTATAAAATTTTGTCTTAACCCGCCATTTCCAGGAAAAACCTTATAAAAAATTTGGCTTAACCCGTCGTTGGAAAGGGCGGGTTAAGGCAAAGATATAATCTCAGATCTGTATACAGTCCTTCGTCTTCCTCGTTGACCCCTCCCCATATTCAGTCTTTTTTTTTGGGCGAAACTAAACCCAAGAACCCTAAAAAAAATTCGATTTCCTCCGTTTGCTCCTACTCCTCCGTTTGCTCCTCCTCCTCCTCTTCTACTCTCATACAATCTCTCAATCCCAAGTTCGGCCACAAATCGATCTATTGGCAAAATTCGTAGTTATTTTGTAAGGTATTGACTAATTCTTTATCTTATTAGAGTTAATTATGTTGATTTCTAAATTTTTACATAGTAAATTATTTAGAAGTCCAAAAAAAATGCTTTGTCCAAAATTATTTAGAAATATAGTAATGTTTGGCTTACTAATTTAGTTTTATTTGTATTGATTTTTCACGTTAAATTTATATGGAAATAATGACTTAGAATTTTTAGTGCGGTTAGACTAGAAAACCTTGCAAACGGCCTTCAAAAAATACGAAATTTTGCGAGTAGGTTGATCTCACATAGCACAAGCCACCCCAACTTGTAGAAGTGGGTTTCGATTCACGGTTCGAGTTATACGGCCGTGTATCGCTTTTTGTTAAAAAAAACCTAATAAAGCGTTATACGGGCGTATCTTGCAAACCGCGACTCGAAACTCACTTCTACAAGTTTGGGTGGCTTGCGCTACGTGAATTCGACCAAGTTAAAAAGTTTTATAAATTTTGAATGCCGTTTGTGCGGTTTTCTCACGTTCCTCGCATTAGAAGTTAATGAGTTAGAATTTTTTTAGTGCGGTTAGAGTAGAAAACTTTGGAAATGACCTCCAAAAAATACGAAACTTTGCGAGTAGGTTGATGTCACGCAGCACAAGCCACTCTAATTTGTAGAAATTAGTTTCGATTCACGGTTCGAGATATACGGCCATGTATCGCTTTTGGTTAAAAAAAACCTAATAAAGCGGTATACAGACGTATCTCGCAAACCGTGAGTCGAAACTCACTTCTACAAGTTTCGGTGGCTTGCACTACGAGAAATCGACCAAGTTGGAAAGTTTTATAAATTTTGGATGCTGTTTGTGTAGTTTTCTCACGTTCCTCGCATTAGAAGTTATTGACTTAGAATTTTTTGAGTGCGGTTAGAGTGGAAAACCTTGCAAACGGTCTCCAAAAAATACGAAACTCTGCGAGTAAGTTAATCTCACATAGCACAAGCTACCCCAACCTGTAGAAATGGGTTTCGATTCACGGTTCGAGATATACGGTCGTGTATTGCTTTTGGTTAAAAAAAACCTAATAAAGCGGTATACGGACGTATCTCGCAAACCGTGAGTCGAAACTCACTTCTACAAGTTTCGGTGGCTTGCGCTACGTGAAATCGACCAAATTGGAAAGTTTTATAAATTTTGAATGCCGTTTGTACGGTTTTCTCACGTTCCTCGCATTAGAAGTTATTGACTTAGAATTTTTTGAGTGCGGTTAGAGTGGAAAACCTTGCAAACGGCCTCCAAAAAATACGAAACTTTACGAGTAAGTTAATCTCACATAGCACAAGCTACCCCAACCTGTAAAGATGGGTTTCGATTCACGGTTGAGATATACGGCCGTGTATCGCTTTTGGTTTAAAAAAAACCTAATAAAGCGGTATACGGCCGTATCTCGCAAACTGTGAGTCGAAACTTAATTCTACAAGTTTGGGTTGCTTGCGCTACGTGAATTCGACCAAGTTGCAAAGTTTTATAAATTTTGGATGTCATTTTGCAGTTTTCCCACGTTCCTCGCATTACAAGTTAATAACTTATAAAGCATTTAGTGCGGTTAGACTAGAAAACCCTTCAAACCACCTCCAATAAATACGAAACTTTGCGAGTAGGATGGTCTCACGTAGCACAAGCAACCCCAACTTGTAGAAGTGAGTTTTCATTCACGGTTCGAGTGATACGGCCGTGTATCGGTTTATTTGGGTTTTTTTACAACCAAAAGCGGTACACGCCCGTATCTCTCCAACCGAGAGTTGAAACTCACTTCCACAAGTTGGGGTGGTTTGTGCTACGTGAATCCGACCAAGTTGCCTTGTACTGCTTTTTTTGTTGTCATTTGTGTATTTTTTCCCACAATTTCAGTATGTTTATTGATGATAAATAAATGGATATAACGCGTACCAACTAAATTTAAATTTTTTTGTACATAGATAAATGGCTAGAATAAGGCAACCGAGAAGCCTCTCCGGTACCACTAATGGCACACCAACTACGGAGGTAAGATTGATTATTATTACTGGTTTTAAATACGAATATATAACATTATCTCAATAATAACATTTGTTATCTTTGTTCGTATCAGTTGGTGGCCGTCAATCTACATCTGCTGAGGCAGGTCCGTCGTCCTCGGTTCCCGTCACACCTCCTGGACCTGTGGACACAAACTTACTCACGTTGCAACCCAAACACCGATCCGAAGCCATGTGGAATGGGTCCGAAAAGAAATGTAACTTCCGAAAGCACGTAGTTCTTCCTTTTGACCCCGTATCATGCCGTACTTAGTTGAGGCCGGTTTCTACGGAGCTAGATTCATGGGAAGAGTGAAGCTGGATCGGTCGCTACTTACAGTTCTTGTCGAGCGATGGAGGCCGAAGACCCACACATTCTACCTACCAGTGGGTGAGATGACTGTGACCCTCCAAGATGTGGCAATGATAACTGGGCTACCAATAAATGGGATCACCGTGACGGGGAACATGGACTTCGATCAAGTTGAAGTTTTTCGTGATTTGCTCGGTATCGACCTCCAGTTGATAGTTTCCCAAAGAAGAGAGGACGCAGAAAAAGAAATCCTCGCAAATGTTCCCGCAGATTATGATGAAGATTTATTGTATGAACAAATAGAAGCTACGAAAGATAAAGTGGAAGCTGAAGTTTAGGATGAAACTTTCGAGGGTAAATCATTGTATATTAGTTGGTTGAAATTTCAGTTCGAGAAGGATTATTTGACTCCCGATTCGGACGAGGAAACTCTCACCTACTATGCTCATGCGTACATTATTAGTAAGATCGGGGGAGTGATTTTCCCAAACTCATCTGAATCGACCATGCCGCTAATGTACCTACGGTTGTTGGAAAACTTCCGTTATGCTGGTCGTTTCAGTTGGGGGAGTGCGGCATTGGCACTACTGTATAGAAATTTGTGCGCATGTTCGTTAGGTGCCGTACAAATGGGTGGCCCGATGGTACTACTGCAAATTTGGAGTTGGGAATGCATCCACATCGAATGTCCCCGTATCACTGTGGCTGTGTGGGCAGCACATGTAGATCCCCACAAGTACAATCCAATATAGCATCCTCGGTCCTTGCTCTTTTTCTCTTCATTGTTTCCCCTTCGCTCAGATAGATTTTGCTAAGTCTATGTCGATGAATGGAGTGTTCATTTTGTTTAAGATAACTTTGCCTACTATTATTGGAAACTCGACAACCACATGTAGATCCCCACATGTAGATGTTGGGTTTCGGGGCACAAACACAGCGAAAAAAAATCCGAAACCCTAACCCTAGGATCCGTGTACAAGACATGGCTGATTATGGAGAAACGAAATTTTACCTTTTAAGAGCTTTACGAAGACTGAAAGATGGAAGTCCAATCACCACGCAACCCTTGTAGCAAGATCCGCGTCTCTAAAGTAGTCCACACGAACGTCCGATCGTCCAACGATCAAGGGAGCCGGTACTAGCCGATGATGCTTGCCTCTATCTCTCTCTCTCTCTTGCCTCTCAACAGTTGGAGCGGCTAGGGTTTTCTATGGAAAACGAATTTTCCAAAAGATAAACCCTAAACCAATACATCTCTATGTATTTATAAGAGAGAATGAAGTGGGCTTAACCATAATCGGTTTGGCCAAACTGATTTGGTTTAATGATAACTGATTTGGTTTAATGATTTAAATTCGAATTATACTTTAATTAATCAAGTCCAACTCAATTAAATAACTAATTTCGAATTTATAATCATTTAATTTAAATTCCGAATTTAAATTAAAACTCCTTTTAAACGTTCTAAGTGTGTGACCCTTTAGGTTATTATTACGTTGGCAATAATTTTATTATCCAATAATAAAATTATAAACAATGAGCGGCATCTAGTAATACATCATTGCTACCCAAGTAATAATAATAATTGGTGATTCAATTAAACCTTTCGTGACTAATGTCTCCATGTAATATAATCCTTTTAACCTTGATATTATAGATTAAACTAGAGGCATGGTTCGTGTCATCCTCTTAATAATTTAATCTTTATTTTCTTGATCGATGAGTAGACTATTCAAACAAATCAATATTTGAGCATGGCCATGCATTTCATAGTCTCACTCAAACAAGAGGCCGATAATATCGCTCCTAAAATTAGGAGGGTTAAATTCCATCTAGATCATTCACATTTCTCACACGATTCATAATGAACCCAATACTATCTTTATCATTACCCGATTAAAGATAACTTTTGATAGAATCAAAGTACATTAATTCTCGTGTAGAAATATAATGATTTCAGGTCAGATGACCATTACACCATTATCACAGTGAGATTACTTATGACACTTATTTATTTATTCCATGTTGAATCTCACAGTGGGTCTGTCCAGTACAATGTACTCTTACATTTACCTATGTATTGATTTTAGTATCTCTATACTAATGACCCATGAGAGGTGGTCATCAATCAATCAACATACTAGTCTCAATGTATTATTACTGTCCTAATAATAATAATACTCGACTAGGGACATTTAAGATTATTATACTATATATAATCTCATGTTCATATAGTTCGTATTAATAATCTAAGGACGTTTATCATGCTAACATTTATAACGCAGTAAATACGAAGCATAATAAATTATTAATATAATCAAATAGAACATAATGTCAATAATACTGATTACATAATATCATTGTATTGCCTCTAGGGCACCTACACTAACAATCTCCCACTTGCACTAGAGCCAATCACTCATGTATCGAATACCAATGGAACTAGTGTGACCCTCGTGCTTCTGCTGCGACAAAGCCTTAGTCAGTGGGTCAGCTACGTTATCTTTTGTTTGCACTTTACATATATGTATATCTCTTCGTTCATTAATCTCACGAATAAGGTGATATCTTCTAAGTATATGTTTTGCCCTGGAGTGCGATCTTGGTTCCTTTGCTTGTGCTATGGCTCCGCTGTTATCGCAATAAAGATCGATAGGATCTGCGATCGATGGAACCACACCAAGCCCTGTGATGAAATTTCGGATCCAAACTGCCTCCTTAGCTGCTTCGCAAGCAGCAATATACTCAGCCTCCATTGTAGAATCAGCTACTGTTTCTTGCTTTGAACTTTTCCAGCTTACAGCACCTCCGTTGAGACAAAACACGAAACCAGACTGGGATATAGAATCATCCTTGTCTGTTTGGAAACTAGAATCAGTGTAACCTTTTACCACTAGTCTCTCTTCTCCCCCATATACCAAGAATGAATCTTTAGTCCTCTTCAAGTACTTAAGAATATTCTTGACAGCTGTCCAGTGACCTTCACCTGGATTAGACTGGAACCTGCTCGTCATACTCAAAGCATACGACACATCAGGACGAGTACTTATCATTGCATACATGATAGATCCAATTGCAGAAGCATATGGAATCTTACTCATGCGGTCCTTTTCATCCAATGTTTTAAGACTATTGTCACTCGAGATCGATATCCCATGAGACATCGGGACAAATCCCCTTTTAGCATCTTGCATCCCAAAATGATGCAATACTTTGTCAATATATGTACTCTGACTTAGGCCGATCAATCTTCTGGATCTATCTCTATAGATCCTGATCCCTAATATATAGGACGCCTCGCCTAAATCTTTCATGGAGAAATTTTTTCCCAACCAAGTCTTAACAGCCTGTAGAGAAGGTATGTCATTCCCGATAAGTAATATATCATCAACATATAATACTATGAATGCCACGTGGCTCCCACTAACCCTTTTGTAAACACAAGATTCATCTTCGTTTTGAATAAAGCCAAATTCCTTGACTGTCTGGTCAAAACGAATATTCCACCTCCTTGAGGCCTGCTTCAGTCCATAAATGGATCGACGCAACTTACATATCCTTCTAGCATCCCTTGGACTGACAAAACCTTCAGGTTGTGTCATGTACACATCCTCTTCAAGGCTCCCATTAAGGAAGGCTGTTTTGACATCCATCTGCCAGATCTCATAATCATGATAAGCTGCTATTGCAAGAAAAATCCTAATGGATTTGACCATAGCTACAGGTGAAAAAGTTTCATCATAGTCAATACCATGAATTTGTTTGAAACCTTTTGCAACCAACCTAGCTTTATAGGTCTGAACATTTCCTTCCATGTCGATTTTCTTTTTGAAAACCCATTTGCACCCTATAGGTTTTACCCCTTCAGGTGGATCAACCAAAGTCCATACTTGGTTATCATACATGGAATCCATTTCAGATTTCATGGCTTCTAGCCATCTCTCAGAGTCAGGACTGTTCATAGCATCTTGGTAGGTGAGGGGCTCATCTTGATCTATGAGCATCAAATCACCATTTTCTATTAAGAGAAATCCATAATATCTCTCAGGTTTTTGGCGAATCCTACCAGATCTACGAACAATCTGTGTTTCTTGAGCAGTGTCATCTTGAATATTATCATGAATATCCTGCTCAAGTTCCAATTCAGGTTCAACATTATCTTGTGGGTCTCGAGCTACATCGAGTTCTATTTTCCTCCCACTGTTTCTTTTGGAGACTAGCTCTCGTTCAAGAAATACAGCAGTGCGAGAAACAACTATTTTGTTCTCGGTCGGATTATAGAAGAAGTAACCCTTAGTTTCCTTCGGGTACCCCACAAAATAACACTTGTCTGATTTTGGTCCAAGCTTGTCAGAGATCATACGTTTCACAAACGCTTCACATCCCCATATTTTCATAAATGACATGCTTTGACGTTTCTCAGTCCATATCTCATATGGAGTCTTTTGAACCGCTTTAGTTGGAACTCGGTTTAGTGTATATGCAGCCGTTTCTAGGGCATAACCCCAGAAACTTATCGGAAGATCAGCATGACTCATCATCGATCGTACCATGTCCAACAAGGTACGATTTCTCCTTTCAGAAACCCCATTCCATTGTGGTGTTCCAGGAGGAGTGAGTTGTGATACTATACCACACTCCTTTAAGTAATTCTTAAAATCATGGCTTAAGTATTCACCTCCTCGATCAGATCGAAGAGTTTTAATACTTCCGCCTATTTGCTTTTCTACTTCAGCTTTAAATTCTTTGAACTTTTCAAAGGATTCAGATTTGTGTTTCAAAAGATACACATATCCGAATCTACTGAAATCATCAGTAAATGTTATGAAGTAATAAAAGCCACCTCTTGCCATAGAACGCATTGGACCACATACATCACTATGTATCAGTTCTAATCGTTCGTTGGCCCTTTCACCTTGTTTAGTAAAAGGAGCTTTTGCCATTTTACCAAGTAAACAAGCATCACATTCATCGTATGATTCAAAATCAAACTTATCCAAAAATCCATCTTTATGTAGTTTGGATATGCGATTCTCATTTATATGGCCTAATCGACAATGCCAAAGGTATGTTTGATTTGAGTCATTTGCTTTAAGACGTTTATTCATATTATAGACGGGAGTATAATCAAGATCAAGAACATATAAACCATTAAATAAACGCGCTACACCATAAGTTAAATCATTTAAACCAAAAGAGCAACAATTGTCTTTTATTATAAACGAAAAACCCTTCTTGTCCAAACAAGAAATAGAAATAATGTTTCTGCAAATCGCAGGCACATAATAACAGTTCTCAAGTTCTAAAATAAGCCCAGAGGGCAACGATAAATAATAAGTCCCTACGGCCATAGCAGCAACCTTTGCTCCATTGCCAACGCGTAGGTCGATCTCTCCCTTTGCCAAAGATCCACTCCTTTGAAGTCCCTGCACATTAATACAAATGTGAGAACCACATCCAATATCCAATACCCAAGATGTAGGAGTAGATAAATTGACTTCTATAACATAAATACCTGAATCAGAAATATTCAGAGATTTCACGCTCTTCAGACTTTCCAAATAAGCTGGACAGTTTCTCTTCCAATGACCTGGTTTCTTGCACCAGTGACAATCACCCTTATCAGGTTTAGCAACACCACCTTTAGGCTTGAGAGCCTTCTTGAAAGTGGGCTTGGAAGGAGCAACTGCATTAGATCCAATCTTTTTCTTGCCCTTCCATTTTCCCTTTCCCTTAGCACCTTTATTGCCCACCATCATTATAGGAGCATTCTCAGGTGCCTTTTGCATGTTGGCTTCGGTGGTTCTTAACAGTGCCAACAATTCAGTGGGTGTTTTGTCTTGCTCGGTCATGGTGAAAGTCATAATAAACTGGACATAGTTGCTGTTCAAAGATTGCAAGATAATATCTATTTGAGCCTCTCGAGGAAGCCCAGAGCCCAAACGGTCTAGGTATTCAAAATAACCAATCATCTTCAGAACATGCGGTCCAACCGGGTTATTTCCTTGCTTGCAGTTAAAAAGTGCTTTGTACGTATTGAACCTTTCTTGACGAGCCTGTACTTGAAACATCGTCTGAAGATGCTCAAGCATAGCATAAGCATCCATATGCTCATGCTGCTTCTGAAGCTCAGCACTCATAGTTGCAAGCATGAGACAAGCAACATCCGTCGCATCATCAATATGCTTCTGGTAAGCATTTAGTTGAGCACGAGTTGCACCGTCACCAGGATGGACCGGTGGAGGAATTTCAACAACATGGAGCTTACGCTCCTGCCTGAGGACAATCCTCAAATTCCTTGACCAGTCAAGGAAGTTTGTTCCTGTCAGCTTGTCCTTCTCAAGGACTGATCGCACGGAGAAAGAGTTGTTTGTGTTTTGCGCCATTTAGTATCTACAATGTTTAAAATGCATAAGATAAGTTAGATTGTCAAATAATTAATAATTATGTTCAAGTGATTATGGTACATTCAACTTAATATACCTCCCACTATTTTGTTCAAACTAATAGCCCTTACTATCAATTCGGAAACTAATTTTCTAGTGAGCCAAGATCCATATTTCATTATGCCTTGAGTCAGCGTTGGCCAATTCTCCCAAAACATAACTATTTAGGTAGACAACATTTGTCAATTATATCACATATAATTCTTGGATAGTTTGGTGAACAACTATTGTTCTAATTTATCTAATAAATTCTTCGCCAAACTCTATGCTTCTAAGTTCACTATCCACAATCCTATTGTGACGACTTAGTTAAGTTGGACCCAATGATTAACATGACGAATATCACATTTATTCTTTCGCACCTAACCACGATTAAAAGGAGTGCTCTACTTTGGCAAACCTACCCCTTATGATCTAGGCTTTGATGAGTGTTAATTCATTGGAAAGCATCTAATTAACTTAATATTTTTTTAAGGGGTTTACTTATAAACGATCATGATCCCATCATAAAGAGATTCCCAATTTGTCTTGGAACTAAATATTTCAAATCAAAAATTCGTTGAATGAATGATTTCCAGATCAGAGGTTAACGCACAGACGCATTATTGGCACCCCTTTTCTTACAGATTCGTAATCGGTTGTTGACAAAATCATTCAATCGTTGAATCAATGAAAATTCATATTTAATTGCCGTGTTTCATAAACACGAGAATCTCATGATCGTTTGTTTAATGTTCATCTTAAATCGTTACAGATTTTATCTTGCTTAAGCAGGCATGGCATGGGTGATGTATCTAATACATACATTAATACATTATTAATCTAATTGAAGCATGCATCATAATGTATTCTATACATGCATTCATACATCAATATGTAAAGTGCAGTATGTAAACGTGCTTGGTTATGGCCTTTATTTTACATGATCCTTTCAAGCTAATGAAAGGATCGAGGTCAATCTATGGTGGAAAATATAAATACAATTACATGTCTTCATTCTCCTTGGTTGCTCCACTTCTTGGATCGTCCTTCAATCTTCAAGTACATTACATTGAATAATTGAAAACAACCTATAATAATGTACTTACATAATAAAACTCGAGTTACATTCGAGATTAGACAATTACAAGAATGAAGAAAACGACATGCAAGTCGTATTTATAAAACCAAAACCATAAACCATTAATCTAAGGGTCTTAAGGCCATAACCAGCACCATGCTCAAGTAAACAATTAAGAAAACAAAAAAAATATATATATATATATATACAGCAGGGGTCCGGGGGCGGCAGCCCCTGGCTGGGGTCGAGCTCGAAATCAGAAATTTTTTAATTCCAGAAGACTATCCCTATTCAGAAATCATCGATTTCGAACAACAGATCATATCTTTTAGTCTCTGCCGCCACTGCATCATATACAGTTCCGGAACCATGTATCATATACATTCATATCATATCCCAGTTTACAGATCGTGTCCAAACACAATCTGTCCATCAGTTTATATCACCATATAAACCAAACATCATGCATAACATACAAAATCGCTTACTGATCAGTCATGGCAGATTGTAAAACATACCTGTATCATCAAATCCCAATATATAGTATAACAGAATCATATATGATCGACATAACATATTATAATCGACATATCATATAACCGTATCAAGGCAGATTCATAAAACATGCATACATGCATCGAATGCAGTAAACACGTAACCAAATCAGCCCCTTATACACACTGCTCTGATACCATTGTTGGGTTTCGGGGCACAAACACAGCGAAAAAAAATCCGAAACCCTAACCCTAGGATCCGTGTACAAGACATGGCTGATTATGGAGAAACAAAATTTTACCTTTTAAGAGCTTTACGAAGATTGAAAGATGGAAGTCCAATCACCACGCAATCCTTGTAGCAAGATCCGTGTCTCTAAAGCAGTCCACACGAACGTCCGATCGTCCAACGATCAAGGGAGCCGGTACTAGCCGATGATGCTTGCCTCTATCTCTCTCTCTCTTGCCTCTCAACAGTTGGAGCGGCTAGGGTTTTCTATGGAAAACGAATTTTCCAAAAGATAAACCCTAAACCAATACATCTCTATGTATTTATAAGAGAGAATGAGGTGGGCTTAACCATAATCGGTTTGGCCAAACTGATTTGGTTTAATGATAACTGATTTGGTTTAATGATTTAAATTCGAATTATACTTTAATTAATCAAGTCCAACTCAATTAAATAACTAATTTCGAATTTATAATCATTTAATTTAAATTCTGAATTTAAATTAAAACTCCTTTTAAACGTTCTAAGTGTGTGACCCTTTAGGTTATTATTACGTTGGCAATAATTTTATTATCTAATAATAAAATTATAAACAATGAGCGGCATCTAGTAATACATCATTGCTACCCAAGTAATAATAATAATTGGTGATTCAATTAAACCTTTCGTGACTAATGTCTCCGTGTAATATAATCCTTTTAACCTTGATATTATAGATTAAACTAGAGGCATGGTTCGTGTCATCCTCTTAATAATTTAATCTTTATTTTCTTGATCGATGAGTAGACTATTCAAACAAATCAATATTTGAGCATGGCCATACATTTCATAGTCTCACTCAAACAAGAGGCCGATAATATCGCTCCTAAAATTAGGAGGGTTAAATTCCATCTAGATCATTCACATTTCTCACACGATTCATAATGAACCCAATACTATCTTTATCATTACCCGATTAAAGATAACTTTTGATAGAATCAAAGTACATTAATTCTCGTGTAGAAATATAATGATTTCAGGTCAGAGGACCATTACACCATTATCACAGTGAGATTACTTATGACACTTATTTATTTATTCCATGTTGAATCTCACAGTGGGTCTGTCCAGTACAATGTACTCTTACATTTACCTATGTATTGATTTTAGTATCTCTATACTAATGACCCATGAGAGGTGGTCATCAATCAATCAACATACTAGTCTCAATATATTATTACTGTCCTAATAATAATAATACTCGACTAGGGACATTTAAGATTATTATACTATATATAATCTCATGTTCATATAGTTCGTATTAATAATCTAAGGACGTTTATCATGCTAACATTTATAACGCAGTAAATACGAAGCATAATAAATTATTAATATAATCAAATAGAACATAATGTCAATAATACTGATTACATAATATCATTGTATTGCCTCTAGGGCACCTACACTAACAGTAGAACAAGTCCATAACTTGCCTATTATTACATTTCACTGTACAACATAGGTACCACATGTACATGTAGACCAAGTCCATAACTTGCCTTTTACAATCAAAGAACAGAGATGGCAAGGCAAGTTATGGGCTGAGTGGAAGTGGAAGAAAGTGTATTAACCCGTACCCTAACACAATTTGTTTGTATTGTATATTATTATTTGTTTTATGTTGATGACGATGACGGGTTAAGTAGACATATATTGGCAGAACATCATCATCTAATAATTTTAACATTTTTTGTTTAAAAAAATTTAAAAAATAGGAAAATGTTTGTAAATCTTATAAAAATACATTATCAAATTTACAAAAAAAGGGTTACGACTTGGGTGAGAGTAGGGTTACAGTAGGGTTACGGCTAGGGTTAGAATAGTTGGGTTACGTTAGGGTTAGAGTAGTTCGTAGGGTTAGAGTCATTTTTAATAAACTTTTTCAAATTTTCAACTATATTATTTATTTTCATAATGTTTAAAATTCCTCTAACCCTATTGTAACCCTACTTTAACTCTCTAACCCTACTGTAACCCTAAGAACTACTCTAACCCTAAGAAATATGTTTGTAATTCTAATAAATAATATCAAAATTGTTAAAGTAATTTTAAACAATATCAAAATAATTAATACAGTTCAAAATTGGATAAAGTTTATTCAAACTTGTCCTAACCCTACTCTAACCTTATCTCTAAACCTACTCTAACCTTATCTCTAACCTAATCTAAAAACAGGAAGGTATTGATACACTTCTCAAAATCCAATAACAACAAGTGCAACAAAACATAGAAGCAACAAAACAAAGAAGCAACAACAGAGGAATGTACAGAAGTGCCTCGATGTCCACAGACAAAGTATTCATAATGTTCGGCCAAAATATCTCTACTTAACCTGTTGTTGGTGATGACAGGTTAAGTGTACTTAAAACATCATCACCAATGACGGGTTAGATAGAGATTTATTGGCAGACATCAAGTACAGACCCACAAACCACTTAAACAGCCTGTGGCTGTTTTTGAGAAGTGTATCATTTGCTTCTTGTTTTCTTCCCTTCTTCATTCAACATTTTCAGATATGGGGAACAATGCACTCTTGTTTTCTTGTTGCATCTTTTCTTGCCTTCTTCATTTTCCTCTTGTTTTCTTCCCTTCTTCATTCAACATTTTCAAAACTGAATCAATGCCTTCTTGTTTTCTTGCCCTTGTTTGTTTGCCTTCTTCATTTGCCTATAACTTTGAATCAATGCCTTCTTGTTCAATGAAGAAAATACATCAAATGATGAAAAGAAAGGAAAAAAAGGGAGGAGGCTGCTGCAGAAGTTTCAGAAAGAAGGACGAAGATGTTTGAGAAAAAAAGTAGTCTGCGTTCAAAAAGACTCTCCTTCATCATTATTCATAAAAATGTTTGTAGAATATGAAGAGGGAAAAAGTTTCAGAAAGAAGCTGAAGAAGACAAAGTAGAGAGATAGATGCATGTCTACGTTCGCGTACAAGTGCATGCTGGGTTTCCCTCAATGGGTAGGAAGGACTGCTGACTCTGACTTTTTTTTTCTTCTTTCCCCTAACTCTTCTTTTGGGGCTTTTTAAATGAATGCAGAAGTAGCAATTTTCTCCCTTCATACACATTCGTTCCCCACTATTACACAGAGTGCAATAATTCTCTGGTTTCGTAGGACGGAGTAGTGGTGGGTGTCACAATGTATTCATGGTACTTTTCAACTTCTTGGCATGCACACCCCACAATCATGCAACAAATAGTATGAATATGAGGAGTGCGTGTCAAGAAGTTGTTAAGTACTTTGAATATACGGTTACACCCACTACTACTCCATCCCACGAACCGAAGTATTGTTGCCTCTGTGTAATAGCAGTGAACAAAAGTGTATGCAGGGGGGATAACTGCTACTTATGCATTTAAAAAAAGAAGTGTCAGCAGTCCTTCCTATCCGTTGAGAAGAAACCCAGCATGTACTTGTATACTAAATTAATTGTAAATTATGGTGAAAGTGTCAAAGAATGAGTTTGTAATAGCAATTGGCTTTAGTTATGTATGCATTCCATGTATATTCAATTTACATGTATTTGCCAGTTTGTAATGTATGATGTACAATGCTGTTATAAGATATAACCCGTATTCCAATATTCTCCAAACCTTATCTTGAAAATTTGAAGAGTTGTAGCACAAAGGCGAAGACACTGCAAATATCAATCAACCTAACGGGTTAAGTATCCCAAGATTGATGTGAATTGCTGAATGAACAAATTATCATCTGAAGAAGTTGTTGTGAATGAACAAATTTTGTGAAGTTGTATATGTATCAACAAAAGCACATAGAGCCTACACAGACGAAAGTTCTGTAAAAATCTCTCTACTTAACCCGTTATTGACGATGACGGGCTAGGTGATCTTAACCCGTCATCACCAATAACGGGTTAAGTAATTGATATTAGCAGGACTTCATCCCCTACAGACCAAGTATTGATAAAGTACTGCCAATTTCTCTTTACTTAACCCGTTATTGGTGATGACGGGTTAAGTAAGGAGATATTGGCAGAACTTCATCCCAAGTTTTCATAAAGTACTGCCAATATCACTCTACTTAACCCGTTATCCCCAATAACGAATTAAGTAGAGAGAAATTGGCAGTACTTTATCAATACTTGGTCTGTAGGGAATGTAGTCCTGCCAATATCAATCTACTTAAACCTTTCTCCTTAATAACGGGTTAAGTTAATTTAACCCATTATTCTTAATAACGAGTTAGGTTTATCTGATTTTGGCAGTATTTTATCTTCAAAATGTAAGCTCCCAGAAATTTTCACAATTTTCCAGAAATTAAAAAAATCCAGCAGCATAGATATATTGTAGAAATACACAATTTGCACAAATACATAAAATTCACTGACAACCTTGAACACAAATTATAATTCTGTACACATCGGAAGACAAAAAAAAGCAATTACAAAAAATTCACAAATAGTTCGGGTTGCCCAAATTGCACACATCTTCAAAATTCACAAATTTCAATAGAAATAAACATTCACTCCCCAATTACAACATCAACACCCACAACAACATATGTAGTTCACAAATACACAAAATGCACACATACACAAATTGCACTCTGATTAAATACACCAGTAATTTAATTGTACAAAAAAGAAACGTTCAATTGACCACATATATTCAATCAGAAGTATGGAAGTTTTCAATTATTGATTCCTTCCATGGGCATGATTTTGTTTCATTCCGGACCTACACCAAAAAAAAAATTTGGTTAATAATAAAGTCGAAATTAATATTTCTCTTTACATCGAAAGACAAAAGTAAGCAATTATTCGGTGTTTATCTTGAAAGTTTGATATGACATACATAACATGAAAAACCCCTTAGCACGGACCTTCACCTTCATCATCATCACTCTCTCCAGCATTTGGAGCTTCTTCATACCCTACCGATCCACTAAATAATGGAGAAGAATGGGTTAGTATCAACAACAACAAGTTGAGATTGATTGAGTCAAATTAACAAATACTTAGTCTTCGATATATTACCTTGCCATATTTTTGGGTAATTTCATGAATCGTGACATACGACACGAAGGCATGTTCTGCAAAGTCTTGGTCTCTTTATTTTTTGGGATTCTCTGATAGACTTCAACCTCTTCCCGTTAGGCCTCCCCTTTGTGGTGCATTGTACAGGGTCCCCCACCGGTGCATGTGTATGTGCATGTCCACCACTCTCCGGTTGTGTGCTACCTTCGTGTGGTGTGCTATTCCCAGATTGAATGTGAGAAAAGCCTTTGATTCCTTTAAGCATGTGGTCGAACATGTACGTGTACCCTCTCTCTGAATAACAACCAAGATTGACCAAATATCTTGAGTGCATAGTCAGTTCACAATAACGGGAGGCAAAATTTTTGCCCATACTATTGGAAACGAGTGTACTACTTCTTGTCAGTTGATCCTTGGTCCATCTCCTATAAATATATTGCTCGGGTAGTGCGGTGTGATCGGTGAACCGAATAACTGCCAATAGATGTTTGCATGGAATGCCTACGAACTCATACATGGCACAAGGGCACTTAGCCATTTCATGGATTTTACAAAAAGAAATCACCCTCCCTAAATCTAAATTTTTACAAATGGTTACAGAAAAAGCTGCATTATCCGGTGTATCCATACTCGCAATTAAACCCACATTAAGTAATAAGCTTTTATGACTTCTTGTTGGAATTTGTAGAAAATCTTTAATGTGTATGTTCCCGCCATTTGTGACTCCAACGCCCATTCGCTCTTCAATTTTGGCCTTTCCTCGCAATTACAATGAGTTTCTTTAAGTTCATCGTGTCTTTTTTTTACTAAGACTCGGTCAAAGATGACGGAAAATTCATATAATAAGTACTTCTTATGAGTATGTTGCTTCAAGGATGAATGTAGCGATTCACTACGTTGGGTACTCAACATGCCGCCCCAAAATGAGTCTCTTGCGTACACGGGAGCCTATTTCTCGCGAATCTCAAATTTATCGTTTAACCATTTGTTATTCTCAAGTTTGTACTGGAAATCAAATTTTTTCACTTCTGATCAAATTCAGTTTTATATTCTGCCGTATAGATGATAGTCTTCAAAGCATTCCTAAACTCGTCAATGTTATTCGGCATACGCACTTCATGCGGTAACTTATCCAAAATATGCCAAATGCAATATCTATGATCAGTGATTGAGAAAACTTTCTTAACTGCAACACATATTCCACGATCCTCATCTGTCATGATGTTCATCGGATCGTGAGTCATTGCTCCTCGCCAATTTTCGAAGAACCACTCAAATGAGGATGCCTTCTCATTTAGAATAAACCCACAACCTAGGAATATTGATTGTCAATGATGGTTGAATCCAACAAATGGTATAAATAACATCCCGTATCGGTTTGTGTTGTAGGTAGCATCAAAGCAAACAACATGCCCAAATACTTCATAATTCTTTCTAGCGATACCATCCACCCAGACACAATGAGATAATCGCCCTTCGAGATCACATTGGTAATCATAATAGAATAAAGGATCGATTTCCTTTTTGGATTCAAAGAACTCAAGTAGTATTTGCCCGTCGTGTCCTTTTAAACCTTCCATCTCGTCTCTCCTGAGATTTTTGACATCGGTTTCAGTAAAACCAATTTTCTCATTACCTCCACTTGCACCTTCAAAGAATAGTATTTGTTTGCATATAGGGACATTAGTTTCGGTAAGTTGACCAATTACTTTTTTATCAGTATTTGTCAATTCATGGCTTCGAGGTAGCAAGTGACGTTTACCGGGTGAAGTAAATTCATAATTGTGTGGTTCATTAAATGAATAAATAATCCACAAATTACTTTGTGGGTTTAATTTGATACGAACAAAGGCTTTGCAACCCGTTCTAGAAGTTATTCCCCGTCTAGCTTTATTCTGATTATTCGGTGACTCCTCGGCTTTATTACATACATATAATTTATCCACTACATCGTTTTCCTTGTATTTATTTCCACCCTTACGCATAGAGAATCCCGCACATTTACAGTATGATGAATAATTTTTTTCACTTTCTCTAAAGTGGGAAATGTCATATCAATCTCAGGTTTTAGGTGCTCGGCAACATGAGGAAGAAACTCGCCAATTTGTTGTGAACGAAAAAATTTCTCTCCTGCAACAGAACTTCCTTCAAAACTGTCCATACTTAAGAAAACGAAAAAGAAAAAGAAAACAATTAGGGCTACTAAACCCATTACGGAATGTGATGAAAATTTTCTAACTTTATTTACATATTATTAGAGAAAGGTGAGAAAACTGCACAAACGACATCCACAAATTATAAAACATTGCAACTTACTTGAATTCACCTAGCACAAACCACCATAACTTGCAGAAGTGATTTTCGACTAACGGTTTGCGAGATACGGCCGTATACCGCTTTATTTGGTGTTTTTATAACCAAAAGCGATACACGGCTGTATCTCTCGAACCATTAGTCGAAACTCACTTCTACAAGTTGGGGTTGCCTGAGCTACGTGAGACCATCCTAGTCACAGAATTTCATATTTTTTGAAGGTCGTTTGAAGGGTTTTTTAGTATAACCGCACTAAACGCGTTCTAAGTCATTAACTTCTAATGCGAGGAACGTGAGAAAACCGCACAAATGGCATCCAAAATTTATAAAACTTTGAACTTGATTGAATTTACATAGCGCAAGCCACCCCAACTTGTAGAAGTGAGTTTCGACTAACGGTTCAAGAGATACGGCCGTGTATCACTTTATTTAGGTTTTTTTCAACCGAAAGTGATACACGGCCGTATCTCTCAACTGTGAGTCGAAAATAACTTCTACAAGTTCGGATTGCTTGTGCTACGTGAGACCATCCTACTCGCAAAGTTTCGTAATTTTTGGATGTCGTTTGTAGGGTTTTCTAGTCTAACTGCACTAAAATAGTTCTAAGTCATTAACTTCTAATGCGAGGAACGTGCGAAAACCGCACAAATGGCATCCAAAATTTATAAAACTTTGCACCTTGCTTGAATTTAGGTAGCACAAGTCATCCCAACTTGTAGAAGTGAGTTTCGACTAACAATTCGAGAGATACGGTCGTATCACTTTATTTGGGTTTTTTCCAACCAAAAGCAATACACGGCCGTATCTCTCTAACCGTGAGTCAAAACTGACTTCTACAAGTTCGGATTGCTTGTGCTACGTGAGACCATCCTACTTGCAAAGTTTCAAATTTTTTGGATTTCGTTTGCAGGGTTTTCTAATCTAACCGCACTAAAAAAATTCTAAGTCATTAACTTCTAATACGAGGAACATGAGAAAACCGCACAAATGACATCCAAAATTTATAAAACTTTGCACCTTACTTGAAATCACGTAGCGCAAGCCATCCGAACTTGTACAAATGAGTTTCGACTAACGGTGTTAGTTCGAGAGATACGGCCGTGTATCACTTTATTTGGGTTTTTTTCAACCGAAAGCAATACACGGCCGTATCTCACTAACCGTGAGTCGAAACTAACTTCTACAAGTTCGGATTGCTTATGCTACGTGAGACCATCCTACTCGCAAAGTTTCGTATTTTTTGGATGTCGTTTGCAGGGTTTTCTAATCTAACCGCACTAAAAAATTCTAAGTCATTAACTTCTAATGCGAGGAACGGGAGAAAACCGAACAAACGGCATCCACAATTTATAAAACTATGTACCTTGCTTGAATTCACGTAGCGCAAGCCACTCCAACTTGTAGAATTAAGTTTTGAGTAACGGTTCGAGAAATACGGCTGTGTATCACTTTATTTGGTTTTTTTCAACCGAGAGCGATACACGGCCGTATCTCTCCAACCGTGAGTCAAAACTAACTTCTACAAGTTCGGGTTGCTTGTGCTATGTGAGACCATCCTACTTGCAAAGTTTCGTATTTTTCTGATATCGTTTGCAGGGTTTTCTAATCTAACCGCACTAAAAAAATTCTAAGTCATTAACTTCTAATGCGATAAACGGGAGAAAACGACACAAACGACATCCAAAATTTATAAAACTTTGTACCTTGCTTGAATTCACGTAGCGCAAGCCACCCCAACTTGTAGAAGTCAGTTTCGAGTAACGGTTCGAGAGATACGGTCGTGTATCACTTTATTTGGGTTTTTTCAACCGAAAGCGATACACGGCCGTATCTCTCTAACCGTGAGTCGAAACTAACTTCTACAAGTTCGGTTTGCTTGTGCTACGTAAGACCATCCTACTCGCAATGTTTCATACTTTTTGGATGTCGTTTCCAGAATTTTCTAATCTAACCGCACTAACATTGTTCTAAGTAATATAATATGTTCGGCATGATTATAAATACAATTCAATCTACAATATTGTCGAACGATCAACAGCTATTGCATCGTGTAAATTTATCAAAATACTACTTACAAATTTCTACATCTACAAATTTTTTAGGCAATTTTAATATACGGTAAAGTAGTGGAAAGCAACAAAAACAACTTAAAATCAACACAATTATAATTACTAAGGCAGAGATTTAATCATTACCTTACAAAATAAATCTGAATTTCGCCAATGTATGTCAAGCTGCGAACTTGGGTTTCGTTTTTGGGATGAGAGAGTTGGGTTTGGAAGTTTAGAGTAGAGATTGGGAGAAAGCGATTATATGGGGATCGAAGAGGACGAGGAGCGGACTGAGGTGGAGGTGCGAACGGAGGAGGAGAACTAGGGTTTGGGGAGCAACGGACGGAAGAGAGAGAGAGAGAGAGAGAGAGAGAGAGAGAGAGAGAGAGAGAGAATTGCCTGAATGATAGAGGAGAGAAGTGAGAGACAAGTTGCCAGAGTGAGAAGATCACGATTTCGGAGATATTGGGTTTGAGTTCATCCAAGAACGAAAGTTCAGCTTGGGGATAAGTCGACGAGGAAGACAAACTGTATACAGTTATGAGATTATATCTTTTCCTTAACCCGTCCTTGACAACGACTGGTTAAGGCAAATTTGTTTTATAAAATTTTGCCTTAACTCGTCGTTGGAAACGGCGGGTTAATGCAAAATTTTATTTAAAAAATATGGGCCGCTGGATCAAAGATCCAACGGCCCAGATTAAAGTTCGCACGTCACAGACCCGTTTGCAACCGAAGAAGCCTATATATATATATATATATAGGAAAATGCTCCATTAAAAATGGGTCTAGTTTTCACGGGTTGGAAAACAACGATCTGAGCTGTTGGATCGCTCATGATCGTGATCAGCGGCTCAGATTGAGCCCCCATCATCCGTTTCACTTGATCAACAGAGGGTTAATTTGGGAATTTCGTCCCGAATAACTCTTCGCCTGATTCGCTCTAAAAAATTGATATAACCTAGGCCGTTGTTGGGAACAACGGCCTAGGTTATAAAAATTTGAATCATAGTCCGTTGTTTGGAACAACGGTCTTCATTCAATTTTTTATAACCTAGACCGTTATTCCCAATAACGGCCTAGGTTATAAAACTTTATAGCCTAGGTTATTTGAAACAATGAAATTTTATAGTCTAGACCGTTGTTGGGAACAACGGCCTAGGTTATAAAAAATTGAATGAAGACCGTTGTTCCAAACAATGGCCTATGATTCAAATTTTCATAACCTAGGCCGTTGTTCCCAACAACGACCTAGGTTATATCAGTTTTTCAGAGCGAATCAAGCAAAGAGTTATTTGGGACGAAATTTCCAAAATAACCTTCTGCCACTTAAGTAATAACAGGTGATGGGCGGAGGCGATCTGAGCCGCTGATCATGATTAAAAGCGATCAAACGGTCCAGATCGCTGTTTTCCAACCCGTGAAAACAAATCCGTTTTCAATGGAGCATTTCTCTTTCTTTCTCTCTCTCTCTCTCATTTTATATATATATATATATATATATATATATATATATATATATATATATATATATATTGAGAGAGAGAGAGAGAAAGAAAGAGAGAGAACTGTTCTCACGATAACTTCACGCTCATGAATAAAAAGAGGCAGTTACATTTCTCATGATAAGAAGATAGAGTTGGTTGACCTTGTGCTTCATGAAGAGATAGAAGTACTTCTAGAGATAGAGTTATGACTCTTCACATGATAAAGATAAAGTGTCTTTAAACCCTCTCGTATTAATGGAGAGATAGAAGTAGGATAGAAGTAGTTACTCACTAGAGATAGAGAATTTGAGATGACAGTTCAGATAATGAACTCCTTCATATTGGGCAGCTATGATAACTCATTATTGCTTGTTTTGGGTTGTTGGGTTTGAAAGATGCCCGACTTTCTTTTACGGGCCCGTATCTGTTGGAAATTACAGTTTTATCCCTTAGAGCTTTAGGATTCATGTCCGATTTGAGCGGTCCCGATTTTGTTCTATTTTTACCCATATCAGCCTGAACTCTAAAATAAACTTTACATTTTGAGAATATCTGAGGAAATTTGAGGAGACTTACATACTTTGCAATTTAAAAGTAATTAAAACATCATAAGAAAGAAATGATGACTATCTCTTATGCTTATGCTGGTTTAAGTAAAGTTAATATTGCATTAAAATTAGCATATTTGATATATGATATCTTATCCGTGAACGTTTAATGTCTGTTTACTGTATCTTGCTTGCAAAGATATAGTAAACAGACATTTTAATTTTCTTGTAACTTTTAGGCATTCCAACTCTATAAATATAAGTGAGTGTGATTAAGATGTTTTCTACAAATTCAATTTGCAAACTCTTAACACGATCAAAGAACTGAACAACGGAATTTATTGGTGCAAGCCAGGTCAGTAACTAAGAATATTTAATTTCATGTACTGGTTGTTTTGCACATCTCGGTTGCTGTCTTAGTTTTGTCGGCGCTTCTTTGCGGCGTCTTTGATGGATGGCCTGTTTTTTGGGTGTTTGTTTGTGGTATTGCTGCTGCCTGCGAGCCTAAGCTCGGCTATACCTCTTGTCAAGACCTCTCTCCTTTGCGAGGCTTGTAATTTTTATGTCTTGTTTTCCTGTTTTGTGTTCTATTATGATGTTGTTGCGTTAGCGTGTCAGCTGTGGGTCTATTGTTATGCACTCGACATTCGTGCTGTAAATATCTGAATGTACTGTTTCTTGCTTAGCATATATATATTTTTTATGTCAGCTGGGACTCCCCTGAAGTCCTATCCTACTTATCAAAAAAAGTATATTTAATTTCAGTTGCTAATACCACTTTTGGGATGACCTTTCAATGGTTAATACACCACTACTGGGATAACCTGTTATAACTGTTACTACTTTTGGGATGACCTGTTATAACTGTTATAATTTATTTATTTTTAACAAAGCTGCAGTTACTAATTATTAATGTTATGCAAGTGAGTGTTCGTTTGTGCCACACCAGATATGATAATTTGTCATGTCTTAAAGTCGTTGTAAATAGAGAAGGTCAATGAAGAACTGATTTCGTGTGGGTGAAAATGTGAAAATAAATATGGAAAATGGCTTGTAGTGTGAAAATGTGTTATGCTTGACTTAAACCTCTCTTTTCATAAGTTCATGTTTCCATTTTTTCCCTATTTATTTCTTCCTTCCTTTTGGTCTTTGAGATTTGGTCTAACCCTCAATATAGGAGAACGGAAGGAGCATGTCACTCCGTATCGGGGAGCAAGGTTCAAAATCTTGGTATCGGGAATGGTGTCGAGTTGCTAAAATGTAGGGTATCAGGATCAGTATCAGCCAAATACAATATCGGATTAGTGGATCGGATTTTTTTCTATAAGTACACAAATTATTTTAATATTTTCTATTATTAATTAAAATATTTAATTCTTTTAGAAAATTAATTGATCAATTTAATCGTTTCTTAAAATTTGTGGATCGGTGGTGTCATCCTAGATTGGTTCCTGATATGGCTGATCTTACGTCCATCTCGGCCAATCCGAGATCGGGAGTGTGGATCCTAATTTTTTGGAGGAGGAATAAATTGCCCCTTCCAAAACCGATCTGATCGAGACAATCCTTTGTCAATTTGTGTGTGTGTGTGTGCGCGTGCGTGGGCGTGCGTACGTGTGGGTGGGGTGTGGGGGGGGGGGGGGGGGGGGGGGGGGAGGGGGGGGGATTCTTATTCTCCAACAGATCAAAATTAGTTATCCGACTTAGGATCGGTCGAGATGGACGTCGGACCGACCAGATCGGACCGATCCATGACAGCACACGAATCCGCAAATTTTGAAGTCCAATTAATTCTCACAAAAAATATTAAGGATTTGATATTAGGTCATTTGAAGCTTAGTTGCCTATGCATTAAAAAGATACAAAATTGTATGGTTGAAATGTTACAAAATATAATTTATTTTGTAAGGACATGATGCATGGGTAAAAAAATTCCAGATTACTTAATCTCATTTTCTTAGCACATTAGTTTAGTCCTGTAGGGTAATGAACGGTTCGGATCATTCATGAGATGTCCTACGAAGGAGATTCTATCATTACCTAATTTATCTTTCCAAAATATGTATCTTACTAGATCATCTTATATATATATATATATATATATATATAGGAAAATCTTTCATTGTGCATCACCCCTCCGTGTGCACTCGTGTGCACTCGGCCTTCTCGCATTCGTATTGACGATCCAAACCATTCACATTGATCTACACATCTAAATTAGTATAATTATATATGTAAAATCAAATCATTTGAAATTCATTTGCCCATCCATCATGTGACTATAAACAACAATGATTTTCAACCAAACAATTTTGTAACACTTCAATGGATGGGCAAATGAATTTCGAATGATTTGATTTTACATATTTAGACTAATTTAGATGTATTGATCAATGTGAACAGGTTCGGATCGTCGATACGAAGGCAGGAAGGGCCGAGTGCACACGCTGTGTACACCATAGGTTGTGCACAACGGAATATATATATATATATATATATATATATATATATATATATATATATATATAAGGAAATAAAAGGATCCTAGTGGGATGGCCGATACTGTTCACGATACTCAAAATCTCGGTAGGTATCGGGTTACAAACATTATTGGGATTATTGGGTATCGTGAGCAGTATCGGCCATCCCACTAGGATCCTAGTGGGATGGCCGATACTGCACACGATACCCAATAATCCAAATAATGTTAGTAACCCGATATCGAGATTTTGAACCTTGGTTATGGGCATTTATTTTATTTTAGCAAGATACCGATATTTTATATATAGGTAAAAGGATCCTGAAGGGATGGCCGCTACTGCTCATGATATGCAATAATCCCAAAATATTTTGTAACCCGATACCGAGATTTTAAACTTTGGTTATGTGAATTTATTTTATTTTAGCCAGATACCGTGATTTTATATATAGGTAAAAGGATCCTAAAGGAATGGCCGATACTGCTCATGATACACAATAATCCCAATAATTTTAGTAACCCGATACCGAGATTTTGAACCTTGGTTATGTGCATTTATTTTCTTTTAGCAAGATACCGAGTGTGTGTGTGTGTGTCTATATATATATATATATATATGGTAAAAGGATCCTAGAGGAAAGCTAACGTGACATGCATTAATTGGTTGAGACTATTAGTTTATAGACGGGACCATCAAATTTGTAGAATATCCCCTCCATTTAATATAGTCATGCAGTGGTCTCAACCTATAAATGCATGCCACGTAGGCTTTCCTATATATATATATATATATATATATATATATATATATATATATAGGGAAGCAATCGGGTGAGAATTGTTCTCACGATAAGTTCACGAAAACTCCACTCATATCCATCCTATGGATGATCGGAACATTTCACATTATTTTACATGACAAAGTTAGTCTAGAAATTTAAAATCGAGTCATTTGAAATTTATTTGTCCATGCATCATGTTATTGTAAAAAATAACGATTTTTCAGCAATACAATTTGTAACACTTTAATGTACGAGTAAACGAATCTGAAACGATTTGACTTTTCATCCATAGACTAATTTAGACATGTAGATCAAAATTAATGGTTCAGATATTTCGCCTAATGTCCCAAACAAAATTTCTCACGTGGTTCTGACCAATGAAATTCTCGTTGATCATGGTATATATATATATATGGAGATATGCTTTTTGAATGTAAAAAAAAAAAATGTTTTCAAACCAAATTAAGAGAAGAAAAAAAAATAATGACTTTTCTCCTAGCTTAATGTCATGTTAAAGTAATTTTACTAGGTTATGTTGTCTTCAAAATTACTTAAGTGTTTACTCATCTTTCCTTCTTTTGGTACAAACAAATGATGAGACTTCTAATTGTATTTTCATTCTTATTCTCTAAAGTAGGCGGTTGCTCACAAACTTTAAAGGAATGAGATGACTAATGGTACTGAACAATTAGTAAAGCATTATATTCTACTTAATAAGATTCTTCTTCTCTTAGGGAAAGAAGAAATGAGATATGAGATTTATTTCATTACCACAAGTGCTTTCTTTTTCGTCCTAATTGACTTCAGTTAGTTTCCATCACCGTACGTGTTTAATAAGATATAGTATAAGATATTAGAAACTTGATTATTTATTTTTTTTCCAACTAATTAATTAGTTGTAATGGTTGCAACAGTAACTAATTAATATGTCGAAGAACGTGGTTGTGATCGTGATGGGTGCAACTGGCAGTGGCAAATCAAAGCTAGCACTTGATCTTGCTGCTCACTTTCCAGCTGAGATAATCAACTCTGACAAAATACAAGTTTACGCTGGTGGCCTCAATGTCCTAACCAATATGGTCACTTCAGAGGAGTCTGCAACTGTACCCCACCATTTGCTTGGACTTGTGGACCCTGAGGAAGATTTCGATGCATCTGATTTTCGCTACCATGCAATGCATGCAGTTGAATCCATCATTGGTCGAGGTCACCTCCCGATCGTTGCAGGGGGGTCTAACTCCTACATTAAGGAGTTAATTGAAGGGAATGGGCAAGAATTCCTATCCAAGTACGCTTGCTGCTTTATATGGGTGGATGTCGACTTGCCAGTTCTGCATTCGTATGTTTCAGACCGAGTGGACCGAATGGTTGAGAAAGGTTTGGTGGACGAGGTAAGAGAGATATTCGACCCCACAAGAGTTATGGACTACTCTAAGGGTGTGAGAAGAGCAATCGGGGTGCCAGAGATGGATGCATTTTTGAGAGCCGAGGCCACAGGGAAGGAAACCAATGATTTGGACATGTTACTAAGTGCAGCAATTAATGAGATCAAGGTTAACACCTGCAAGTTGGCATGCAACCAAATTAATAAAATAAAGCACCTGCAGACCTTACGAGGATGGAATGTGCACCGAGTCGACGCAACTGAAGCACTCAAACTAAAGGGAAGGGAAGCAGATGAGGCATGGGAGAAGAAGGTGAGAAAACCCAGCATAGACATTGTGAGGAAGTTTCTTATCAGAGAGGTCAAAATCAAAACCAGGAATAATTTTGAGCCTGCTCGGCATCTTTTCTTTCTGTTGGCTGTTTCACTTTTCCTGCTCTATTCTGGGATGTATCTTCCTTCTAAACTAGGAAATTACTAATTAAAAGGAAGAAAAAGAATAAGTGAGGTGTTCACCGGTTGATATCAATAAACAAGACTCCAATAAATTACTAAAATTTCTTTGGTTTCTGCAATTCTGCTATTGATGGATTATGTAAATTTATATATATATATATATATATATATATACTAGTTGGAATTTACCGTGCACCAAGTGCACGTGACTTGGTGCACATAAATGGTAAAAATTTTATCTAAATATACTTGCATTTTGCACACTCATATTCTTCAAACTACAAATTCAAAGAAGTCAATCATCTTAAAAAGCAAATCATGAATTTCAAAATTACTCCAACGACAACAAGCTCAACGAAATCAGATTTGAAGAAAGCATCAAGAACCCATGTTAATTAATTCTAGCAATATTTCAATCAAAACAAAGCGCAAATGGATCAAAATTCGAACGATGTAAGAGAGAGCTATATGCGTAATAGTTTCATCTAAAACTGTAATGCCCCGCCCCAATACTCAGACAATTTTAATATTTTCAGAAGACAAATTAGATACTATGTAGTACAACTGCCCACCACAGGCTGCCTCTCAAAAGGTGGTTAACCAATTAGGTGACTCTTGATCATTGGCTAATTATATTTATACTCCAACTATTTTTGTACACTTCCCATGTGGGACTATATTTCTCAATATTCTTCTCAAATCCTTCTCAACCAATCCGCCCCAACTATGCAGTAGCAGTCGACTGCTTAATGGAACAGTCGACTGTTCGCTGCAAATACGGGGTATTACATACACCCCACCTTAGAAATCAGCGTCCTCGCTGAGTACGGGACACACATCTAGTGTAGGATCCGCCTTTCTAGGCGATGTAGAATAGTCCTCGACCCCGGAGAGAAATCACTCTCAACACCGCAGATCCTTTCCGATCCCGGAGATAAGTGACTCTCAACACCGCAGATCGCCCTGACCTCTTCCCGGTGTCGAAAGTCGGCTCTGATCCTTCCCGATCCCGGAGATAAGTGACTCTCAACACCGCAGATCGCCCTGACCTCTTCCCGGTGTCGAAAGTCGGCTCTAATACCATTTGTAACGCCCCGCCCCAATACTCAGACAATTTTAATATTTTCAGAAGACAAATTAGATACTATGTAGTACAACTGCCCACCACAGGCTGCCTCTCAAAAGGTGGTTAACCAATTAGGTGACTCTTGATCATCGGCTAATTATATTTATACTCAAACTATTTTTGTGTACTTCCCATGTGGGACTATATTTCTCTATATTCTTCTCAAATCCTTCTCAACCAATCCGCCCCAACTATGCAGTAGTAGTCGACTGCTTAATGGAACAGTCGACTGTTCGCTGCAAATACGGGGTATTACAAAAACATAAAGATATAAGGGGAAAAGGGGTATGAGCAACTTGCTGATTTAGTAAATAAGCAATTGATGATGTGACATACATGTACGTGATTGGAAAATCCTTAAAATGTTAGTTGTCCAATGTATCACATGCATGCCACATAATCAATTGCTCATTTACTAAATGAGCAAGTTGCTCATATCCCTTTTACCCAAAATATAATCATTGTATTTTTTCATAACATATATCATCATTTTCTACTTTAACTTTCTTGAACTTAAAACTGATATTAAAAAAAATTTTTAAAAAAACAAATTAGTAAATACTAAATTGATATCATCGTATTTTTCATAAGATCAATCATCACTTTCTACTTTAACGTTCTTGAGCTTAAAATTGCTTGTAATTTCTTGTTTATCCTTTTTAATTTTGCATCCTGTCAATATTCTTGTAGTTGTTCTTCCATATTGGACATCTTGTGATTTAATCAAAAACGTATACTCATCTCCAATGCATATGATGCTCAAATTTGAGTTTAAGATTTACTAATTTGTTCTTTTTTAATATATATTTTAATATCTTTTATGTTTTAGATTAGAAAATTATTTACATGTTATTTTGTATTTTCTCAAGACTATATATAATACTTAAGAGTCTTTAATATTAATTTACATGTATCATCATTATACATTGACATATTTGAGCATCACATGCAAATTCCTACTATCTAAATTTATAAATAGTACATACAATGTGTAAGATTTAACAATCATATCACAGGTTTCAATGTTATGAAGAGCAGCAGATTTCATAAAAGATATTACCATAGAGATGTTTCAAATAATTTAAGCAGAGAATGAACAAAAATTAAACTCAACCTTCTCAACTGGACCAATTATTGCTTGAAGAGTTATTATATATTCCATAGTGCAAATAAAAAAATCTATTCATTATTAAGGTTTAGCATTGGTCTTTCTTAAACTGATGTTGTGCAACTTCTTAGTTTATGCTTTTGATTGTTTGATAGTTTTTCTTTCTTCTCCCATTGGTAAAAGTAATGTTTTCAAATTCTAATACTTGACCTTCCATTTTGCAACCAGCATATGAAATGAACTGAGATTTACCCCCAATTTTCACTGTAAAAAGTAACATAACCTTCTAGCATTATAAGATCATATAATCATTTATCTTTATCTAAAGCTCTTAGTATAAGAGCAAAGGAATGTCATATGGAAAAGAAAATATTAAGAGGATATCTTCCATAAAAAATCCTTAGTAAAATAAAGTCTAAACATTGACATCTTTGAGCATCATATTCAAAGTCCTACTATCTGAAGTTATAAATAATATATACAATGTGTAAGATTTTCAATTAAAAATCATATGACAGGTATGAATATTATAAGTAGCTAGCAAATTTCATAGAAGTTATTTCCATAGCGATGTTTCAAAAAGATAATCAAATAATATGATATAATATAATTTAAGCAGAGAATGAACGAAAATTAAACTCAACATTCTCAACTGAATCAATTATTGCTTGAAGAGTTATTATATATTTCATAGTGCAAGCAGAAAAATCTATTCATTATTAAGGTTTAGCATTGCTCTTTCTTAGACTGATATTGTTCACAATAGCTTGACTAATAGATCGTTCACCTGATATTCAGAAGTGGTCAACTTTAACCATCTTATCTGGCAATCATATAATAAGATATGCAATGATATCTTTTGATTTTTGAATCCTTTCATTTCATTCATAATTTTCAGAATAATGGTAAGGAAGAATCTTTTATGATTGTTATCCCAACAACCTTCACCAATCCTCTCAAAATAAGCTGAGAAAATTGCGCTGCATGTTGTCCAATTTAAGAATTTCTTCACATAAAAAAGCTTCAATTCCAAACCTCTGCTCATTGAAATGAATTGAATGAGTGTACATTCAAACTTTTTTTATCTGAAATTTCTAAACTAAGTTTGGTAGGTTAAGAGCATTCCCAGTTTTGTGGTATATTTGCATATTATGCATTTTATAGCATTTGTTGCGCTGCAGTCGTGTGTTATTTATGCATTTTATCCCAATTTCGCTACAGTATATTGCTATATATGAGAGAGGATATAGTAATAAGCATGTTATACAGGACGATACTTCAAGTTCGTCAAAAATATTTTATATTATTTTTAATCCATTGGACGAAACTTCAAGTTTCAAGTTTCGTCGGAAGACCTTTGTGAATTAAAAGAAAAATCCTTGACATACGTGTTAAATTAGTTAATTAGTTTAGGAGGATAATTATTTAGTTAATTATTTAAACTTACTTACCTAATTAGGCTAATTAACCATCAAGTTTGGTGAGTTAATAATGAGTTAGTCGATGTCAGCAAGGAGATTTTGTTTTTTTGCAAAAAAGTCTGGACAATTCAAATAATATATTTTTTAATTGGTTTTTTTGTTCCGACAAAACTTCAAGTTTTGTCGGTTCAATTTTTCCTCCATTTTGTGACGAATTTCTATTTCTATTTATGCATTTTGCTATTTTTTAGCTTGAACGACTGTAGATGCTCTGAGAAATGCCCTGAATGGACGATATACCATTTTAATATGAAGAACACATACTCATTTTATAAATATATATTTTGTTTTGCAAACATTTGATTAAAGCACTTTCTTAAATAGAAAATTAAAAATCTTACTGTATAATTTGGTCGTCTTTCTCACATTCACTTCAAATTTCTCACAGCATCCAACTTCAATCCACTTTCCCATTTGAGGAGACAAACCAGTTCCTTGAAGCACCATAAACTTCTCATGCATGGTTTGGTTTTTCTATAATCATTTCAAGTTAGTTATTGATTACTTATTAGGATTCTCACCAAAAAATAAATAAATAAATACTGATTAGGATAATATATAAAGAAATGCAAAATGAATTTATTTTTTGTAGAACTACAGTAAAAACTAACTGCTCCTACAAATTTATAAATCTAGTTTGAAGATTCTCAACTTTTTGTAAGATATTTCACTATATTACAAAGCACAATAAAGAAGACTAACTTAATAGATTATATAGAGAAAACCCGATAACTGAAAGTTTGGGAAACCAAAAATTTTAGACTTTTACTTGTAAGCAAGGATTTACTGGATTAAAATTAAAATTCTCAAAATAAGACAAGGCATTACAAGTAGTTACAATTTAGAGTACCAAAAAAATAATGATATATATATATATATATATATATATATATATATATATATATATATATATATATATATATATATATATATATATATGTATGTGTGTGTGTGTGTGTGTGTGTGTTTAAATCACAATAACTTGATATATAGCACTGCGTTACTCATGCCAAATATGAATTGACCTCAACTACATCCATTGGTATCCTACCTAGGAAGTTTCAATAGATCTCCTATTTGAAAGGGGAATCATTTACAAAATAAAAGAGAAAAAAATAAGGAAAAGAAGGTAAGAAAGAAAGAACGAGTAATATTTAAAGGTAAGAGATATAGTATGAAACTCATTAATCATCAAATGAGTAGATCTTTACATTGTAGCACTCAAACTCCCAAGTGGTTTCAATGTTCAAAATTTTGAACTGATTGAGTAACCAATTAATGAGTAAATCTTTACATTGCAGCACTAAAACTCTCAAGCAGTTGCAAATTACAAAAAAGCAACTCATATGTCTTGCTTAAACTTATGGGACGAAATAGTCATCATCACAACGTTGTTAAGATCTATCTGCAAATGCCCAACAACATGTGGGCCCCTATGAATCCCCTCCAACATCATCTGCTGAGCAGCCACCCCCTCCTCGTAGTGTTTTCCATACGAAGCATGCTTCTTCTCAATCACCTCAGCCAATTCCAACGGCTTCATAGAAGCAAGAAGCTTTTTCTCTGCTCTCTTGCTATTCTCCAACTATTCTAACCTCTCTTACACCAGTTTATCTATCTCATCCCCATTGTCCCTTTCGCCCACAATCTCTCCATCGATGTCCCCTTAATCTTTCGACTTACGTCTCCTTCATTAGAGGCTTCCTTATCATAGTGATAACGTAATTCAACTTCTTCGTTGTGCATTTCAACTTCATGTGTTTGTTCATCTTAAACTGGAAAATCATCATCCACTTGGGATGCAAATGAAAGTGACATACAACCCAAACTAACATTAGAATTAAACAAACTCTACAAGGAAATTTGCTTTTATACAAAAGCACTCCTAAAAACCAAGATGGTTTTATTTTGGATAGAAATGTACAAATTTATTGGAAAGAAATATACACAAATTACTGTTACATAAAATATAACATGTATTCTGAAGAATACTTACACAAATTCTTGCATTTGTGTTATGTACATGCTCAATAACTAAATTTTCAGTGCTTCCAATAAACATAAAATACATCACAACTTAACAACAAATTGGTGTTACATTGATGTTCAGAATGTAATCAATATATCCAAATTACACAAAAGAAAAGCTTCTGAGCGAACTATTTAACTCCATTGTAATTCAAAATATGCAATGCCGATCTTGCAATTCTCAATTAAATCCTTAGTAACTTCTTACTTGCAGTATACACTTTGCACTATTCAGGGTGAACATATTAAGGTATAAAATGATTTAACAAAGAACATGAGAGAGATAAAAAAAAGTATCTATGGATTATGAGTTCAATAGATCATGTTTAGCAGAAAGACAATTTTCTTTAAGCTTTCCGTGGGAAACAAAAAGAAAAGTCTTTTATCAAAATGAAGGGCATTACAGCTTCTTGTGCTTGCTCCACAAATTAAAGAATATCTTCCATTCTCATGATAAGCCTTGCATTTGATCAAAGATAGAAAGGTTCAAAAACTATGCATTAAGCTTTACTACAGCAACTACAATAACTTTACAAACAAGGTTGCAGTTCTTTAATTATCTCTTATCCTGTGAGATGGCATATGCAGATCCAATAACAATGCATAACTTCATTTACAATCTTCTTATCGGTGCTTGAGTGGAATCCATCTTATGGGATTCTTCTCCATGCTCATCCAAATGTCTCAGGTGCTGACACTGCCTTTCATAACTAACTCGCAGCTTTTCTTCAGCCTAGAACAACCACTGTAAGAATTTAGCAGATATACTACACTCAAAATAAAAATAAAAGTTCTTTATTCACTTTTTTTCCAAGAAAAATAATAGTTATATAAAATATATATATATAAAACAAGAAAAAATAAAATGATTTGTCTGTTATATGCTTATAGCATCAAACTCATGGACATATTGAGAATGTTTTACTAATAAAAGAAAAGGAGATGCCTATGCTATTTACTTGATACACTTATTATTCATTGACTTAGCAAGCAAATTTGAGGAACAAAAGAAAAAACAATTTCCTTTCTCCAAAAAACAATGCAGCTTATCAATGTATAGTTCTATGTTCTTGAAGTAATTGAATTCTAAAGTATGTAGTGTACTTGAACTTCCATGTATAGTTTCCTTTCCCATACATACAACTTCTCCAAGTTGATGACAGGCCGCCACTCTTCATTCCAAAGCAATTTCCAAAGGCTGCAGGGTTGTAGCTACTCTTCAGTGCCCTTCCTGTAGAAGTTTGTGAATGCCTAAAGGGGTGTCTCAATGCGAAAAACCCCATTGGCACCAAAATCAATGAGGCAAACTCCATTGGCTCCAAAATCCTACAAGATACCACTATAGCAATATTCATTAGATTAACTAAAAACATACTTATAAAATGGAAGCAACGATCCACACACCTAATTTTGTCAAATGATACTTATTTTTTATTTTGAAGCTATCTTTTAATATGGAAAGTTCTTTTCATTTCATTTCTCATATTTCCATTAATAGGTTGTATACCGTAGATCCACCCGAGAGAACTTTGAAAAACATATGATGTTCCATTTGAGAGTAGAGAAATTCGCTACAGAGCTAACTGTAATCCTGCACAGTTGACCCTTGCAAGGGATCTCTACCCAGTAGACAATGTGAAATCAATGTATTCCACATTGTCAATAACATATAGTAACATTTGCCCACATGAACAAAATTTAATTTGTTGTATCTAGACCCAGTCGATTTCCCACCTCCAATTGTAGTCCTGAACTTAAACCCCAAAAAAATGGAGTTCTCATCCTTCACATCATAAAGCTTTTCCATCCTTCAACTTAACAAAATCAATTATTAACAAACAAATTAAATAAATAAACCCACAACATTAATCAAACAAAACTTGCTTACTTTCTAAAGATTCTCTCTTGGCGGATGCAAAATATCAATAACGTAAATGAAAAGAAAAGAAATAAAACATCAATGAAAAAGAAATAATTGATGAATTAGAAATTTAGACAAATAAACGAAGATTATGGAGAGGGGATCAAAAAATATGAGAGAAGAACAGAGAAAGAGGAAGAGGAGGTGGAGCGTCCAGGAAAATGTTAGATCAACTTGAACTTGATGAGAAAGGATTAGATCATATGACTTTGAGTATCCAACATGTCAAACTCTACACAAGATGCAAGATAATACTAAATTTATCAATGGTTCCTAAGCCGAAAGGAATTTGAATTTCATTTGGAAAAGAAATGATCAATCAACACAGTAAAATATATAAGGGATATAACCACAAAACTCGAATTTTATCACAGATTGAATGTCTGCAAAAAACAATTAAAAGGCTATAAGTTGATTTATAATTTTTTAACAATCAATTAATGACCAATAACATAAGGTTTATAGAGTTGAAGATCTTTCACATAAAAGAAAGAATGACTAAGATGAAGAGAAGCCAATCGTGGATTGACAAGTTGTAAATGAATGGTGCTTTCCCAAGGAAGATTTCACATACAACCTTAATTAGGTACATCGGAATTCAGTGCAGCACACTACAATCAAACTATGACACATTAAACTATCACCGAACTGAAGGGAAAATTAAAATTGTGTTCAGATAGTTGTTTTGGAACAACACTGCCAATTACCAAACCGTCCAAAGCTGACCTAATGGAAGCAAAGAATGTCTGTAACTCTTGGTCCATACAGCAAGGAGCTTGACAACTATATAAGAATTTACTAATTTTGCACGTATTGCAAGTAGGAGAACATAAGAAGTTAAGCAGGGAAAGCTTGAAAATAATATGTACAATATCTTTATACATATGATCAACAAATGCCCCTTTTCGTAGCATCTATTAAGACAAGAATTCATTTAGAATTTTGAACAACATATAAGTGAAGTTCTTTTTGGAGAAAAATTTTCAAGATAATATTACCTATGCATAACCAGTAGTAGCCAATTCATCGATATGAAGCCTGGACTCATACATGACCCAATCCGTCATTTCTCCACTTGGAGGCTTTCCTAGATGAAAAACAGAAAAAGCAGTGTTTTCTTCATCCCAAATGTCTAAGAATTATAGACAATAGGCATGTCTTTACCGGTAGCTATCTAGTAACCAGTTTCAATAGCACGGTTAGTCCTAGAACCATGTGAATATTTCTTATCTCGAGGGGAGAAGAAGTACTACTCGAGATCCCAACTTTGCAAAGTAGCTTTCCCTGCAAAAATAGCCAAATTAAGTAAAGCTGAAACAAATATCACCTTGTAACTAAACCAACAATAAGTTTGAGAAGATAAACTAAACCAACAATCTAAGTCCTGTAGTTCTGATATGATTGAAGAAGATACAGAACTATCTATCAAGACGAATTCAGAGGGTTGGCTTTCTAGAGTCACCAACAATTGAACTTCCCTAATCCATTTCTCCCTTGAATTTCTCTATACGATAAATAAACTTATCAAGAAGCCTAGCATACATGTAACTCACTTGTTTGGATAAAAACAAGCATCTTGTCTAGCAGATCAACTCCAGGATATATGTAAGTCTCTCTTAAATTTTTTTGCTTCAGGTATTGAGGAAGTTGCCTCACATTCTTCTTGCATCGTCTCTAAGGACAAAAAAAACAAGGCTTGAGTGGTCATATTGGTTTTTTTTTATTTTTGGAAGAAAATAAAGAATAAGTTATGCAAATACCTGTCGAGGGTTCTCTTCTCCAGCATTCTTAATGAACAATGCCTCCTCAAGTGATAAAATCCAAGAAAGGTACCAAACAAACACATTCGGGCATAAGATCAAACAGTTGGTAGGAAAAACCTCAAAACCCTTAATTAAAAATTAAATTTATAAAAGCCTCTATGATGTTTTCAGCATGTAAAACAAAGAATTATGTCATACAGCAGAAACTGTAATTCCCGAAGTAAATCGCTAATTCATAGTAAGAAATGCAGTAAGATAACAAGTAAAGCAAATTGCTATTCATAGTAAGGCATGTACAAGTAAAGTAGTATTTTAGAAACGATTCTCATCTAATCACAATACACAAAACCTGTGAGTGATCTCTTCTCTAGAATTCATAATGAACAGCCCAAATGATAAAATTCGACAAACCTAGCAGATAAACACAACCAGTCATTAGATCAAACAGTTGGCACGCAAAAACTCAAAACCCTAAATTAAATATTAAATTTATAAAAACAGTTCCTCATCGTCACCTCATCTTAGGAGATTAACCCAAACCTGCATATTACAATAATCAAATACCTGCAGTAAAAAATAAAGTGCATGATTAAAAAGCAATAAAAAAATTTGGAATATGTTGAATTCAAAAAACCATTCTGAGGGTTCAAAAGGTTTTGGAAATTCGAAGAAACCACGTACCGCTGATGCTAATGGAAATGCTGTAACCATGGCTGATGCAAATACTGTAACTTTTTTGGTAGAACTTGGGTGCACAAAGTCTTCAAAAGAGAAAGCCCATGCATTTGGAGAGAATGAGGAAGCATCCGATGGATATCCCAGAACATATTCTCGAATTCGATCTCAACTCTGAGCATGTATCACCTGATATTAACTGTGAAGGTGATTCTGATGGGATCAGTCAAAAGAAAGGAATTTCTTATAGATACCCTGCATTTGTTACCACAGAGCATGCCATCTTTGATGCTGATCATGACTTCTACCCAAATAGTGAGAAAATTTGTCTTGAATTTGATTGTCAGAATTCTCAGGTAATTGCCAACACTGAATCTGGTACTATAGGCAGAGGCCTAACTTTAGAATCCAAGCAGTAACACATAGGAAATGAGGTTAGTGAAAACACGGAGAACCCTTTTTCTGGAGCTACAGTGGAGACTTCACAGTTGCCAGTTAAACCCAAAAATGTGAGACACGCGCGCCGAAATATGTTGGTTAAAAACAATGACATAATCAAAATTTCAAAGGATTACCCAGAGAGAAACTATACATATACGTGGCAGGATCTAACAAAATCCTAATAAAAAGCTTACTAAACTTGCCAAGTAACAATTGTAATAATGTAATTGAAAATCATGCAATACAATAAAATGACTGATATCCTATAACAATATACTAAACAGAGAAGGAAGCTGGGCTTCATTCCATCAACAGAAAAAACTGCAAGTTACTGAACCATATCGATTTCGAGCATATCTTCAGAGAAAAGACCATAGGGATTAAGCATGGTTGTTGTGTACGTCTTTATCTAAGGAGTGTAAGGTCATAAAAACAAACTTATAATAGTGAAAAGTACTCTTAACTTAAATGCCATTTAAATACGTACCTTTTAGTATACACAAGCATACACCATTTGGATATGTTTTAGTCACTTCAAATACAAAGAACATGAGAGAGAAAGAGAGAGACAGAGAGAGAGAGCGCTTAACAATTTCAATTTTTTCAAAAGGTATCCAGCATATTATTCATATTTGGAGGTGCAAAAAGATCAGTTCATGTGCATTTTGAATGTAACCCCAAATGTTGATCTCCATCTATAGTTACTGAACTATGATAGGGATGTTTTGTTCATTGCAAGTAGAACCCTACTTGTAAAGTTGTAAGATTCCTATGCTCTGGACAGATTTTTTTTTGTTTGTTTTGTGGCTTTTATAATAGAAATAGAGGAGCTAATTCATAGTAAGAAATGCAGTAAGATAACAAGTAAAGCAAATCGCTATTCATAGTAAGGCACGTACAAGTAAAGTAGTATTTCGGAAACGATTCTCATCTAATCACAATACACAAAACCTGTGAGTGATCTCTTCTCTAGAATTCATAATGAACAGCCCAAATGATAAAATTCGACAAACCTAGCAGATAAACACAACCAGTCATTAGATCAAACAGTTGGCACGCAAAAACTCAAAACCCTAAATTAAATATTAAATTTATAAAAATAGTTCCTCATCGTCACCTCATCTTAGGAGATTAACCCAAACCTGCATATTACAATAATCAAATACCTGCAGTAAAAAATAAAGTGCATGATTAAAAAGCAATAAAAAAAATTGAAAAATTAAAATTAGTGTGTCTTTCATTTAGCATCTTTGTCTCAACGAAATAAGCTCTTCCTAAAAGGCCGTAAAGGCTTAGGGAGGGGCGTCGGAATTGAGAACGAAATTGGGGTTAGGGTTTTGGTTTTGAGAGATTGAGAGAGATCAAGATTTTGAGGAGAGATCGGGAGAGATGAGTTTGGAGCAATTAGGGTATGGGTTTTGATCGGGATTTTGGGGGAGAGATCGGAAGAGAAGAGATTGGAGGGGATGGGTATATTAGTGATTTTAATTAGAAAAAAAATAAAATATGAGGATTTTGGATGGCCGGGATTTAATCAAGAAATATCAGATCTACAGTCCAGATATGTTCTGGACAGATTTTTTATTATTATTGTGGCTTTTATAATAGAAATAGATATATATACCTTCTGAAGTAAAACTTGTAGGGGCCGGGCCTAAGGTTAGCTAGAACAATGTGATTTTGAGGAGGAAACTTATAGAAATGGGTATAACAATTACAATGCACCCCAATATTTCGACAGATTAATGCCACTACCAAACATGAAATTTGTTGTAGTCAATGACTCAGATGATGTAGTTAAAAGGGTTGTTGAAGACTTTGATAGTGCTCTTTGGAGAATTCTGCATGCCAGCATTTGATTGCTCATCTATGAGAAGCACGCACTCAACTTTGTCCTACGTTTGGGTAGCGTAATCTCTCCCCAACCCTATTTTAGAAGCTATACACTATGAAAACAATCATATATATATATATATATGGCTGACATACTAAAGTTAGCTATTGTTAGGAATTGTAGCCTCAAATACACGTAGGCACGAGGTACCTTAAGTTGGAGAAGAAGAGAAGGAGACAAAGAAGCAAGAGAAGACAAGCAGCAAGTAGAAGAAGAGTAGTCTGGAGGGTTGCGGTCGACCGACCTAGGGTTGCGGTCGACCGACCCTAGGCTGAGAGTTCTTCGAGTGTACAGGTCCAACAGAGGAGGGGATGGTCGACCGGTCTAGGGGGTGCAGTCGACCGGTCAGCGCTCTGGGTTGGTTCTACACGTTGCAGTCGACCGACACTTGGGGTGCGGTCGACCGACAACGTCGGCTAATTGTTTTTGGGCTTACAAAGTTTAAAGGCCTAATTGCTAGATTTGTGTTTATCTGTTGGGGTTTACTTAGGGGCTATATATATGGCCGTAAACTCTAGGGTTTAGTTGATGAAATCCTTGATCATCCAAAGAGAGAGATTTGGTGAGCCGTTATCATTGTCCAACTTCAAGAGAGAATTGTGCTGAATGTTTCAAAGGTGAGAGAGAGATTGAAAGTTGTAATCTCTTTTGTAATTTTTGTATTTCTTTGGGAATAAGAAGTATTGGTTATCTCTGTATATTGATTGTGTTCTTGTGAGATCCATATATTGTGGTGGTTTGTTCTTGGTTCAGCTAAGTTTTGGAGAATTTTTATTACTTGTGATGTGTTTCCGCTATTAGCACTACAAGTTGTGGAGTAGATTTCTCCAACAGCTTGTAGCTAACTTTACTATGTCAGCCATATATGATGCCTAGCTACAACTATTGTACACCATGCAAAATTGAAGTATTGCTAGATATGAATAACCACTATCAAGAATTTAACCTTTTCCATTATTTTTATTCAAAATCCAGAATCTCATGTACATCATGGTAAACTGAGCTAGAAAAATGAGGAATCTACTCAGCATTACACTTGTTTTGCAGACGATGCATTCAAATCCAGCAACCTGAAGTTGATTCCCTGCTCCAAAATCTGGAATCAGAATGTACTCAAGTTGGTGACTTCAGTCTTCAGATGTGGTGACTTCAACCTGCAAGTCTACAAATTTTATATAACTCTCTTGTTAATTCGTTTGATTCAGTCTCAAGGAATCAAACTTAATAACGGATCGACTGGAATCATCATTCGTCAATTTTAGTTGTATGCAAGTGACTACCTCAGTCCTCGAATTTCTGTAGCAACTTGAGTCCTTTTTTACATTACTAAGAGCATCTGTAGTCATTGGCTATTTTGCCAAAATTTTCAAAATATAGGAATTTTTGTGCTGCAGTCGTTGGCTATAAACTCAAAATTTAGGTTTTAGAGAAACAGTCGTCTGCCAAATTTGGCGGACGAAATAGAAATTTGGAAAAATTAGCCGACGAAAGATAATTTTTCGTCCATTCGATCGGACGAAAGTTCATTTTTCGTCGATTTTTTTTTGTTTTTTGTTTTGTTTTTACCCCATCGGACGGAAAATGATTCCCCGTCCCCAATTTTTTTTAATAATAAATCGTCGGACGGGAAATTCTCGTCCGATTTGATTTATTAAAAAAACATGGGGTCCCACAATTTTTTTAAAAAAAACTTCGGACGGAAAATTTTTTTCCATCCCGTGATTTTTAATAATAAAAAAAAAGGATTACAACGATTATAGCGTAAACTCAATTTTCTTTTTCTATATGCCAAATACTCAAAATTTGGATAAACTCTAATGTGCAATTATCTTTCATTTCCTGTTATTACTTGTTATATCAGCAAAGATAAGGCCAAGACAATGTAACAAAGATTTGATATTTCAGTTTGTCACCATAATAGAAAATAGGGAAAATAACTAAAAAAGCACAGAAAGGATGAGCATTTAACCTTTGGGCGCGTTTGGAAACCCAAAAAATTAGGGAAAGGAATGGAATACTGCGGATAGACCCATCTTATCCTATTCCACGGCCTGTTTGTTTTGAAAAAGAAAATAAAGGAAACAATTAAATGTCATTCCCTAGGGAAAGATTTGAGCCAAATTCTATTCCAGCTCCACCCCCTCGGAAAGCTGGGTAAAGGAATGGAAACAACTAATTTTTCTTCTCTATTCATCAAGAAATCAACCCTCTTCTCCAAATTTTGAGAGGGCACTTCGTCACCATCACCTCTCGAATGCAGTGCAAATATGTTAAAAGAACTTCACATAAAATAAACGTTAAATTTCAGAAACCACCGAACTTTTTAATCAGAGAATAGTTGTTTTTTTTTTTTCCGCTTTTAGTTTCGGCAAATCACCTCGCCAACTTTTAGTACCGAACTAAGATCCCTCTTTTGGTGTAAATTACCCAATGTTCTTGATCCCGTTGATAATATATTTTTTACCCGATTCTTTTTTAAATTCAAATATCAAAAGTGAAAAGAATTAAATTACAAAAAAATAAAAAAAATAAAAAATAAGGTAAACTAATTAATTTTGGTTAGAGTGGGTGATTTTAGAATTAATAAATCTTCATTTTTTGGGAGTGTCAGAAGTATGTTTTTTCTCTCAAGGAAAACAATTTTATTCATTACTCAACCTAAAATGCAAAATGTCAGAAGTATGTCCATGTACAAATGTTATAAAAAAGTTTTTCAAAATGCCGTAATCCATAATATTCCATTGTTTGCCAAACAAGATTAGGGAATGGAAACAAAAAAAAAAGTCAATTTCATTCCACCAGTTGCCAAACACACACAACTTATTAAGTTAATTCATCCCTTTCTCTTTCTTTCCATTCCTCTTCATTCATTTTCATTCCATTCCTTCCCATTCCCCAACTTAAATGTTTCCAAACAGACCCTTTGTGATCACTATCCAACTAGGTCCAACATAGGCAATTATTACTCGTTATATCAACAAAGATAAGGCCAAGACAATGTAACAAATTACTCCCTGCAAAAGATGGAACTTTCACCATGCAAAAGATGGAACCATCACCATCAACATTTCCTCTATCATCTTCCATCTTTTATATCAAAAACATTTCCTCTATCATGCACCATGATCTTCAGTAAATAACTCCTGACAATTATTGAATTAAGGATGAGTGAAGCAGCTCCTCCTCCTCCTCCTCCATCCTCCTTCTCCTCCACCACCTCCTAACCCTCCTCCGACGTCTCCTTCCCTGCTCCTTCTCCGCCCCCCCCCCCCCACTCACTATCAGAATCATTTCACCCCATCCTCCATTGTCACCTTCTCAACTTGTATCTACATTACAATAAGTTATAGTCGTGCTTTGAGAGCAGCAACATCAATTTCATAATACTTTCGGAGTTGAAAATGAGTGGCTACGGACCCAATGAGAGGGTACGCTACCAGTCACCCAAGTCAGACCACCTGCCACCCATTCCCCCTCCCCCTGTCAACCCACAACTGATCCCCACATCCCCTTCCCTACCTTCACCGTCTCCACATACCGCTAACGCTACCCTACCAGCGACCCACCCACCTTCCCCTCCCCCTCTCAACTCTATCAGTGTGGAAGATAGGAGGCTCAGACATCCTCAATCCCCCGAGCGTGCACACCGGAGTGCACATCAGCATCGTTATGGGCGAGAGAGTAATCATGATTGCACTACATCTCCGCCCCCCAAAGGACGGGCCCACAGAGGGGGTCCTCCTACTGGCTCGTTTGAGCGTAACAGTGCCCCCCAGGGACCATCGCCACCACTATGGGCAGAGAAGTCATTAGCGACATCATCACACACATTCTCAGTTGAAAGGGAAACCCCAAGATCATAACTACCATACCCCCCATCACCAATCCTGGCACAAGGGCCACCTTTCTCCTCCAAACGACACTACAACCACGGCATCCAGATACAACCATAATGCCCAACACACATCATACTTACTTCCCCAACCTCCCCTACCCCCAAAAGGGAAGGCTACATGTGCTGCTGCCCCAGATCACCACACCCTACCCATCACCCACACTCCAAAACAACCCACACTCAACCCTCCCCAATCATCCCCACCACAAACAGAGGTGGTTCAACCTCCAATTAAACCATTCGTCGAGCGGGCCCAAGAAGGGCATCCACAGAACAGGGCTAGTTTGGAGGGAACACCTGAATGGAGTAGGGACCTCAAAGAGGAGGAGACTTAGACTGAAATCAAAAGTAAATCGAAGATAAGACACAACATTTCCCCCCCAAATCAACCAAAAATAAAAAAGAAGCAGAGGAAAGGGAAACACAAACCAGTGCCATGCTTCAATTGCGACGATTTGGGGCATTATTGGCAGGAGTGTACCAAAGAGATTCGGTGCTTAAAGTGCATGAAATTGGGACACATGTCTTACGTTTGTACAAACGTTAAGGCATCCAACAACGACGATGATCGGTCGATGAGAAGAGGCAGGTCACCCGACAACCCCACGTTCATCCACCTTACAAACAGTTTAGAAACAAACAAAAGTGAAGAGAAATGGCTCCGCCAATGGTGTGCCATTGCAAAAGTAATAGCAGGGTGCCCATCGGAGAACCATTTCCTCCAAGCCTTGAACACGAAATGGCTGATGATAGCTCACAAGGATTGAGTTGCAAAAAAGATGTGCCACCTCCAATTCCCGGTATCATTCCCATCGCTGGAGAAGATGAATGAGGTTTCGGCCATGGGTATAGTGGATTTTGGACACTTTAAGATGGAATTCTTCCCGTGGTCGCCCAGATTCGGAGCTGAATTGCCGCAAGGGGAACGATTTTGGTTTTGGATCCACAATGTACCGCTACACTTCTGGAAAAAAGAAGCTCTGCAAGAGATCATTTCAGAGTTTAGTACCATCGAAGACATAGAAGACAAGACGGTGTGACGGTCGGAGATTGTATCCGCTAGGATCTTAATCCAAAGCCCCGATATCACTTTAATGCCCAGATTTGCAAAAGGATTTTCATTCGAGGATTCATACCTCATTAGATTTGTGCTGGATAAGAAAGAGGAGCCAGAGACGGTGGAGCCCCTGGCTCTCTCAACCCCGGTCTCAGCACTCAAAGATGAGAGCTCCTACAAGCATGTGGTCTCGCTGGAGTGGGACCTTGGACGGAGCATACGAGATTAAGCGTGCACACCGTGAAGTCATCAGAGCTGCTAGAGGTATGAAGGGGCACCAAGGCCAGGCGACGACGAACCCTGAACCTCAAAGAACTCCGCCGCTCAACGGCGGTTAAAATCAAGTCCTCACCAAAAAACCCAACAGTCAAGAGGGTCTTCACTTGGTGGAACAGCATATTGTCCCAAAAAAAGCAAGTTTTGCAGACCCAATACCCAACCTTAGAACCTCCATCAAATAGAAAGCTCAAAGAGGACCACCCCTACCAGCTACGGAGGAGGTACCTCAAGGGAGCATCAAAGCCGCTCACCAAAAGGCAAAAAGATGGAAACTTTCGGAAGGGAGCGTCTGCACAAGGAAGCTAATTTGGTGAAGAAGACGAATGGGGGCTTGATCGAAACCAAGGAGCCAGCTTCAAATGAGAAAAGAGGCAGCTTTTTGGAAGAGGCACAGGAGCAAGCAAAAAAGATGGAAACTTTGGGAACTTTGGGAAAGGAGCGTCAGCAAAAGGTTGCTAATTTGGGGAAGAAAACGAACGGGGGCTCGATCGAAACCAAAGACCTGGTTTCAAAAGAGAAACGAGGAAACTTTAGGGAAGAGGAAGAGGCAGCTTTAGAAAAAAAATAGATTCAAAGAGGCATCCATGGCGTTAGTCGACTCCTCGAACCCAGTAAACAATGCTCAATTATCAACGAGCGTCCCCTCGGTTGCGTCGCCAATGAGTGAAGAGAATGTAACACCCCGAATTCCAAAATACAACTGAATTCGAGTTCTGCAGGATCTTTACACTTCTTTCATACAATTTTACAAGGAAATAAAACTTTTCTTTTATCAGATTTACATTACACTTGTACATTATCACAGCGGAAGCAACCTTAATCACAGCGGAAGCAACTTTACAATAATTTTCATGAAACAATATTGAAAATAGTCTTGCACAGCATGTATACTTCAATTGTCAAGTATCTTTACACTGCATATAAAACTGTGGGCACGTCAGTTCATTCAACTGACGAAATATTATACACGGCCATCCTCTCTATGCCGGAAATAGTATAACGATTCTCATTTCTTAACAACCATAAACTTGTCACAAACAAAGCTAAAGGGACTATCCTATTAATGTCGTGTTGTGAATATAAACTTAGTCCTTAATGCAATTATTTATATTATATGACACTAATACGCACCTGTTAAGAGTCTATGCAGCCCATACTACATAGGTCCGAGGGCAAGCCCTTAATCGTTCTTCTTCTTGTAGGGTTCAATCCCTCGCCATGACTTAATCTACTACTGTAATTACGGTAAGTATCCTAGATGTTTTCTGACCTACAAACTCATGTCCAGGCGCCCTGGAGGGAATCCCAACGCACTGATATATGACTCATCATGCAGGCATCCTGTGGTAATTCAGCTCCTACCATAGACATGACACCACCTGTAGTCGTCAAACACACCACGAGCGTCGCCACCGGGACGGTACTCTGGAGCAGTATCCACGCCCTACCATGACTCATCATGGGACATCCTGTGAATACTCTCACACCGCCAATCCAATGGCCCTCATACTCAATATTTTTCTCTTACTTTCATCACATCTTCACTATGTATTTAATCCTTAGTTTAATTGAATCATGAATAAAATTAACTCTTAGAGTGTAGCACTCCCATTATACCGGTCTTATTCATTTAATTTCACATGACCCAAACCTTGGTCTTCTCATTTCAAAATATCGTTTCACAATTCTTTCATTGCCGGTATATGGCTTGGCTATACTCTAATTCTCAATTTCAACTCATAATTACAATGTCATACTCATAAGATCTTTTCATGATTAATCATAGTTCATGTTTCAAAAGCATAGTATGCATGTATTCATAACTCATCACAATCAAAAATTCAATTTCACGTGCAATCCATATGCAAGAGTCAATTCCAATTAATAATCACCAATAATTCATGTATTCCACAAATCTATTATTCACATTTCGAAATCCTACTACAAACACATTTTTTTTAATTCCATTTAATCACACGAATCACAACTTTCAAAAATTCCTCTTTTTTAACCCAAAAATTTTCATTTATTTTTCTTTTATCTGAATGAGTAATTTAATTTTAAAAATGAGTCCTTTCTTGCAAAAACTCCAATTTCTTATTCACACTTCATCAAAAATTGTATAAATATTTCCTAATAAGTTCCAAAAAATTTTAGTAATTAATCCATATTTTTTTGATTTTTATTCTATTTTAAAAATTCAATTCAATTCAAAAAAATCTCAAAAAAAAACATTTTTTCTAAACTCCAAAACCCACCAAGATTCGAACCAGCGACCACCGGTGAGACAAACAGCGCACAAAACCAACGCGCCAAAGCCGCAAGTCGATTCAACTAGGGGTTATAAGCCCTATGTGTTCTGTTCTCGGTGATTTGGATTTTTAACAGAAACAACAAAATAAAACAACTACTGTAGCGAACCCAAGTCTCTTCCGACCAGTTGGTCTAAGTGGACATATTGATTGGAAGGTATTTAAAATATATTTTGATATTAATTCTCTGTTCAAAGCTATACTTCAAAATTTCTCAAAAGCGAATTTGTCTCTTTTTCTCCTCTTTTGAAAACAAAAATGTCCAGAATAAAAATACATTTAATTTAACAATAACCAGTATATTTAAAGGTATTTTTCCCTCTTTTAAAACATGTATTTAGCCTTACTTTGCATTTTATGAACATTATTTCGACATTTGAAAACTATTACATAATTGTTCCTAAACAAGGATGATTTCTCACACAAAATTCACTACAATGATGTTTGCTTACACATTGATAACTATAACATTTTTAGAGCACAAAATCAACTTTATAAATGAGTAAAAACTTCCATTTTTATTAATTAATCTACACATGGTACATTCAATTTCTTGCATGCAAAAGTACATTCTTTTTCATTTATTCTAATTTTCACATGGCATATATAGCAATGGGGAATTTCAATACATCTATTAACAATCATTTCTATCAATTCATCTTCAGAACACTATTCTACTTAGCATTTTAAAATCAATAAGCATGGTTCAATTTCTTACTAGTGAATTTCACATAATTGCAATTTAGCATAACTAACATGCATTCTAAAACAATAAAGAGTGAGAACATACACTTCCAAATAAATCTAATCTTCACAATAATACACATTTGCTAGTTTCTCAATTCTACTTTAAATAGGAAAAACACGTATTTCATCTCAACTAATTACTTTATAATAACACAATCAATTTATTCCTAACATGATTCCTACTTTAGAAGTCATGAGAAATACCCACCTTTTGAAGAAAACCAATAAGAAATCTCCTAGAGCCTCCTAGAATGCGAGAGAGTGTCTCCTCCTCCTAGATTGCGGTGCAACGAACTCCTGCCCTTGCTCCCTTGCCAAAACCCGAGAGCTCCAAGTGATATGATGGCCGGCCTCCAATGGGGTACACACATACACTCACACTCACACTCACACTCACACTCACACTCACACTCACACACTAATATATATCTCCTATATAATGTATTCTTTCAATATTTGCTTTAGTGTAGAATACAAGTATGAAGGTGGGGTATTTATACTAATTTTAGAATAGATTGGAGGGCTAGGATTTATTGGATAGTTATAGGATGAATGGCTAGGATAGGAGAGGATGTTGTATCAACCACCTACACACAAAGTAACCACCCATGCACACTCACCCACACTCCCCATCATCCAAACCCATACCCAGCCTCCAACTAGTGGGCATTGCACACTACGTGCATTGCACGTGCAACCTAGTACCCTTATTTAGAAGTTTGTACAATTTAATTAATCAAAATGTTTACCATTTGTCTCTACATGAAAAGTGTGACCATTTAATTGATTTATTAAATTTGTGGGCTTCACAATTAGTGGGCTTAGGCTCGTGGGCCAAGAGAATAAAAATAAAGAATTATTAAAGTGGGCTCAACAAATAAAATAGTGTTTTTAGACTTTAGAAATAGGCTTTTTAGAAAGGTAAAGGAAAATAATTGTTCATACTAAAAAATGAAATTTTATATATAAAATAAATAAATAATATACACATGAAATTTGCACGTGCACAACACCTGAAAATCAATATTTCATTAAAATGAAAGTTTAGGGTATTACAACACTCCCTCCTTAGAATAGTTCCGTCTCCGGAACTACAATTAAAGAGTGAGAAAACAAAATATAAGAAGACAATACAATCAAACAAAGAGCTCAGGATGATCCTTCATCATCCTCTCCTCAGATTCCCAAGTAGCCTCTTCAACCAACTGGTTTCTCCAGACTACCTTGACCATAGGTATCGTCTTATTCCTCCAGACTTTCTCTCGACGATCAACAATCTCAACTGGAAGCTCAGTGTAACTCAGATCCAACTACAAACCTTCTGGCACTTCGGGCAAATGATGACTTGGATCTGGAATGTAACCTCTCAGCATAGACACATGAAAGACATTGTGCACCTGAGACAACTCTTCCGGTAACTCAAGCTGGTAAGCAGTTTTCCCGATCCTTTTCAATATCTTATATGGGCCTATGAACCTCGGGGCTAACTTTCCACCCTTGCCGAATCGGATCACGCCTTTGCTGGGCGATACCTTCAGAAAGACAAAGTCACCAACCTTAAACTCAAGGTCCCTTCTCCGGTTGTCTGCATAACTCTTCTGCCTACTCTGAGCATCCACCAACCTCTTCCTGATCAGATCAATCTTTTCAGAGGTCTGCTGCAAAATCTCAGGCCCGAACATCTGACGCTCCCCAACTTCGAACCAACAGACAGGCGTCCTGTACTTCCTGCCATACAAAGCTTCGTACGGCACCATCCCAATGCTAGTCTGAAAACTGTTGTTGTAGGAAAACTCCACCAAAGGTAAATGTCTTTCCCAATTGCCTCCAAAGTCTAATACACAACACCGAAGCATGTCCTCAAAATACAGTTGACTTTCTCGGTCTGCCCATCGGTCTGGGGATGAAAAGCAGTACTGAAATCTGTCTTGGTACCCAAAGCTGTCTGAAGACTCCTCAAAAAATGCGAAGTAAACCGCGCATTTCGATCGGACACAATGGTCAACGGAACACCATGAAGCCTGACGATCTCACCAACATACATCTCAGCTAACTTGTCCATTGAAACAGTGAGTTTCATCGCCAAGAAGTGAGCGGACTTGGTTAGTCGATCGACTATGACCCAAATCGCATCATTGCTCTTAGGACTCTTAGGCAAACCCATGATGAAATCCATACTGATGTTATCCCACTTCATTTTCGGAATAGATAATGGTTGCAATAGACCTCCAGGTTTCAGATTCTCGGCTTTGACTTATTGACAAATCTCACACATCGACACAAATTCAGCCACATCCCGCTTCAAACCTGACCACCAAAAATGCTGTTTAATGTCCTTATACATCTTGGTACTCCCAGGACGTACTGAAAAAAGAGTAGCATGTGCCTCCTGAAGAATACTTTCTTTCAAGTCCGACTGATCCGGAACACACAGCCTCTCTCCAACCCACAGCACTTCATCCCTGATTTGAAATCCGGGCAACTTTCCAGCACCAACCTGCTCCATCATCTTCTGAATCTCTGCATCTTCCTTCTGACTTGCAATAATCCTTCCATTCAGCGTCGGCTGAAGCCTCAACTGAGCTAAAGATGATCCCAAGCCTTGCAGAACAACTTCAATTCCAGCCCGTTCTAATTCCTTTGCCAGCTACCTTTGAGTCGTAATCAAACTCGCCAGACTGCTCTTGCGGCTATGTGCATTAGCAACAACATTAGCATTCCCAGGATGATACTTAATCTCCGGACGAATTTCCTCAAGTACCTCCAACCATCTCTTTTGCCTCAGGTTCAGATCCTTCTGCTGATAGATGTACTTCAAGCTTTTGTGGTCTGTGTACATGTTCAACTTCTCGCCATACACATAATGTCTCCATTGCTTCAAGGCGAAGATAATCGCAGCCAACTCTACATCATGAGTCGGATAATTCTTCTCATGCGGTCTTAGTTGCCTAGACCCATAAGCGATTACTTTTCCTTCTTGCATTAAGACACAACCAAGCCCACGATGTGAAGCATCGCTGTAGACATCATACTCAACACCTGCCCTAGGCAAAGCCAAAATGGGTGCATTAGTCAGCCTCTCTTTCAACTCCTGAAAGCTTGCCTCGCACTGTTCGGTCCACTTGAAATTCACATTCTTCTTGGTCAGACCAGTGAGCGGTACGGCTATCTGAGTGTAGCCCTGGATGAACCTCCTATAATATCCAGTTAGCCCAAGGAAACTCCTGATTTCCTTCACTGTAGTGGGCCTTGCCCAATCTCTACTGCCTCTATCTTCTGAGGATCAGTTGCTACTCCATCCTTAGAAAGGATGTGACCTAGGAATGCCACTTCAGATTTCCAGAAATCACACTTGGACAACTTGGCATACAACTCTTACTCCTGAAGCTTCCTCAAAACTGCTGCCAGATGCTCCGTGTGCTCCTCTTCCGACTTGGAGTACATGAGAATATCGTCGATAAACACCACGACAAAAGAATCAATGAACGGCCTCAGAACTCTGTTCATCATGTCCATGAAGAATGCAGGCGCATTCGTCACTCCAAACGGCATAACTAAGAATTCGTAATGCCCGTGTCGAGTTCTAAATGTAGTCCTATGCACGTCTTCAGCTTTCACTCGAACTTGATGATATTCCGATCGAATATCTATTTTGGAGAAAACAGCTGCTCCTTGTAGACGATCGAACAAGTCATCAATTCGTGGAATAGGATACTTATTCTGAACAATGACCTTATTAAGCTCTCGGTAATCGATGCACATTCTCATCGAACCATTCTTCTTCTTTACCAAAAGCACCGGCGCTCCCCAAGGTGACGCACTCGGTTGAATAAAGCCTTTCTCCAATAGTTCCTCAATCTGCCGTTTGATCTCATCTTGCTCCACAGGCGCCATCCTGTACGGTGCCTTGAAAATAGGTGCACTCCCTGGCTGAATAGTGATGCTGAATTCCATATCACGATGCGGGGGTAACCCAGGCAAATCTTCCAAGAACACGGTCGGATAATCCCGAACCACAGGAATCTGCTGCACCTCTGCAAGAATCCCTTTCTTCTAGCTCATAGCAGCAACCAAATCTGAACATCTTCTCTTCCCTTGGAAAGTGACTTCGGGTCAACTTGGAGCCTTCACTGTTACTGTCTTGGTCTTGCACTCGATGTTCGCACTGTACACCGACATCCAATCAATGCCAATGATAACATCGACTTCCAAAACATTTAGCTCGATCAGATCGATCCCAAAAATTCTATCTCCAATCACGATCTCGCAGTCAGCATAGTACCGATCAGTGGTTAGAGTCTCTCCTGACAGAGTAGCTACTGCTAAAACCTTGCCTAGAAATATCTTCGGTTCGACTCCCAGAACTTTAGCAAATTTAGGTGATACAAAAGTATAAGAGGACCCAGTATCGAACAAAACAACAGCTTTCTTTCCATTCAAAATAAGTTCTCCTGTTACATAACACACACTCGTCATATAACAGTTCACTAATTAACAGGAAAAAGAGACAACAGAAAACATTCCTAAACATCCTCTCTCGTATCAGTGATGACGTGATCCACCTCATCAGCGTCAGCTTCAGTCAAGGCAAATACTCGTCCCTGCTGGTACGGCTTCTTCCCGATCTGCTGAGTCGGCCCATTACGGACGACATCCTGCAGTTTGGGGCAATGAGACTTGTAGTGGCCTATCTCCCCACAGTTGAAACAAGTCACCGGATGTCTCGCCCAAGTATTCTCGGGTCTTCCTGCCACTTGAATGGCGTTCGCACCCGTAGGCTTGAACCTTTGAGCCGGTGGATGTCCCCTGACATTGCCAGTAACTGCGGGCCTCTTCCCTGCATTCCAATTGTTCCTCCAATTCTGAACAGCATGTAACTGCTCCATCTCTGCCTCTGTGGCTACCGCTCGTTTGACCAGCTTGTCAAACCTCCTGATACCGAGAGGTATCTTCCTGGATCTCAGGCTTGGCCTCAAACCATGCTCGAACTTTTGAGCCTTCTTCGCTTCATACATCACCAATTTGAGAGCATACCTTGAGAGTTGAGTGAATCGGGTCTCATACTCCCTAACTGACATGTCACCCTGCTGTAGTGACAGAAACTCCATGGCCTTCTTCTCCTGAACGTCTGAGGGAAAATAGTGACTGCAAAATTCTTCCAAAAATTCCTCCCAGCCAAGAACCAAGCCTCCCATCGTTCGCTTCATCGACTGCCACCACACAGCCGCATCCTTCTCGAATTGCAGAGTCGCCAACTTCACCTTGCTACCCTCCGGGGTCTCCAAGACTTGAAGATAGTCTCAACCTGTCGGATCCAATTGTCAGCCGTGTCAGGGTCCGACTTCCCCTCAAACACCGATGGTTTCATCCGTTTAAATGATTCCACGAGTTTGATTGCTTCGGGTACTGGATTCGCAGGCACCCTTCCCTGATTCTGATTCATGGTAACGATATTGAGTGTCTGATAGACCCTTGCTATTTCTGTTTCCAAGTCCAGACCTTCACCATTTCGAGCTCGTCTTCCAGCCATATTCTGATGCAAAAGATCCATTAAATTTGAAGTATAAAACATGAACTTTTAAGTCAACATTTCATTTCATTGAATTTCAAACTTTATACATTCGAATTTAAAACATTTCTGATATCAAAATGAAAGTAGTAGAAGATACAATGGTCTAACTCCTATGGTTCCTCTTGACTTCACGAAGCTCTCCCCATAGTTCCTCCACTTCCTCCTTCAGTACATCGGTCATGTTCTTCCTCTTCTCGAGTTCCCACACACGATGACTAAGAACTGCAAAACCGTCTTTGTGCTTCGCCAACTGAGCCTCCAATAGCCCGACTCTCTTCTGTAGAGTTTCTACCTGCCTCTGAAGAGACACAATGAGATTACCCGGAAGTGGTTCCTTTTCGTCAGAAGAATCATCAGATGAATCCGGAGGTGGAGTGATCTCTCGGGACTCAGGCCATTCCTCTTCCACTTCTTCGGGATCTTTCTCATCTGAATCAGCTTGCCCGGGGTAGTAATCTTCCTCAATAATGTGCCACTTGTCATCTCCAGCTGGGTCGAAGTGGTCCGCCATCTTAAAGATAGAGAGGAAGAAGAAGCATAAATCATAGAGTAACACAAATGTAAGTGACTTAAATTTAAATCTTTAGACTCAACACACACTCTAATGTCCACTTCTAGGGTGTCGTTCCTTATAAATTTGTATTACTTAGAAGCGTGCTCTGATACCACTCTTTAACACCCCGAATTTCAAAATACAACTGAATTCGAGTTCCACAGGATCTTTACACCTTTTTCGTACAATTTTACAAGAAAATAAAAAAACTTTTCTTTTATCAGAGTTACATTACACTTGTACATTATCGTAGCGAAGCAACTTTAATCACAGTGGAAGCAACTTTACAATAATTTACAGGAAACAACATTTAAAATAGTCTTGCGCATCATGTATACTTCAATTGTCAAGCATCTTTACACTGCATATAAAACTACGGGCGCGTCATTTCATTCAACTGACGAAATATTATACACGGCCATCCTCTCTATGCCGGAAACAGTATAACGATTCTCATTTCTTAACAACCACAAACTTGTCACAAACAAAGCTAAAGGGACTATCCTATTGATATCGTGTTGTGAATGTGCACTTAGTCCTTAATGTAATTATTTATATTCTATGACACTAATGTGCACTTGTTCAGAGTCTATGCAGCCCATACTACATAGGTCCGAGGGCAAGCCCTTAATCGTTCTTCTTCTTGTAGGGTTCAATCCCTCGCCATGACTTAATCTACTACTGTAACTACGGTAAGTATCCTAGATGTTTTTTGACCTACTAACTCTTGTCTAGGCGCCCTGGAGGGAATCCCAATGCACTGACACATGACTCATCATGCAGGCATCCTGTGGTAATTCAGCTCCTACCATAGACATGACACCACCCGCAGTCGTCAAACACCCCACGAGCGTCGCCACCGGGACGGTGCTCTGGAGTACATTACTAATCGCAATGGATATAACGGCATATCTATCCTGGCGTGTACTCCCAAACGCCGCGATAGATCGTCGTTATAATATTTTTTTTAATATCGGGCCTCTATGATGGCGTTGTTATATTACGTCGTTATATATATAATATATAACAGCGGTTTTATTGGCACCGCCGTTATAGGTGCCAATAAAAATTTGTGCAAAAAAAAACCTCTATTCATTTCCGCTCCACTATTCATTTCCCCGCTCCACTATTCATTTCCCTCCCCCCAAAAAAAACCCTCTAACCCACGCTGCTCCACTCCGTCTCCAAAATCTCCAAAATCCATCTCGCTCGGTCTCCAAAATCTCTCTCTCTCTCTCTCTCTCTCTCTGACCACTCGCCCATCTCCTCCATCTTACCGGTCGTCCCCTCTCCCCATTCGGCGCCATCTTCCCCTCTCCCCATTCGGCCTCGTCTTGGTCGTATTCAGAAGTCTTGCCAATCGCCATTCTCCATTCAAGAAGAAGCTTCGTGGATTCATCGCCGAAAAGAAGTGCCCTCCGCTCATGCTCCGATTGGCGTACGATCTCGATTTTTGCTCCTTTTTTTAGTTGCTGCAATTTTTGATTTTGCTCCCTTTTTTTGGCTTGCAATTTGAGCATGTGAGTTTAAAGCAATAATGAATATGAAGAAGAGGAGCTTGAAATGGACTGCTTTTAAGATTTTGTAATGGTGGAAAAAGATATCTTTTTGAATGGGCATTTGGCAATGGTCCCCTTCCTAATCAGGAAAAAGACATATTTAAAATTATAAAGGAGCAATTTTGATGTAAGTTGGATTTGTAACTTTGTTAATTTGAAGTTTTGCTGCTGGATTGTAGGTGATCACTTCAAAAGGAAAACAAAGGAAGAACAGAATTGGTGTTGGTATGTATATCTACCATCTCTTCTTCTCATCTTGATTCTTCTTTTGGATTTAATTTCAGTGATATAAGATTGGAGCAAAGCTTATGATTTAATTCGACTGTTTACGTAACAGTTAAAAAATGCAAGAAAGGTATAACTTGATCGTGATTTTCTCTTTACTTTGGGATTTATTTCAGTTTAGGCAAAGTAAATTCAAGTAGTCTAAATTTAATAGGGTGCAGGTTGTGGTTAATTAGCTAGAAGGTGATGATTTCACATTCCTTTTTGGGGGATGGGTTATGATTAGTTTGGATAGATTTCCATATGACCAAGTGGTTTTTTGAGGTTAAGGAAACATTTTACATTTGCATTGATTTCAGACTCCTGATGTGTTGTTATATATCTTTCTTTGGTTTCAACTTAACAATATATTTGGGTCTGTTTGGGAACAGAGTTAAGTTTGTTTGGAAGGGAGTTAATTTAGCATCATCGAAGTTAAGTTTATTTTGTTATTAGGGCATTTGAAAATTTTAGGACATTTGTTATTTGTTGTTGTATCTAAGTTTCTAAGCAAAAGAAAACGAAGTTGATCAAATTTGTTAGCTACTGGATGCTCTTTGCCAGTCAGTCAGGCATCTGTTTCTGTAAATGTAGCTATCCTAATGAGCAAAACTGTTCACAAAATAGGGATCCTAGTTAAATTTATAAAAACAACGATTTTTTGTTATTGTTGTTGTTGCTGTTGTTGTTGTTGTTGTTGTTTAATGATATGGTTTACTTGGATACTATAATGGAGATTTTCCGATTGGAATTGGATTATGGAAGCTTGTTGTCTATGAACCAAGGATGATTAGATTGTTTGATCCGTTGGTCAATTTTGTCAAGGTGTCTAGGCATCCTGCTTGTTCGTTATTGAACTAATTAAATCATGGATATGAGTATATCAGTACATGTGGTGTTCTCGGCAAGTCAGTCCAGTACCTTAATTGTGTGTGCTCTTCAAAAAGACCAGGTATCCACATTTGACATGTTTACTCTTCTATATGCGTTTAGATTGCGAAGATAAATTTTGGTGCTGATTTAGTCAAAGAGTGTTGTGAGTTGGGGCTATTATGGAGGTGAAAGTGCACATTGCACTGAGAAGGCGATTGGGGAACACATCATGCATCTCGCTTTCATATTTCACTCTAATAATCTATATGAATCTACTCATCTCTTTCCCTTAAGTAATATACATACTATAAAGTTGCTTTCCATTTCAGTCCATTTGGTTATGAATCTTAAATGTTACATATATATAGGTAGAAGAAATATTGAAAATCCAATAATATGTCCATGTGCAGTTTTCCACAAGTCATCATTTTTTCATATGAACTTTGCTGTATATTCCATATGCAGTAAGGGTGCTGCAAACCACCGGCAGCTTGTGGGTTGCAGCAAATATCATTCTTTGAGCTGCATATACTGATCGGTATACTAGTTTGATCAGTATACTAGTTTCCTTGACACTAACTTTTATAAATGAAGTATTAGAAATTCCGAGTTTTATTATAAGCTTTTTGTGATCTACCTCCTTGACACAGGTATTTGGTTCTTGTGCATCTACCTCCAGTCGTACATCCTATCCAGACGTGTTCAAGATGCAAGCCAAGATGCAGGAAGAGATTGACGGCTTGAAAGATATGATTGCTTCTTTAATCTCCCAACAAAACCACAACTCTAACAATCCAGTACATGGAACTGTAAGTATTCAGCAACATTTTACTATATCAGTATGAAATTTAACTATTGCATTTGACTGGTGTGGTGACTAGTGTAGTGAATAAACTAATAAATGACGTTATTGTGAATTATACAGAGCCAGCGAATTCCATCGACTTCTAGTCACGCACATACATCTGGGCAAAATATCAATGGGAATGAAAGCAATGCCGAGCCACAGCAGTAGACTTTGCCATAGTTTAGTTTAATTTGGACTTTAGTCTTTTTATGTTTTGGCGAAACTGAATTTATGTTTTGTTAAAGAAATTGATGTATAACATGTATATTTTCTAACTCTTCGTATGGCCATTTTTAGACAAGTAATTATTGTTTATTGTGGTCCATGATTATATAGTTGTTTATTATGGTATTAGTGATTTTAAGATTTGAACTTTCAAATTTGATGTGACTGCAGATATTTTGAATTTGTGACCTATTTTTAAAATAGTGGGAAAAACCCGAAACCCCACTATCAACCCGTTTTGAGATAAATATGCTGGGATACATATCGATCCACCAAATGTGGAGAATTATTTTTTTAAAAAAATTGAACCTATATCGGCGTTTCGGAACGCTGGTATAGGATATCAAAATTATTCAGAAAATATACAACGGCATTTACAAAACACCGACGCATGTGTCTATCACGGTATTTATGAAGCGCCGTAATAGACCTGCGACTTATAATGGCAGTCTAAAAAGCGCCGTAATAGCCTTACGACTTGTAAAGGCATTTTTAAAAAGCGCCGTAATAGACCTACGACATGTAACGGCGGTCTAAAAAGTGCCATTACAAGCCATAGGTCTATAACGGCAATTTAAAAGCACCGTTATAGACGTACGACTTGTAATGGCACTTTTTCAGACCACCGTTACAAGTCGTAGGTCTATAACGGTGCTTTTAAAAATCGCCGTTATAGACCTACGACTTGTAACGGCGGTCCAAAAAAGCGCCGCGATAGACTTATGGTTTTTCCCGACGCTCGATATAACGGCGTTACGCACGGCGTTATTATTATCGCCGCTATCATCTATGGCGGCATTTATAAGCGCCGCCATAGACCAAAAAAACACCGTTATATCCATTCCGATTAGTAGTGGCAGTATCCACGCCCTATCATGACTCATCAT